>QANU01067786.1:0-19743 GCA_003254905.1 Nissolia schottii | reverse complement strand
ATTGGTCCATATTTTCCTTAATCAAGTATTTTCGAAAAAGTAATAAGGGACTATAAGTATTCCTACCAAGTGATTAACAACCCAGTGAGCATTGCGTACTACTCGAGGGTATGCAGTTAGCTAGGGTGTTACATCCATCACCTATTGGTGATCTATGTGAGTAGTATGTATGTTTTGAAGCATGGGAATGGATTGTGGCTCCAAGCCACTCAGGAGATCTCTAGGTGTCCATGCGTACTAGACTCCCTACTGATTATTATCTTGCCTATGATCCTGAACAACTTTATCTAAGTTACTAGGTGATAGGGATTTCTAATCTTTGACTTACTTAGGTATTCGCGCTTGTTATCATTACTCGCGATACTACTTAGACACTCTCGTGCATGTTCATGGACGGTTACTTAATACATTCATAATTATACAAGTATACACCCATCACGTACATATCATGCATAAGGGGTAGGGGTTCTCTTATGCGCCTGTGGCTGCGTCCTCTTCGTTACTGGATGCCATTGCTCCCATGTAGACTGTGGGACCGTCATCCCTTTTCCAGCTACAACACGTTTACAACCATTCTGCTAGTAGAATGACGGGAGTGTACCCTTGTGGTAACACTAGGAGTGAGGCTCGTATGCTTTCGAACTTCGTGGACGACTTTATCATTTACGTCCAAACTTCGTGGACGGCGTCCGAACTTCATGGACGACTTTCTTTCATTTACGTTTGAACTTCGTAGACAGCTTCTGAACTTCGTGGACGACTTTCTTTCTTGAGTCCTAACTTCGTGTATGTATGTATGTATGTATGTATGTATGTATGTATGTATGTATGTATGTATGTACTATAAGTTACCATCAAAAGAAGTCTCGAGACAACATGTATGAAAGCTATAGATGTGATCTAACATCACGTTACTCAAGCGAATAGAGTTAATAAGCACGAATCCCAAGTAATGTAAAGATTAGAGATCCCCAGTCACTAAGTAAACTAAGTAAAGCTACTCAGGACTAGGACGGATCTTAATAACTAATAGGAACCTTAGTATGTATTGACACTTAGAGATCTCTTGGGTGGCTTGGATCATAACTGAGAAATGAAATGATAGTTATGGCTTAGGATTCCCACTGAGAACGAAATGTTCTCACCCCCGCTCCTTTATGGTTCCAGGCGGGTATGACCAGTGCGCCTGAGAGGACGAGGTATCGCAAGATGACCGCATGACGTGAAGTCAAGAAGCTCCAGTGAAGTCGCAGGATAACCAGTTTCGATCTACGCACTAAGGTGATCATTGTTTTGTATTATGTAGCAGTTAAATGGTCTAGTTGGACCATTAATGATTATGTGCATTATATGTAATATGTACTAGTAGTTAAATGTGTAATTGTATCCTGGACCATGTGATTGTATATGTATATATATACACACTCTAAAATATTCGGTATGACACCCCAATAGATTAGTTATTGCTTAAGTTATTTTGGGACTCTAGCGCTTGCCTATCTCTATGCTTTCTTGATCACGTATGGCTCGTAATTTATAAAGAAAAGGAATAATGTCTTCATATTTTTTAGAAAAAAATATTTACAAAACTAAAAGTATGGGCTAGAAGTAACTGATGAAAGCTTTTTACCGCAATAGGTTTGTACTCTCGTTAATTTAAAATATCCTTTTTAAAGCTTTCAGATCCTTGAAGGATCCAATTGCAGTAAAGTCGGGTATTATCGTATCCACAGAGATTGTGACTGAAACAATGGTCTTTGATTGATACTACGTTAAGCTTGTAAAAGGTGATTGGTTTGTTTGAGTAATTTTAATAAAGAAGCGAGAAAATAAAATATATAATGATTAATGAACTTAAGTTTAGGCAGGTAAGAAATATGTTGGGATTTTGAATTGTAATATTACTTTTGATGTAACCAATAATTCAATTAATATGATCTATGAGTTCATGTGATTTTTCCGCCACCAGTTCTTAACTTAATCATCTTTCTCAAGCATGTTAAGTTCACAAATTCTTTTATTAAGCTGTCAATGTCTTGCACAAACTCAACAAAATACTTTGATATTAAAGCGGGTGTTAATGCGATTAGTTCTTGGTCCCCAGTTACGGCAGTTAAGAACTCAATGAGTTGATCTAGGTCAAGTTCAAATAGTTGTAACTTTCGTTCACAATATTTAAACGTTTGAATCAAACTTAAAGAATAGCAAGATTGAATTTAACTTGGTTTGTAACTTACTTAGAATAGCTTTCACTCAAACAAGTAAGTCTCAAGTTAAGAATGAAAATACCAAACATAAGTTGGCATTAGGTACAAGATCAATCATAAAAACCATAGAACTACATAGAATCATATTCATGAATTTAAGACGGATACATAAAAGCAATAAAACGCATCAAATCCCAACAAAGAGGAAGTTAGCTATCCATTCTCATGGATAGATTACAACTTACTAGGGTTTAGAGCAATGGTTGGTTGAGAAGGGAGGTGAAATGCTTCCACACGTCCACCACGGTTCACAAACTTTTTACAATCCGGCAACACTTCTGTTAAGGAAAGCTTCTAAACCCTAATTTCCTACCTAACCCTAGCTTAGGAAAGTATGGAATATGAGTGGGATGATGAAGGAGGAAGGAGGGAATGAGTGATGCCCCAAATGCCTCGGCCTCCCCTCTATTTATAGAGAAAATTTGAGCAGACCGCTCAGCGGGTTGGTACCGCCGCTGAGCGGTTCGGTAAAATTTGGCGGCTCATACGCGGCTTCATTAATGACGTTGCTGCTTGCAGGGGCGGCGCCGAGATTCGTGGCGGCTCCAGCCTGGCGCAATAAACGGGGAGTCAAAGGTGGTGGCTGCCGACTTAACCGCTGAGCGGCTAAGCTTAACCGCTGAGCGGTTTGCCCTTAATCGCTGAGCGTTTCTTTCACCTCCGCTGAGCGTTTACTGGCCAAGCCGCTGAGCGCTTGTGTGCATCCGCTGAGCGTTCGTGTGTTTGCTCGCAACCTTCTTACTCTTTTGTCCTCTTTGCCTTTTGATCCATTCTTCTAGGGATTATTCTTCATAAATTATGCTTGCATCCATTTTCCAAAATATATAATAAAACCTACAAAACATAGAGATTTTAATTAGATAATTCTTTTAAAATATATGAGAATAAGTGCCATTTTGAATGATGTAAATTGTGTATTTTGGGCACTTATCAGTAACCCAACCAAAGCAGATAATAGCCTTGTGAGCATTGCTTATCACTATAACATAAGCAGTTAGCAGGGGTGTTACAAAGGTGGTGGAGGGAGGAGCGGGGGGGGGGAGATGGAGGCGAAGGGAGATTGTTTAGGAGGGAGAAGGAGGAAAGGAAAGGGAGGCGATAGAGGGAGGGAGGTAAGGTTTTTTTTTTTTTTCAAATGAACATGGTTCATGGATCATGGGTGGGTTGGGTTTTGTTTTGGATGGATGAGTTTGTCACATGCTTGTCATAGGACGTGTCATGTGGCACATTTAACGGCCACATTAACACTTAACGCCTCCTTCTAACGGTAGGGATTAAAACCTACCATTTTTTTTTCAGGAACTAATTACTAACAAAAATTTTTTTGGGGACCAAACACACATTTTTTAATTTTATAGGAACTAAAAGCATATTTAACCCTTTCGTAAATGAGTAAAAATGAGACAATGACAAACCAATTACAACATTTTAGTCAAATTTTCTATTTTCTACTATAAGACTCACAAAATAACTAGAGCCTAGTACAAGTATAGACAGAGTATCTTGTTTTCACCCATTCAGCGGACTACGTCTGGTAAATGTCTTAAAACAGAAAATATGGTGACAAGGGCAATAAAGATGGAGACAAAATTGTGTTTAATAGTATCGTGTTTGGATACATGGGACAAGATAAAAAAAATTGCACCAACAAAAAATTACCCTAATTTATATTATTAGTTGAGAGTATTTTTTATCCCCTAAATTATTATTAGTCAAAAGTCTGTTATACCCCTGATTTATATTAACAATACAAAAAGTATGACATATCTAACAACGTTATAAACATCTCCAAAAATTTTCATATTGAAATTTAAAGAGTGCCATACATTTTTAATTAATCTAGACTATGAAAAAATGCACATAAATATTTTTGGCACTAAATAAAATAATTAAAAGTGTGTTTGTTTCACCATATTCAACTAAAGATCACTTTTTTGACAAGAAAATCAATTTCCATGTACTTCAATAAAATTTGAAAAATTATAAGAATCTAAAATAAAAATTGTTTTACTTTTCAGCACACCATGAAAATTCTAGGGACTAATTAATCCTTTGGTCAAGTTGGTCCTCGAATTTTACACCACATCATGAAAACAACGTCATTTAGGGGCTGGCTAGGAGTGAAGAGAGATGAAACCTCTCTGTTCAACCCTAAACCCTAATAAACGTGTAAAATCTAGCAATTAAATAGGATATTAACCCTGCATTTAAAGATCATTTAATTAGCACTAAATAAAAAAGGTAATGTGTATACCTAATTAATCTTAAGTAATTAGTATTATATTTATTAAGTGTTACTGAGAGAATAAAAGATAATAAGAATATTATTGACTTTCTTTTTACTATTTTTGAATTTAATCAAATAACAGTTAATTTCAAACAAAATTTTAAATAAAAAATAACAAATATATATATATATATATATATATATATATAAAGTGTATGAAGTGAGTAGTTCATTACATGATATAAATATTCCTTATAGCAAAAAGATGACTTGCCACTAACAACGATGGCCCAATCCGTACAAAGCCCCGTACAATGAAGAGCGGTGAATCTATGCACCAGAATTTACTCAGCATTATGAGAAATTTACCTGTATGTGAAAATACAACGTCAATATTACAATAACTAGAATCTAAACCCGTGCAAATGCACGGTGTATACCTAATTGATTTCAATTTGAAAATATTAATGCAATGTTGTTAAAGGATAATTGTATTGTTAATAGCAATCAACATGTAAAGTAAAGACAACATCAATAATGTCACAATACATAATAAGACGCATATGTTAATGAAAACATTTGCGATTAACTAATTTTTGTCTTAGTACGAAAGTCAGTACTTCTCAGGCACAATCTAAATTATATGTATATATCAAAATGCAAATAGCCTAATAAACTAAAGCAGACATCATTGTCTTCTTATGCAGAGTTAATCTTGTACTGCATTCTTCTCAATTCTTTATAATAGTCTCATTCTTCTCAATTTTGAATTACTGCAACTTTAATCATACAAACTACTATAGATATTTATTTATTACCAAAAGATCATCAAACACGATTTGTTTGATTTGCGGACAAAACCACTATGGCTCATATCTCCTAATTAATCTCAACAAACACCCATTCTCTAATACATGTACTTCTAAGTTATGGATTTCTCTAATTTATACGAAGACTATGAAAGCATAATATGAAACCACATCAAAGAAACTCGAAGTAATCATTCAAAAGTAGTATATATCATAATTAAAGAAAGAAATACAACAAAAATTATACTTACAAACTCGCCCATGAAAACCATATATATGCTAATGACTTCCCTCGCAAGTTCCTTATCTTGCAAGTATTTTAAAGTGAATTATTCCTGATTGTTGTCATCCACGACACCATAAAAATGAATGAGGATGAGGTAAAAATTCATGAAAAAACACATCCAAAATCTAGTTATTAAATCATTTATCTACACAAAGCCAGCATTATCGATGCCTAAATTTCTAGAAACTATATATTTGTGAAAAGGTAGTTTATCAAACAATTAAACAATTAGTTAGTAAATTGCAATTTAATTTGATCTTCTTCAGTGAATGTAGCACCTCAGTGCTTCAAGTCCCAACCATTATCCTGTCTCTCTTTCTATCTCTCCATGATACTCCTCAAGCTCAATCTCATATTCGCTAAGTGAGAAAGTGCTTTCTTAGTTTGGCTCGCTCATAGCATTCACACACGCTTGTTTCTCTTTATCAATTTAAACCAAAAGAAAAAACATAAAACAAATCAATGGCAAGAAGCTGTTGATTCACTTGAATACATGAAGCAATATAAATAAATAAAAATCCAAACCATCTAAGATGTAGAAAAGCATATGTACACCTATCTCTACTAAGATGTAGTAACAACATAAACAAAGCCAATTAAGCAACTCAGTATTAGAAGGAAAAAAAGAGGCAAATCCATTAAAGTCATAACATAGATCTATACTTATTGTTGTATTCTTAGCTATCATGACATATTTGAGTGGCAAACCCAAGTTTCAACAACTTTGGTTACGTGTATGAGATCTCCCTGAGCTTTCTATGAGATATCTATAGAAATATTAAAGTCAGCAATTCCATATTAGGGTAAAAATGGGTAGATCAAATAAAGTCATGTCATAGTTGTGCTGTAAGATTTAAAACATAAACACTTCATTATATATTAATAAAAATTACATTAAGTTGTAAAACTTTTTTCGCGCTAACTTCACTCTCCCATCTTTTCCTGAACATTTATGAAGTGGTTATTGAATCACAAAGCACAGAATGTTGAACAAAACAGTTCCATTTAAATTACAACAATTAGTTCATGTTTGACCCAAAGAGGAGCAAGAAAAAACATGACGTATTGTTCATGATCAATCAAGAGATGTTTTCAACACTACATACCTCTCTATGTCGCGGACTTTCATGACATTTGACTGAATTTTCCATTTTTTGCTTGTCCCTAAGAGGACAATCTGACAAAATACCACATATAAAAGAAAAGCTGCTGGCTGGATATGGCTGCTAGAATTAAAAGATTACATGGTGTCATCCTTTAGAAATAAAATTTCTATGTAGAATAAACCAAAATGTTCATAATTTACACAATGGATTCATTCAGGTGACCTGCTTCATAGTTTAATACAGAACAATGATGCAACAGGTAACTAACTGAGTCACTAAAGTAAAGTAAATCACATTTTTATATATCATTGGATTCATATTCACATTTTCAAGGTTGCATTTCATTAATAAATGCAAGTTGGGTAACATAGACTTCAACAAAGATTTAACGACCAAAATATATAGTTGGAAGACTCACCTTGGACTGAAGTTGAAAATCATGCACAAATGAGATCAAAGTATCCCCATTTTATTTTTGGTACATGAGGTCAAAGTATCTATTTATATATAAATTAATATTTGAAATTCAAAATGTACCTAAAATTATGAAACCAAATGGTTTAGTCAAAATGTAATTTGTATGTGACAGGAAAGATACAGATTGTATTGGCAAACATCATATCTCATGTCTCTAACCATCATGGCAAAAGTACCAGTTGATGAATGCTACATTAAACATTTGTCTAGGGGTTTAATATAACAATGGAAGCCTCTATGACTTTATTTAGCAAATGGATAAAGTCTTGGAAGCCTCTATTGCTTATATCTCAATGACTCATGGCAAAAGTAATTCAATATCGCTTGCACTACAATATTTTTTATCATTGATGAAAGCAAAACTAACAAACCTTTGGCCTAAATTTCCAATTGTCGTACTTTTTGTAGCCCATGATTGGTTTCCCAGATACATAAACCATAGAGGCTTCTAGGGATTTTTGCTCATAAGAACCTATACAGTGAAGAACCAATGAAGAAAAATGTAATAATTATTTGCATGACAACCCTAAACAATAAAGAAAAGATAAAATTGATAAGATTATTCATACTTAGCATGACAATGTTGTTCCCTTCCCACATGAGTTCTTCCTTCCGGTTATCAAATTCCTTCAGTATAATAAATCTAAATCGAAACCCATGACCAAAATGAAAGAGTCTAGGAAAATCTAAAAAGAAGATGCAACCTTGTGCCTGTGCTTTCTGCCACATACTTCAAAGAAAAAATAGAATATTTTTTAGTTCTTTTGGGATTTTTATCAAACATTTGGTGCTCATAACTCACTTGATTTTTCCTTCCCAAATTGATTTTCCCTTTTTTCTTTTTTTGACAATGAAATGCAACCTTAAATTAATAAACCCTAAACCAAGTGCAAACCTTAAATTAGAGAAAATAGGGGAATGAAGTTTTACATCTAGTAAAAGAAAGGGAAAACTTAGAGGTAGAAAAAGAGAGAACTTAACTTGAAACTGAGACAGACCAACTGAGACAATAGTAGAATATATAGATGATATAGTTGATAATTGTAATTGTGATTAATAATTGTAATAGTTCGTTAAGATTAGCTAATGGTTTAGCTAATGGTTAGTGGTTGTTAGGAGCCTATATATAGGCCTACACTACTTGTAGTTTGCAATCTTTTTCATTCTCTCAATTTCATTTTGCATATTCAATTTCTATTATCTCTTTTCTCTCCTGGTACCATGGATCTCAACATGGTATCAAAGCTTTGGCATCCACCCTGAACATTCCGCTGCACTCATTTTCTTTTTCGTTCTTTCATTTTCTTTCATTTTCCCTCATTTTCTTGCTTCCCAAACACTATTTTCTTCAATTTTCTTTTACTTTCTCAAAAAAAAAAAAAAAAGAAAACTGCACACAGCAGCAAGAAAGAAAGAAAAACTCCAGATCTCGCTCTCTCCCTCCCTATTTTTGTTTTTGCTCTCTTATTTCACTTTTCTCTCTCATTCACATTGCAATTTCGAAACCGTCACCGTGCTGGCTCTTCCTGCGCGCCACTATCAGCGCAGGCAGCTCCCTGAGCAGCGACACCGCCATCGTGCGGTCGCACGCCGTGAACTGGCTTTGGAGTCGTTTCTAGGAGAAGGAGCTTTAGATCGGCGAAGAAGCTCGATTTTCCGGTGCCGGAGGGGACGCACGATAGGAAGCTCCGCCTCCAAGCTCGGAAGAGCCGCCGCTCGTATCTCCTCCTGCGAAGGAACGATTCAAGGTCTGATTTCACCTATCCGCGTGGTTTTGGTTTCCGGATCTGGTTCCATCCATGGTTTGTTTCTTGATTCCAGTGCTTACGAAGCTCCGTGAGTGGTTTCCGGAGATCTGTCGTTCGGTTCCGTTCCAAATCTGGCAACGAGCCGCTGCTGTCTTCGACACTTCCACGACTGTGGATTCTGTTTTGCTTGCTTCTTGCTGAATCGACGATGATTTTTCCGTCCTCTGCAACAAGGTGCAGCGATTCGAGGTCCGATTTCATTTCTTTCCCTCAAGATCCGCATGGTTTCTGCTATTGTTGTTGTTGGTTCCTGCCGTGGTTGCGACGCAGATCTGGTTTGCTGCGCTCATGGCTCTAGTTTTCTTGATAGTTGTTATTGCTGTTTGCTCTGATAATGACTCTGGTTTTGGTCTGCTGTGTTGGTTATTACACCATATGAACATCTCCTTGATTGGCTTAGTTCAGATATGAGGTTCTTGAAGATGTAGTTTCTTGCTTCTTGTTGATGATGCACACAAGGTGTTTGACGAATTGTCTCAATAGATGGTGGTAACATTTCCTTTGTTTAGACATAGTTTGGTTCAGATTCTGTTGGTTTGGTGCTGGCTAGTGATTTCTAGTGAAGCTGGTTGCATTTTCGGTGTGTTCGCAATATGAGATTTGGTTCTTCATTTTCAAGATATGTGATTGCATGTTTCTTGGTCTGGTTCTTGAAGTTTAATGCTCTGTTTTGGCACTCTTATTAGAATGTGCACAATGTGTTTGCTGTACTGGGTTCAAGATCTCCCAATTATTGTTTCTTGCTGCACTTTTCCTGCTGTCATTTTGCTAGAGCTAACATGATTTGAAGCTGTGATATTGAAGCTTTGTTGGTCACTGTTAACACCGCACTAAGAGCAAGTTCATATCATTGTTTTTTTTTGGTCAGCTTGGAAGCTTGACCTGTAATTTGTAGTTGGACCTTAGGTGGCTATTCCTTTTGATTGATAGGTAGCCATGTTTTTCAAACTTTGTTAGCCTTGTGTGGCTTTGATTCTGATTTGATTAGCCTAATGGCTTTGTATTTGCTCTTATCTTGGGTGGTTAAGCGTCAAATTTCAGCTTCTGCACTTGATAATTGAGCCTTGTTTGCTTATGCCGAGTGGGTGGTTAAGCTTTTGATGTGATGGGACCATTTGCTTTTGCCATGTGTTTTGCCTGTGATGGCATTTGATCATTGTTCCTATGTTGAAACCGTTTGCAACCAGTGCCGTTGAGATGTTGGAGGAAGGTCGAAGGGGCTTCAGTGAAAGTCGAAGACTTCCAGGAACTAGGAACTTCGGTGGTTGCTGTTGGTTTTCAATCATTTTCTTAGCATTGTGTTGCTATTTGATTTTTCTTTGTATCGTTGTTTCCAAGCTGGACATGTTAGTGCACATGGTCCAGCTTGCGGGGGGTATTAGAATATATAGATGATAATTGTAATTGTGATTAATAATTGTAATAGTTAGTTAAGATTAGCTAATGGTTTAGCTAATGGTTAGTGGTTGTTAGGAGCCTATATATAGGCCTACATTACTTGTAGTTTGCAATCTTTTTCATTTTCTCAATTTCATTTTGCATATTCAATTTCTATTCTCTCTTTTCTCTCCTGGTACCATGGATTTCAACAGACAAATAGAGCGAGAGACTCATCCATCCTTATCGTCGTCCTTTGCATGTGGTTGCTCATGGTATTCTCCGTCGTGGTAGAACTCCACCACCCTGCCTCTTTTGCGGTCTCGTCTTCGCTAGACTTTCTTCTTCTTTTTTTTGGTGGTTTGTGCTTGTGTCGTGATACTCCACTGTCGCTACCATTGTGCCGCTCCGTTTTTGCTTGTGTCATGCGCTTGTCAATCTCCTTCCAATCATGAAACAAATCCAAATAGAATCAGAAGTAACAAAAATAAATAAATAAATAAAATGAAAAAAAAAAATGAAGCNAATAAATAAATAAATAAAATGAAAAAAAAAATGAAGCATGTAGAGGCAAAATATATACCTTGTAGTTGATCATTGCGGGAAGACGAAGGGAAACCGACTTTGCGTTCGTAATTGAGATGAGCTCCAATGGGCAGGGGAGGAAGGCAAAATGCAAGGAGAGAAACCCACGATTGTAGAGAGCAAGAAAATGGGAACGATTGCATAGAGAAGAAATGGGAGAAATTTTTTTTGATAGAAATGGGAATGGTTGCAGTGCCCCCCTTTCTTCTTTCTCTTTTTCCCTTTTCTTTTCTTTTCTTCTGGGCTGCTAGTTAACAGAGAGGAGAGAAACATGGAGATGGCGAGATAGTGTTTATGTTGTTTGAAATTCAAAATTTGAAACATGCTCAAGGTACAACTACTATCTTTGCAAGCCAGTCACATATCGAAAAGCATGATACATAGCCCCAACCTGTAGAGATGCAGATGTACGGTGTACTATAGCTTGAAGTTATCACAATCCAACTTTTTGCATAAATTAAGGGATTTTGTTTCCAAAAAGATTTTTCTATCCTATTTGTTTTGCATTTCTTCCACATACAGAATAAGATTGCTACAGATCAAGTAATCAGGAAATTTTTACTGTGCCCTGTAAGTTAACTTGCCCCCAATAAATCAAGAAATTTTTAGTGCCTTGTAAAGGTTGGCTGACATGATCTGATATTGTGATACGATACTCTTTACTGTGCTCTGTAAAAGTTATTGCAATTTTGTATTGTATACATATATACATAAAGGAAAAAATTACATACTTTCATCCTTGCGTGGCAATGTGCATTTTGGACAGAAAAAAATTTTATGTGAAGCCAACACGTGTACACTTGAGTTGAAGATATTTTGTGGACTGAACTATCCAACTTTTATGATATATAGATAGATGCCGTCAATTTAAATATATTATAATTATATGGAATTTTTTTCACAATTCAAACTGAATATTCCCACTAACACCCTTGAGAGCACGGACTCACCACTGACACACATGGTTGATTCAAGGTTAGAAGTTGGGGATATGTCCAATTTATTGAAAGATGACTACTTTTTATTTTTGAGTCTAGCGGTGATAATATCACAATTTTCTTTAATATCAATTTTTTCCCCTTTTGCACGAAATTGGAAATAATATCACCAATTTCATCCACAATCTTCATACAATCGTAATCTTCGTAAGATGCCCATATTATTTCATTTAGTAGTAGTACATTGTATTTCCATATAAATGTGTTTGAGCCTAGCACTAGTTATATACAAGCCTAGGTTATGCAGTCTCCCCCCGCTATTTGTAGCCAGTACATGTCCAAAAACTCTTGATCAACAAGAGCACCAACATAGCCTGCTCCACAAAAATACCAATTTACAAGTCTCGTAGAATAGTGAGGACTCTCAGTCTTCAAGCGTCTTAGCCTGTTTCTGCTTAAGAACCTGCAGAACTGAAATTATGCGCAGGTGGAAATTGCGACTGCTCTGGGAATATGGTAGCTGTCCCAGTAAAAGCCTCTTCAAATTTCTCATTCACATTCTTGGTCCTTTTAGGTCTCTTTGGTTTCTGGCTCACTGGATCAGCACTTAGGTAGTTGTCACCCAATTCATCATCTATAGCCATACTGCTGGATTCATTTAGCTTTTGAGAGTTCTTTGTTCTGAAAGCAGCTTTTCTCTGAAGATAAAAAAATATCGTTAATCCAACTGAAAGTACCATCACAAATAAAGTTGCAACTTTGACTTCCATGAAAATTAGTAGACCAGAATTTCAAATACTAAAATGTGATCACGTGAAACCAACAAAGTAATACACATGCAAAGATTAAATTATTTACCAAACATATACAGATCCATGGATTTCCAGATGCAGAGGCAGATGTTTAATTGATACGGTACAACAGATAAAATATACAACTGTTAAATGTGTGCATTTCAGGGTTCAGAGGCAAGTATGATTTATTAAAGTTGACCTTTCAAATTTAATCATTGGCTAGCTCGCTAACTGTGGTTCGCTTAAACAGATCATAATCTATCTCTGTTAATGCTTTATCTATAGAGTCTTGTAGACAGAAACAGAAGAAATCTTCTCACAATTTTCTGATAGAAATTTGATTCGAGTGAAAGAAGGAAAGTGCAACAATTGCTGGGATATCCACCAAGGCTTCAACATAGAAAAAGTGAAGACAATAACTTTATGCAAGGAGTGCAAGAGACTATTAATGATGCATGCATTTCTTGCAACCGAATGCACCAACCCACTAGGATTTCAAGAGTTCCTTGCATTGGTCTTTCGTTGATATTGTGCCTTTACTGAGATAAACCACGCCACAAGAAATAATAATCTTGCTATGCAAATTTTAGAACCAGGGTAGCTGAGCGGCGCTGAACAGAGGTGAGGCGCGACAATTTCCATTGTGGAGCATTTTCTAATAGCAGAAATCATAGCCTCTATCACGACCGTTACATGGTCGGAATTGCAGCATCGCAACCACTAGTGTTGAAGGCTGAAACCCTAATTTTTTCCTTCATTTTCTAGCGCAATTCCCTCTTTATCCTCTCACTTAAATTAAGGAATCTTCTATTTTGCCCCTAATTTATCTACCAAAATTCTATTTTTCTGACACTTTATCTAGGGAAACACCTATTTTGACCTTTCTTAAACTAGGAAAGTCTCTATTTTACACTCACTACCCCTCACCTTCTTCCCCTTCATCTTCAACCTCCTCAAACTGCTGAGTGCTGTCTTGAGTCTGTCGCTGGTCTCCTTTGCCGGCGATCAAGTTTTCGACAACCCATGTGCCAGCATGCCAGTTTCCTGCGATCCATGCTTCTGGTGATCTTCTGTCTTCTTTCTCTGCTGTTTTTCTTCTGAACTTCCCTCCTCTCTGTATTTTTCCTCTGCTCCTCCCTCCTTTGTCTCTGCTTTTCATTTTTCTTCTTTATTTTTTGTTGTTGCTGGCTTGATGCCCCTTGGCTCCTCCCTTCTCCAATGTCTTTCTTATTATTGAGTCTTAGAGGTCTAAGTTTAATTTGCTTCAGAATTTTAGCATTTTCTCTTACGATATTTGATGCTTGTTTTACTAATTATTTATACATTAGATTAGTCTTTAGAGTATGACATTATTAATGATGAATTTGTGTGTGGGTAACATTATTCCTTGGCATTCATATGTATGTATGTTGAATAAATCACACAATACTTATCTCTATTTTATTCAAATAGCGATCATCCCGCACAAGCGCTTTCGGGACCAACCGCTCCGCACCTCTATCCAGGATTAACTACTATGTTTAGAACTTATTCAAAAGGTAAAGCTCCCGGGGATTCTTGGTTTTCTTTTTTGCTTCTTTTCTATATACTTTAGGGGAATGAGGATTGAATTCTTTCACCTAGTGTCACTTTAAGTAGATTATCTTTTTGAAAATTTCGGATACCTAACCATTTGGATCCAAAATATATAGATTTTCCCAACAGTTGGCATACAACTAGGAACTTTTTCCTCAAAAATTCAAAAAATTTCTTCTAATTCTTGTTCCTATTCAGCAATATCTAACCCATCTATTATGATTCATGAATCAGACGGCAATTGTACATTAGAGAAGGAGTAATACCTAAGTGCATGTTTATGGAATAAGCAACAATAAAGATTAATTTTAATGCAATTTGTCAAAAGCATGTAAAAGGGTATCTTAACCACCAGAATTCCCTTGAAAACAAGGCACTGCAAAACTTCCACAGAAAATTTTAATTGTTCATTATCAAGTAATCAGTTGATTGATAACGCATCTACTTTTATCATTTTTAATTTTCATTAATGTGATATTGTAAGAACTGGTATCACAAGAAAATAATTGCTGAATAATTCTGATTATTATTAATTGAGAACCGAATCCCAGTGGGGGATCACGATTGCAGAACAGAAAATATTAATAAGATAAATTAAGAATAATAACCTGGGAATTATGGATCCCTTGGTCCCCTGAGTTCTGACTGAATTTCTGAATACCTAACCCTTTCTCCTTGGTTCTCTCATATACCGAGAGAGAGAGAGAGCAAATTATGGCCCATATCTTCCCTTCCTAATTTGGTGCAACCAAATTATTCTCCTAACAAATTATTCTCCTAATAATTAGCTAAACAAATCAGAATCTTTGCTATTTTAATTTAATCTCCTAATCCTCGTTTTCCTTTCCTGGAATAATGGAAAGGGAATGGAATAATTTCCTTTCCTGGAACAGAATCTGCCGCAATCATGGCAGAAGGGTTTGTAACAATACCTTCCCCTTGGAGTACCACCCTTGTCCTCAAGGTGAAAAGAGGGGAAGGAGACCTGAATGTCAGATGCGAGTTCCCAGGAATTCTCAAAGGATGGCAGGTTCTTCCACTTGAGTAGAACTTCCCACTGTCCTGCCGTGTTTCTGCGGACATCCACTACCTCTTGGGGCTCTACTTGGAGCTCATATTCATCTGTGAGGGCCGAAGGCAAGGGCTGGACCTGATGCGTGGGGGCTATGCATTTCTTTAGGAAGGAAACATGGAATACGGGGTGGACACGTGCCTCTTCAGGAAGCTGGAGCCTGGTAGCCACTTGACCGATTTTTTCCACGATTTTAAAGGGGCCATAGAATCTTGCACTCAGTTTCTGATTCACCCTCCGTGCCAGCGTTTTCATGCGATAGGGCTGTAGCTTAAGATACACCATATCACCCACTTTGAAGGACAAGTCCCTTCTCTTCTTATCCACATAGGTTTTCATCCTGTTTTGAGCCCTTTCTAGCTGAAACTGCAGTTCATCCAAGGTCTGATTTCTTTCTTCCAATAGGGCTCTCACGTCTTCCATCGCCACTTCTCCTCTTCCCCGCAGTAAGGTGGGAGGTTCCCTACCATATAATGCTCTAAAAGGGGTCATTTTAATTGAGCCATGGTAGTTAGTATTGTACCAATACTCAGCCCAGCTTAGCCAACGTGGCCACTGCTTGGGCCTTGAGCCCGCGAAGCATCGTAGATATGTTTCCACACATTTATTTACAGCTTCACTCTGCCCATCGGTTTGAGGGTGGTTGGCTGTGCTCATCTTGAGGGTGGTTCCTGCTTCTTTAAAGATTTCCGACCAAAAAGAGCTCATGAATAAACGATCTCGGTCTGACACTATGGAATTGGGAAAACAGTGGAGTTTAACAATTTCTTTAACGAACAGGTCAGCCACTTCTTTGGCTGAATATGGATGGGATAAAGGGAAGAAATGTGCGTACTTCGTCATTCGGTCAACTACCACGAAGATGGTGTCCTTCCCTTGCGCCTTGGGTAGGCCCCCGATAAAATCCATAGCAATATCTGACCACACATTGGAGGGAATGGGGAGAGGCTGCAGCAACCCAGCAGGAGTTAACGTGGAATGCTTATTGGTCTGACAGGCAGCACACTGCTAGACATAGTTCATGATGGCCTTCTTCATCCCTTCCCAATGAACAATGCTCCCTATCCGCTTATACGTGTGGAAAAAACCTGAATGTCCTCCAACCTTGGTATCATGGAATTCCTGAAGTAGTTTAGGAATTAATTTTGAATTTTTTGGGACAGCTAGACGTCCTTGATGCAGTAGTTTTCCATTCTTGAGGGAGTACCCTGCTGGTGCGGGTTGATTAGAAATAAGGCACTGCATAATTCCTTTTAACTTTGGGTCTTGCTGAACCTCATCGTCGAGGCCTTCCCACTCCCCCGCTGAAATTACCGTGACTGCCGTCAACTGGAACTTCCTAAAGAGGGCATCGGCAACTTTGTTCTCAGTTCCAGCCTTGTATTTGATGTCAAAATCGAACCCCAAGAGCTTGGTTACCCATTTCTGTTGTTCTTCCCCTCCAATCCGTTGATCTAGGAGAAACTTCAGACTTTTCTGATCTGTATATACTGTAAATCGCTGGCCAAGCAAGTAATGTCGCCACTTTTGAATGGCTAAGACCATCGCCATCAATTCCCTCTCGTAAACTGACTTAGACTGAGCTCTATCGGAGAGCTTTTGGCTCATGTAGGCGACTGGACGGCCTTCCTGCATTAAAACTGCACCTATTTCCTTACCTGATGCGTCGGTCTCTATGGCAAAGGGCTTGGAAAAAGAAGGGACAGCCAACATGGGGAGCGTTGTCATAGCCGTTTTAAGGGTGTCAAATGCTGCCTGGGTTTCACTATTCCACCCGAACTGATCCTTCTTGAGGAGTTGAGTAAGGGGCCATGCTATCCTTCCGTAATTCTTTACAAACCTCCAGTAGTAGCCTGTTAACCCCAAAAACCCCCTCAGAGCTTTAAGGTCTTTCGGAGCCGGCCAGTCACACATATCTTGGATCTTTTTGGGGTCGGCTGCAACCCCCCTCCTTGGAGATGAAATGCCCCAAATACTCAATCTTTTCTTGGGCAAACCTGCATTTTTTTTTATTGAGAAAAAGTTGATGTTGGCGGAGAACTTGGAATACTTGTTTCAGATGCTCCCAATGTTGTTCCTCATCCCTGCTGTAAATTAGTATATCGTCGAAGAAAACTAGGACGAATTTCCTCAAAAATGGCCGTAATAATTGATTCATAAGGGCTTGAAAAGTGGAAGGAGCATTAGTCAAACCAAAGGGCATTACCAGAAATTCATAATGGCCGTCATGAGTTCTGAAGGCTGTTTTGTGGATATCTTCCTCCCTCATTCTAATCTGATGATAACCCGATTTGAGGTCCAGTTTGGAGAATATGGTGGCTGTGGCCACTTCATCTAGCAACTCATCGATTACTGGAATGGGAAACTTGTGTACCACGGTTTCGCAATTCAGGGCCCTATAGTCCACACAAAATCTCCACCCTCCATCTTTCTTTTTGACAAGTATCACAGGGCTTGCAAAGGGGCTGGTGCTGGGCCGAATAACACCTGATTGCAGCATTTCCTCAATTATTTTTTCAATTTCAGTTTTTTGATAATGAGGATACCTGTATGGTCTAATGCGGGGGATGGTGGCGCCCTCCTTCAAGACAATGGCGTGGTCGTTTGGCCGTTGAGGAGGCAGCCCTTCTGGTGGTTGAAAAAGGTCCTGAAATTGTTGAAGAAACCCCTCGGTTTCAGGTGCCAGCAAGGTCTCCCCTTGTTCTTCAGGGCCCACGGACATAGGAGTGATTACATGGCCCTCACCTTTACTTTTAAGTGCATGCAGGGTATTTTTCCAAGAAGCTCGGCTACGACTAAGGGAGGGATCACCTTTTAAAAACCTCCTCTCGCCTTCCTCCTCCCAGCTTAGAGTGAGCTCCTTGTAATTTCCCACAAATGGGCCCAATTCGGCCAGCCACCCTGCTCCAAGCACCACCTCAGAACATCCTAATTTCATAACAAAGAAATTCTGCCGTAATTCCACTCCCTGGATAGTCAAAGGGACGTTTTCACATCCTTCCTGCCCCTTCTCAATTGCCCCATTTCCCACTTCCACTTGGAATTCCTTAATCCATCTGACCGGAAGATCCAACCTCTTTACTACTTCGGTGGCTAAGAAGTTTGCAGAGGCCCCGGGTCAATGAGTACCACCACTGCCTGCCCCTGAATTTCCCCCATCAATTTGAAGATTTTATGAGAGGTGAGGCCCCAGTAACTGTAGGCTGAGAGCTGTAACTCTGGCCTGCCCTCTGTTTCTTCCTGTTCCTGCAGTAATTCTTCATTTTCCTCCTCCTCCTGTTCTCCTTCTTCTAAGATGAGAATTTGGAAGTGCTTCATAGTGCAACGATGGTCAGGCCCCCATTTTTCTCCACAACGGAAGCAAAGTCCTTTCTTCTGCCTCTCGATCCATTCCTCATTGGATAGCCGCCGCGTATTGTTCCCCCTATTGGTTCCTGATTGTGTGGTGCTGTTGCTTCCCTGCTGACTCTGCCTCGACTCGGTGGTGGTTTCCTGTGGTTTCGACCCTGTACCGGACCCTAGGTCCCTTCGTCCTCCTCCCCTGTTATCTGGCGACCTGGTGATTCCTGCAGCCTTGGAATGATTGGCCCCTCCCGAACCTCCCGAGCTTCCTCTGTATGTCCCCCCTTGCTTGTAACTGCCCTCCCACCTGCGATGGCCGAGGTTGAGACCCGTTTCTCTCCAGGCTTGGTTCCGCCACTCGATGGCCATGGCTCGATCCATCAAGGCCGGCAAGGTTTCAAACTGGGCTACCTCGATTTCCGCCTGTATTTCTCGCTTCAGCCCATTCGCGAAAATACACATCAAAGCCCCTGTTCCCAGGTTTTTGTGGGACCTGGTTGCAGCTTCATAATCCCTCCTGTATTGTGCCACCCCTTCCATTTGTTTCACCTCTAACAATGGCGCCATCGGATTCAGCGCTGCTCCTGGCTGAAATCTCTTCAGCACGTCCTCCCGAAACCGCCCCAATTGACAAAGGGCGTGTGTTCTTCCCACCACTCCATCCACGTGAGTGCCTCCCCTTCCAACGCTAATGCCACTATATCCATTTTATCTCTCGGGGCTGCTTGAGTGATCCGAAAGTATCTCTCCATTTTGACCAACCAATCGGATGCTCCTTCACCAGAGAAAACAGGTACATCCAATTTCTTGTTGGTTTCGAATTTTTTGGTTTCCTCCCTGTCATGCCTTTCCTCCTCCTCCTCTCCATCGACTGGGCCTCGGTTTTCATCTTCCTGGCCGCTCCCTGGCGGCGGCGGCAGCAGGCTTATTATCTGATGCACGAGCGTCAGAGTATTAGCCCGCGTGTCTTTCATTTCTGCCTGAGTTCCCCTTATATCCGCCTGAGATGCTCTCATTTCCGCCTGAGATGCTCTCATCTCCTCCTGAGATGCTCTCATCTCCTCCAACTGCCTTTCTACC
>QANU01067776.1:0-21841 GCA_003254905.1 Nissolia schottii | reverse complement strand
CTCCCTGGGGTGGGGTGAGAGTTGACTGGGTTGACGTGACGCTGACGCAGCGCGCCACCTGAGATGTCATGTAGCATAACCCAAAACTCAATCCAGACTCATGACCCGACCCATTTTTTTTTTTAAACAAAAAACTTCCAGCCCCCAGCTGGCACCCACCATCCTCCGTCACCCTCCTCCCTCCTTCCCTACCCTCCTCCCTCACCCTCACCCGTATCCCATCTCTCTCTCGTGCCTCTCGAGGCTCTTCTCACTGTCGAGGTTCATTATCGACTTCGGCATGATGTGCTACATGTTCGCGCTGGGGATAGAGATGGACCCGTCCTCGGTCCTGAGGCGGCAGACCAAGCACATCTACGTGGCCGACGGGGGAATGCTCTTCTGCACCCTCATAGGGCTGGTGGCATTCCCGGCTCTCATGTACTTCCCGCAGCAGCCCAGAATACTGGAATTCACCTTGTTCCTGTGCGTCCTCGTTTCCAGCACCGCCTCGCCCGTCCTGACCCGCTTGATAACCCAGCACAAGATAGGCAAGTCGGACATCGGGCGGCTCGCCATCGCGGCGGGGATGCACTCGGACTTCCTGTGCTCCCTGCTCCTCTCGGTCGGCTACATCCTCGTCCCGATCGCTTCGTATTGCGAGGCTGTGAAAGACGAGATGGGAGGTATTGCCTGGGGCCAGCTGACCATGGGAGGCGCGGTCCTGGCGCAAGTGGGGTTCGCGGCCGGGGTCGCGCCCTTCGTCATGGGCTGGGTCGACAACGAAAACCCGGAAGGCAGGCCGATGAAAGGGTCGCATCTGGTGCTGGTCGTCGCCTTGATGGGGGTGATGTGCGCCTTCTCCCCCATGTACGGCTACAGCCCGCTCCTGAGCGCTTTCCTCACGGGGATCTGCCTGCCGAGGGAGGGCAGGGTTTCCAAGTGGGTCATCGCCAAGATCAACTACTTGCTGGCCACCATCTTCTCCCCCATCTTTTTCCTCTGGATGGGGTACGAGGCTAATGTCCGCGGGTTCGTTCTCGGCGCGGTGACGGTCTTCAAGTTCGTCGGGCTAGTCACGGTGGCGATAGCGGGGAAGCTTGCCGGGACGCTCGTCACTGGGAAGCTGCTGGGGTTTCACTGGTCTGATTCGGTGGCGCTGGGACTGCTCCTCACCGTCAATGGCCACGTTCACATCTACTTTGCTCTCAAAGGGGTAAGTGTTTGTTTGTTTGTTTATTTCTTCTCGACGTTTCTGTGTGCTGTGTTGCAGCAGGTACAAACTAAATCTTCTTGTGACTACTTTGTTTTTTTTTCTTTTTCTTTTTCTTTTTCTTTCTGCCTTCAAGAATTATGTAAATTGCTAAATGGCCCTTTTGGGTCGTTACCTTTTATGTCATCGATTAGTTTGGTCCTTAATGGCTCTCTGCTCTCTGCATTATAAAATCGCTATCGATTTGTTCCTGTCTCCTTTTTCCCAATCAATTTGGTTTTTTTTTTTTTTTATGTTTCAAATCCGTCAGTTTAGTCCGTCAGCATCATGTCAATAACATGTTTACAATGGAAATAATATCTTGTTGACTAGGGTGAAAACTTTATTAATAGGTAATTTGTAAGTATTTTTATAAGCATTTTGAGATATATCTTGACCCCCGATGAGATACTAATGCTTACCTCCACCTAAACTTTTACTAATAAAAAAATTAGTATAAATTTAAAATGTGAATAACAAAATTGATATAAAATAAATAATCATAGAAGAAACTTAATAGATTGAATAAAGATAATGAATAATGATTAAAGGTGATTGCTAGACTGTCTTGAGTCTTATAAAACATTGGATGCCTACATAGGTGGCCAAATCAGATAATGTCATGCAGACTAACTTAAAGTGTAATTAATGTTTATTTTATAATAATACTCCTATATTTCACCCAAATACACATGTATCCCATCTTAACTTTTAAAATTCTACAACACCTCCATATAACTTATGAAAATTATTAAATTACCCTTTAAAAATAAAAACTAAAGGTCTCTTCTTCTCCACTTTTCCATCTTTCCCTTTTCCCCATACCAACTCTTTTCTCCCATCTTGTCCTTTCCTCCGTAGTAGTCCCTACCTCCTTTTTTTTTTTTTTACATATCAAATTATACTCTACATATTATTGATTATTTTATATTCGTACTTATTTTATATTTGTACTTATTTTATAATTCAAATTATTACAACTATTTCACACATTGATGCTTTTTTCAAAATTAACATTTTATCTAGCATATAACTATAAGAGGCTTCTAGCATGCATCGGATAGGTTCAGGTGAATGATGTACCAGGTGAAAAAATGTTGGTTTACCATAGTCTTTAAGGATCTGCCCCTAATTTTTCACCTCTCTTCATTCAACTCGGCCACTCACCACCACCACGTTGCCAATTTGTTGGCATTTGTCTCTTTTAACAATACCTCATGGTTGGGCAATCATAGTCCAAATCTAGATCCGATGAGCTTCGGGTTGAAGAGGGGCTTCATGGCCAAGACGGGTGGTGGTGGCACCATCAAGGGAGAGAGCTCTAAAATTTAGTCGGTTTTATTTATTTATTTATTTTAAATCATGATTGTTTGGTGTTTTCTTGCACTATGCCAATTGTGAATTTTTAAGGATTATTTTTGTTAATTTTTCCTGAGACAGTTTCAACTCGAAGGTATCAGAATTTGTCTTTGGGGATTCGTCTTAATGTTTACCTTGTTGGAAAACCCTATTTTTTTGAGATTTTCATGCCCTTAACTTATTGTAAAATAAAGCTATGTTCCATCATCGTTTCAATATGTACAAGAAAAAAATTTGTAATTTTTACAGATTGCCTTGGGTGGGTTTGTGTTTTTCAACCGAACTGGTGAGGTAATAATGGTTGTACAAGTGCAGGATGATGATGGTGATGGTTGAATTTAGAGAAATAAAAAATCCTAAGGATGGAAAAATGGGAAAAGAAAGAGAGGGAGGGGCTTGTCNCATTATAAAAGTGTGACTAAATGTAAATGGATCACCGTAATTTTTTTGGTGAATCATTCTTCTTAATTTTTTAGGGTGTAACTTAGAACTTCTCTGCAACTATAACAATTTATTTATTGAAGATACATTTGTGTTAAGATTAGAAAGACAAGTAACTTTTATAAAAATATATTGTATCGATAGTAAAAGAAAGATAGACAATTTTATGGGTTATCTTTGTAAACTTTTTTTTGAAAAAATTAATCATTTTAGCTTATGAGAAAAAACTTTTTAAAGTTAGTTAAATGAATCTTAAATATTTAAACATATCTTTTAACTTTAAAAAACTTTTTTTTTACTTAGAAAGACTCAAAATAGATAACCTTAATATCCATAACTAAATATAAATAAATAAACGATTAAATAAGCAGGAAACTTTAATTATCATTATATAAAACATTACTTATATAATAATGAGTTAAATTATTATATTTCAATTTTTCGTAAAGTATGGAATATAATATATTAATACTAAAGCTATCTTTAAAAAATAGTTAATAAAAGATTATATTTTAAAGAATCAAAGTTTATTAAATTTATTTATTACATTTCCTAATTTCTTAATTATTTTTACATTGTTGCTTATTATCTGCATTAAAATGAACATACTGTAATGCAATATAACATTTCTCTAAATATTTCAATAAATTATTTTACTCACAATATAAAAAAAATATTCTTTATGTTTTTTAAGAAGTTTTAATATAAGTTGTGAATTCAATAATAAAAATACTCTATAATTCTATATACTAAAAATGAATAATTTTTTTTTTGAAAAATCAAAGTAAAATAAGAAGCATATCAATATAAGAACTCAACTTTAAGTCTAATAAATTTGTATCAGATTGATAAAGAAAGATATTAAAATTACTTTATAATTATTTATAATTAGTTAATTATCTTTTTTGAAAAATAGAATATTGATAAATAAATAAAAACTAAAAAAAGAATCAAAGAATCAAGATTTTTGACATAAATTTGAAAAATTGTTAATATTTTATTGAAAATGTAATGAATAATGCACCAGAAAAATATAATAAATAAAGATAATTAATTAAGCTTAATTTGAATAAAGTTATTAAGGTAGGGCAATTTAGTTGGGAGTATAGATCTACACTTGAAAGTGTTACAAAACACTATTTATACACTCAAAAAACTGACATCCATGGTCACCCACATAGAGAAACAAATATTGTAAAATAGATAAACAAACATTACAAAATAATGAAACAAACATTGTCACCGAGCATTTATGCGTTCAAGAACATGTGTGTATTTAATATTGTTTATTTATATGTTTGATAATGATTATGCTTATGTTTTGTGTGTGCATGAATACCTGTGTATTTAATAATGATCGTTTCAGTGCTTAATAATGTTTATTATTCTTTTTGTAATGTTTGTTTATTTCCTTTGTAAGGTTTGCTCATCTGTTTGGCATACACATTTTGTGTTGTATAAATAGTGTGACCGAAAATGTTAATAGCTACCCGAAGAATTTGGGCATGTTAGAGTTGTAATTAGGAATTGACGATTATTAAAATTTTTAGTTAAAAATTAGGATTTTTTAAGATTTTTTTTTAACAATAGGAATTATGATTTAAATTTGATTTACATTTAAATTATTAATTTTTTTATTTTAAAAAATTAATTTGCTATTATAAACTTTTGAAATTATTTTTACATATTTAATAATAATAATAATAATAATAATAATCTTCATCCACGTAAACATTGAATGCGAATAGCTTGAAAACTCAAAGGCACATGACATACAACATGATTAAATAATGTCACTTTTGCCTGTATAAAATAGAAAAGAGTTTTGTTACACGTACACAAAAAAATATACACCATACATACACCCTATACTTATATATATAAAGTTTGTGTTTTAACGTATGCAATGTTTGTGCACTTAATTAAGTATAATTGAGAATATTATAATTTGTAATATTTGTGCACTTTATTCTCATGAGTGCACAAACTTTATGTATGTAAGTATAGAGTGTATGTATGATATATATTTTTTAGTGTACGTGTAGCAGGGTCATAGAAAATAACTGAAATCATCACGCTCTCCATTGAGTTACTTCAATCAATCTCATTGACTGACGGGTTGTTCTTCCCTTTTGTATTTCCAGTTGAAATGCGGAGTAGAAATCGACACGGCCATTGCGATGATAGCATCAATCTTCGTGACAATTGTGCACACCCCATTCGTCGTGGCACGCATCATCAAGCGCGCAAGGAAAAGGGCGCCCACTCACCGCATGGCCCTCCAACTGCTCGACCCGTCGAGCGAGCTCAGGATCCTCCTGTGCGTCCACGGGCCGCAGAACGTTCCCGCTTCCATCAACTTCATGGAGATCTCGCGAGGGAAGGCGGACCCCGGCGTTCTGGTCTACGTCGCCGACATGATCGAGCTCACCGACGAGATATCGGCCACGCTGGAGCGCGACGAGGGGGTGCACACGGCGACCGTGAAGGACAAGGAAGTCATGGGCATGAGGGACCAAGTGACCAACTCCTTCCAAAGCTACGTGGCGGACAACAGCGACGGCATCACGCTGAAAAGGACGATGGCGCTCTCAACGATTAATAACATGCCGCAAGATATCTGCGTCTTGGCGGAGGACTTGATGATTGCCCTCATCGTGCTCCCGTTCCACAGGAGCCGGCGTCAAGATGGGACGTTGGATGGCGGTAATCAAGGGTTCAGATATGTGAACAGAAAGGTAATGTAACATGAAAATTTTTTGGGCCTCGTTACATTTGTATGGCTTCATTTCATACTTGTATACTAAAATATGGGTTGGAACACAAGTTTATAATTGTATGGATCTGAATTCGCCACACTCAGTGGCAAATTCAGACATTTTTTTTAAATAAAAAAATGTCTGAATTAAACACACCATATAACGANACCCAATGGCTAATTCAGACTCCACACCCTGTGACATTTTTATAAAAAAAAAAACAAAAGTCTGGGGTCTGAATTCGCCACAATCTGTACAAATGTAACCATACAAGTTGTGGTAAATTCAGACTCATACAAATGTAAATTTTTTACATGGACCATATTATGGGATATAAATCTTTTTGGAAAATATACACGTAATAAATCCAATTTTTTGATCTAGTGTTGTAGCCTATACAGTATTCGTATCTCATGCAGGTACTGAGAAATGCACCCTGCTCCGTTGGGATTCTGGTGGACAGAGGCCTCGGAACCGTCGAAAATATATCAAAACCCGAAGCAAGTACACTAAACGTGGCGGTCATATTCATCGGAGGAAAAGATGACAGGGAAGCACTGGCCTATGCCGGCTGCGTATCGCAGCATCCAGGTGTAAAACTCACGATAATAAGATTTCTGGTAGATACCAGCGCTGACTCATCGAGATTCTCGGGGTACACGGTCGTTCTTCCGGAGCAGGAGAGGGAGAGGCAGCTGGATGACGAGTACTTCGCGCAGTTCTACGAGGCGCACGTGGCCGGAGGCCGCATTTCGTACACGGAGAAGCATCTTGCAAACGCTGCTGAGACCTTCTCTACTCTAAGATCATTTGAAGGGCAGTACTCGTTGGTCATCGTTGGAAGAGAAGGCGGAGTGAACTCCGTGCTGACGAGGGGGATGAACGACTGGCAACAGTGCCCGGAACTGGGGCCAATAGGGGACGTGCTTTCTGGGCCGGACTTCTCGGTGTCCGTCTCGGTTTTAATCATTCAACAACACAGACTTAAAGGAGAACTGGATGGGTTGGATGAGGATTTCTCCATCATGTAGGTGTTAGGTGGATGGGTAAGGTGGTGTTAGTGTACAAGTAGATGACAATTTTAGCTAGAGTTTTGTTTGTGGAAAAATTGTAAAGATAATGCGTGTATCTTCCTATTTAAATTCCATCTTAGATAGATATAGGACGTGCTATCTTGATCTTTTGAATGGGTAACTAGCGATGCTATTGGCTGGAAGGTGGAAACTATTCTGTTATGCACCTACCGCTGCTGAAAAAATACCATATGAAAGCTGCATGCATTCATTGTATTTGAAAACCATCCGCATTCATTACATCTGATAACTCAAGAAGAAGGAAGTGTCCAAGTTGGGGCTTCTAATTTTTCTCGCGCGTGCAACTTACCTAAGACGACGTCATCTCGTCTTTTTCACAATAGACGCTATCCCATCTTTTTCCTTAATACATTTAATTCAAATCTTATCTTGTTTAGTATGCTCAATCATTCAACGTATCATCATCATCTCTACAATACTAAGTAAATTTTCTGCTAGGCCTTTTACTGCCCAACGTTCAGTCACAAAGGTCTCATAATCGTGCAGTAAAATTTTCTCTTGAACTTGACTATAGTTTGTCACAAAGAACACTTAAAACACTCATTCATTTCATCCATATCACTTGAATAATATTGTTTGCATCTCCCTCAATTTCTTCATCATTTTAGATAATGAATTAATCCAAGATACTTGAATCGTATGACTTGCAGTGCAATATCATCCTCAAATTTTATTCAAGTGAGGTGGATGAAATGAATGAGTGTTTTAAGTGTTCTTTGTGATGAATTATAGTCAAGTTAAAGAGAAAATTTTACTTCTTATACAGAAATCATAAACTTCAAAGTTTGCCTCCATAGCTCATAGCTCCAATTTCTTATTCGGTTCGTCTTTCAATTCTTCTCCCATAACTGTTCATCTGTAAAAGAAAATAAAAAAGAAAACATACACTTTGACACCAAATCTTGAATATGTTCAATAAACACACCCAATGCCACCATAAAACAATAGGGACTTAGAGTTAATTCTTGGTACAATGCTATTGTTACAAAAAAAAGTCCTTTGTTGTTTCACATTGTGTTCTCAATTAATTATAACCTTCTCATCCATATATTTGAGCAATATTCGATTGCTCAAATATGCACAATTCATACCCTTTTCTTCTCTCTATCTTCCGCAAATCCTCCACTGACACTCTATGAGACACAATTTTTTAAATCAATAAAAATCATATGTTAATCTTTATAATCCCTCTCATATTTGTCCATCAATCTTTGTAACATAACTCGTTCAATGGTAGAGCTCAGGCATCAAACCAGTTTTGTTCTCTTATAAAGTGACTCTCATGTCTCAATCTCCGCTCTATTACATCTCAGAAAGCTTTATAACAGGACTCACAAGTTTAATCTCTCTTTAATTTACACGGTTCTGCATGTCTCCCTTATTTTTATATAGTTAAGAACTAAGATACTTCTCTAATCATACAACATAGTCTTGGACCTGATGATCTTGTTGAACAACTTTCCGAGTCATCTTATGCCTTTATCTCCTAGATATGAAATGTAAATGAGCAAAATTGTTTTCTACCTCCAATAACGACGCACATACAATGGACAAACGCAGGTGCTGTCAGTCAGTAACACAGATGGACACTGGACAACAAATTTAAGAGTACTAAAACTATTTGAAGAATAAGAGCATCAAGCAACAACTGAAATAGTTAAAATTTTGAAAGAATAAAATAGAAAAATAGATACTTCAGGTTTTCCAAGTTACTGGCCCTGTTTTTTTTTTTTTCACAATAACAAAAAATCCCAATGGAAGCACACAAGAAAAAAGAAATGGTAAGACTGTGCCAAGAGGCTGATCATACACTTAATTGCTGGATGATACTAGGGAGAATATCTTGCAACTCAGCAAAAGGGGAAATTTTGTCTAAATAAAATGCCAATCAAGTCAAACAAAATCGGTTAAAAATCAAATGGCACATACAGCAAAGTTCTACACCCAAAATGGTGGGAAACAATGCCATGGTATAACATAGACATTTATTTTTAAAGTGTTTTATTCATCATGCCCATTATATTTACACTTGCTAGACTTTACAACCCTTATGGGTACTTCGCAACCTCTCTTTGACCCTCTTTTGCACTTAAGAGAGAGCCAATGGGAGGTTGTGAAGTCTTTAGAGGATGAAAAAATGTGGTATATAATGGACAAAACACCTTAATATAACATGCCATCTAATCATGTTATCATTAGGGAAGATCATTGTCTATTAGGAGAGGTTAGTGTCATGAAGACAAATCGAGGTCATTTGTGCCCTTTTCAGGAAATAATGACTATAATGACTAAGGACCGACATAGTCAAAGTCATTGATAACAAACTATAGTAGGATTAGCACATCAGAACATATTGCACAAGCTCAGTCGGTTAATATGACATACAAAGATGAAAAGAATAATGATAATGCTCACACTTGGTTTGAGGTGAACCACTAACAACCCATGTATTGGCAGCAATAGATGCTTGAACTGCAACGGATTTCATGTTGAAACAGTCAATTACCGAGAAAGGTTAAAATAAACATATGCTCTAAAATATAATTAATTAATGTTACCTTAAAATATAATCAATTTAGGTTACCTTTGGGGTTTAGAAATTGGACAACTACGTCATCCTTAAAGATGTTGACTTCCTCGATTGCAGGGATAGCATTCACCCCTATTTTCTTCTTTCTAAAATAGCAGAAAACAAATCATCAAGAAAAAAAAGCTCAACTTAATAGAGGCAATCTGCATATCAAACAAAATATAGTATAGGTTCGTTACTCACAAACTATTACATCACAAAAGTAGTAGAGCAGTTATAGCTTTATGAAGATATATGCAATACAAAAAACCAAAGTTCAGAAAGTAATAAATAAATAGCCAAAGAGGCAATTTTTTCATGAGTCATGCTACACGTATACAAAAAAATATACATTATACATACACCATATACTTATATACATAAAGTTTGTGTTTTAATGCCTGTAACGTGTGTACACTTAATTAAGTATAATTGATAATATCATCTATAAGTTTGTAATGTTTGTGCATTCATGAGAATAAATTTTGTGCATTATTAATAGTGTATGTATAGATGTATAAAATTGAGTGTACATGTAGCATTTTCATTTTTTTCATATCCCCTGATAGAGGTGCAAAACTAAAATATAAACAGCAGGATCTTATTTCCATCTTTTCTTATTTTCTTCTAATACCAAGACTTTACTTTCTATTGTTGATCTTCTGATTTTATCTGTGATTGGAGTTTGCTCCAAAGGGATTTCTATACATTTTTCCTACAGGAAAATCTCAGTTTCCATCACATCAGTTGTTTTATGTTTGTAGGTTTAATACTTAAACAAGTTAAAGTTTAGTAACATTTATCCTGAGGGAGTGTCAGAAAATATATAGTCTATCAATTATGTTAGCGTATCTGTAAAATGTATTCTAGATTCAATTATTTGTCTAATTTTTTTTTTATACTTCAAAAATTACATTGCTCACAATAAAGTTTGGACTTAGGACCTCATGCATACTATCCAAATTCCTCACCACTAGACTAATCCTAGGACCTCATGCATACTACTCTAACCCTCACCACTAGACTCAATTAGTTGTTGAATTGAGGAAAGAAGTTTTAGATTCCTGATTTTGTTATATTCAAGATTTGTTTAAGTAGGATTATTATGGCTTGTTCTAGTAACAGTCATATTTGACCTAATTATTAGAATAAATAGGAGGATTAGGTGGGTGGTTTGTGCAACATCCCACTTTTCCTAAGGAAAATTTCGCGTGATAAATAAAGCGCGCACCAATTATTTAAGACTGAAAGATTTAATTAAAGACTATTTTCAATATATATATATATATATATATATATATATATATATCGGTCAAAAAAATTGATGCCGTGACCTCACAGAAATTTCACAAGAAAACCGGATCTCGTTCCTGTATTCCCCGGAATTTAAATAAGTCTTTGGGATGCCCGTTAATCACACTCTTATAAAGGGAAAAATTTCAAGCACCTAATATTGATTTAAATTTCTCGTTTTAAATGTATGTTTAATGTAGAATTTTGAGTAGATAATTTCCGTGTCGTCCGTTAATTTTTCGCACGCATGGTCGCACGCGTAACTGGGCAGTTAACGAACATATAGGACCAGAAATTTCATGAATTTCAGAGCCAAGCTGCTTCCCCTACCTGTAGCACGGCAAAGGCCATGCTTCCTATTACCAACTCCATCAAATCCCCTTACCTCATACATTATTCACTCATCATCAGCCAAGTTCATTTTATTTCATTTTTCTCTTATTCCCCTCACCTCACCCGAGCTTCCACTCTCTCAATTTTCCATATCCAGCTTCATCTCTTCTTCTTCCTTATTTCCCTCCCAAAAGACAAAGCCTCAAAGCCTAAGAACCACCACTCTTTCCCCTCACAAAAATCCACCATTATCTCCAAGTCTTCTCTCTTGAAGGAGGTGATCACAAAGCCTTGGAGCTCTCAAGCATTCTTCCTCAACCATCACCATAAATCACAAACTCTAGAAGGTGGGTAAAATTTCCCCAAAACCATCCATGAATGTTTCCCTCTGCATATGTGTATCTTTGTGAGAAATATATATATGATAAGTTGTTTAAATCGGCTTTGTGTGTGCTAAGTGTGTGTGTGTGTGTTGGTTGCAAAACATGTAAATTGAATGGTTAAAATGGGTGGAAAGCCACAAATTCGAGAAAAGAAAGAACAAATAATGTTACAAGTCTGTGGTCATTCGAATGACCAAAGCCGTGGTCATTCGAATGACCAGAGCCATGGTCATTCGAATGAACTACGAGATTCATGGCGAATACGAGCAGAATTTTGGTGATCATTCGAATGACCCCCAAGGTGTCATTCGAATGAACCACGAGAAAATCCTTTTAAACTGAGCCAGGAAAGAGTCACTCGAATGACCAGGCATTGGGTCATTCGAATGAACTCATAAAACTCTTAATGACCATTTTCTAAGTGCCATTCATTCGAATGACTTGCACTAGTCATTCGAATGAACAAGCCATTTTAACGAAACTGAGAATGCAGGGCCTATGTCATTCGAATGATCCACTCAGGGTCATCCGAATAACTCATTTCAAGAACTAGTATGAGGACCCCTCCTTTGACATTCGAATAACCCCCCTGAGGTGCCATTCAAATGACTCAGAGTCTCAAACCCCCAGTGTTATGTTTTCCTTATTCGTGTAAGTGTGAAATATGTGCATAAGATCCTAACTCTGCGTTCTAGCGTCATGAGGACCCAGTTGCCACTAGGTACTTAGGGTAACTGTAGATCACTAGAAATGTAACGCCTAACTTAAACAAAGATCATAATTGAACCCTAGAAAATAAGGAAGTGTCTTAAGAAGGTCTCGACCGATAAGGGTGTACCTTGAAGAAAAGTATGTAGTTATGTAATAGGGAATCCCCTCTCTTGGCACGTCTCACTTGACAAGCCCCACCAGTTTAGCAAGGTAAACCGGTCCAAAGATCAAGAAACGCAGGCATAGGCCTGAACGCTGGTTTTAACCCGGATGCACTAAGAAAGAAAGAAAGCAATGTAAAGATCACGTTAAAGTAAAGAAAGTTAAGGCCGCCGGAAAGGGGCGTGCAAAGATCAAGTTAAAGGGCATATTATGAAAGAAACGAGTCCACTCTTGGTGATGTTGTTAGGGCGGCCCCTCACTATCTGGCATGCCGGATGGTCACCTCCTATTGTCGGTCGATGAAAATATGCTTGCGCGCATTCGTGGTTAGCTACCACTCAGGAAAGGAGTGTTGCCTGGTCGCCGACAAGACGGTAATAGTAAGTGGGTCGTAGCCGAAGGGGGACGGCAGTCCCACAGACTACGAAGGAGAATGATGGACACAAAGTAACAAAAAAGGACACAACCATAGGGCGCGTAAGAGAACCCCAAGTCCCTCATGCATGGATTGTAATTGTATGTCGGTATATGTATGTATATATATATACATATATATATATATATATGTATGTATGTATGTAAACGTATGTATGGTAAGAGGGCCCGGTCTGATTGCCTATAAATAAGCCTTAATATCCCCTAAGTGAAACACCCTAGCTAGCTAGTATACGCTTAAGTCGCAAACTTGCTTACTAAGTTGTTATCTAGTTTGGTTGGGATCGTACTTAGTCCCACTTATGAGTTCAAAAGCATAGTTACCCAAAAATATGGACCAATTTTAACTTTTCTTTATACGTATTGTAGTGTAAAATATGAGCATCGTTTAACGTCAGAACATATATTACGAGCACTACCGTAGTATAATTTAACTAATATTTATCAGGCATATTCAACATTCATAGAACAAGTGGTCCATCAAAACTTCATTCACATTTCATAATTTACATATTAATATAATACATGTACACATATACTAATTTTATTACATTAAGCTGACAAGTACAAGTTATGGCTAAGGACTGATGGAGACTACTCCATTGAGTCCACCTATGCTAACCTAGTGCCACAGGTGGGGCATCTCTTTCTGGCTACTTCCTGGCTCCTAGAGTTCCCAGCAGAGGTGTGCTATGAGATCACTGTCCTCTTCAAGTTCTGCTGTTCCCTCGGGATCACCGGTGGAGTCGGCGTTGGTGCCACCTTGCTCATGAGGGTCTTCTTCTAGGTCCTCTTCCTCGAGATCCTCCTCCATGGGGTCGTCGTCACTTGGGTCCTCTGCCTCAGTGGGTGTAAGGACAGGTGAGTCATCTTCTTCTAGCTCCTCCTCCTCTAGAGTAGTGGGTGCACTTGGTGAAGTAGGGAAACCGGGTGGACTTCTAAGAGGTTCGGCTTGGCTCCTTGAAGATCCCGCCTCATGGTCGTGAGCACGCCTTGCTAGATGAATTGGATGAACATGTGGGACTCTCTTTTTGGCGTACCGTCATGTTGTTGGTACGAAAGAAACGGAGTGTGGGTCTATTTCCACATCTTTGTCGTAAGGTGCTGGTTCGATATCGTCAATTTGAGCTATAACCGGCTGACGAGTAGGATCTTCGGGCACCGAGGGTAACTCCGACCGTGGTCCTGGAGAAGAACTATATGGGGGTCCAAAATCCACTACATGTTCGCAGTCTAACCAGTAAATTCCTGACATGGCATTGGGTAGATCCACCTGAGTCTCGATAACATTACCAGTGCTAGGATCCACTAGCATAGTGATCTGTGGCAATGCATCTGGCTCTGCTACGGAGGGGTCTATTGCTGTTTACCTGGAACCATGAAGGAGCGGGTATGAGAACACAACGTTCTTAGTGGGAAACCTCCAGTCTCGTAACTTATGTTAAACTCCGTTATGATTCTGCCGCTCAGGGGGTCTCTAGGTGTTACAGTTATACTAGGTCCCTACTAATTATTAATATCCATACTAAGCCTGAGCAATTTTATCTAGTTTCTCTAGTCTAATCCTTAGGTCACACATTGTCACATAATAAGTTTCAGCTTGCATCCACTTATAACCGTGCCCATTTTAATTATAAGCTTCTGCGCACATCCACTTATGTACAATTGAATATCACATAGTTCACATACTCAAGTTCAACCCTCTCGTAGGGTTGGCCTTCCCGTACAAGCTACCTTTTAACTCAGTATTGTGAGGACCAGGCAGCGCTCAACCTGAGTGGTTTTGCTTCCCATGAAATATCATCGCTCACGATAGGAGTATCCATTCTTCTACTTCGAATGGCGAGGGGATCTATCGTCGTTCTTCTGCTTTGAACGGGATAATCCCAGAGCTAAACTTGTTTTTCCTGCCAGCTCCCTACGCAACTAGGAAAACCTCGGTTTCTTTAGCCTTATCATCATTTAGGGATTTAGTGGCGTCAGGCCCTAGGGTTCCTTTTTTCCTTTCCTTTCCTTTCATTAATCCAGTTTAACAGTTCATATAACATTCATAACATATCCTCATCACATAGATCATACATCATTCTCTTCTAATTCTTACCCTTTCTGTTTCTTAGCATGAATTTAACTTAATATCTCTAGTCAACAGTCCATATATCATAAACATAAATCATTATTTTATGACAACTAATTTACTTGGTAAAATTAGCAGATCCATGGATAATTGCAAGCAGTATGAAAAGCTGTGTTTAAGAAAAGTTTCATGCCAAGAAAATGCTAAGTTTCGTATTGGAGATTCTAAACTTCAGTCTTGCCGCTCAGTGCCCAGCACAGGCCGCTCAGCGCTACGGCCGCTTAGCGTGCCGCTCAGCGTCACCTGACGAATTTCAGCTCCCAATTCCTGCAATTTTCCATGTCCTACAAGGTTTCTTATTCCAACTTATAAGATCATTTCCTCTAATATTCCTCATGAATTTCGAGCTATTTAAAAGACATAATCTCATGTTCCAAATCATTTCCAAACATAAATCCCATATATTCCTACCAACTAGTTCATAAATCATCAAGCATGCATATATTTCCATAATCAAGCATAATCAATTGTAGTCATCAAGGGTGTTATCAAGCAAATAAACCTAACATAGTCTGCCACAAAACATCTTACAAACATCATCAAACATCTTAAATCACATAGATAGTGATTATGTTAGGTTTACCCACTTAGAGACTAATTATTCACAAGTTCTGCAGAAACTCCGAGATTCTGGTAACTTGTACTCCTTGCTACCAGGAGAATTCTAAGAAGTTAGGGATGGAGGGTTTTACTCAAAGAAGTAAGGAATGGTTTCTAAAGAGGAGAATATGGAGAGTTATGGGTTGGATTAAGCATAAACTATTGTGTCTGTATTTTTGGGAGAGTAACGGCGGAGTGTGTAAACCGGCAGAATTTTACCAAGCTTTCCCATGTCTTTACTTTGAATGAACCTTGGGGGTATTTATATGCCATGAGGCCATATGGCTTCTTGAAGAAGCTAAGAAATTTTAATTAAAAATTAAATGAATTATGATGTCATGGTGGTGACTAAGCTTATGACTCACCATGACTCATAATTACCTTAGACACCTTGGCATGCAACTTGGCTTGGTTTTGGTCGTGTATTTTCCTCCCTTGGCTGGCCTTGCTTTCTTGAAATTTCTAAGACCAAATTCTGATAAGTTTTGATCGTGTTTGGTCGTTATCTGTCCCAGTATTCCGCGTACGGTTATCCGAAAAATATTCTGATCACATCCTTGTGATATACTAATTTTTCTTGTATAAGATTTGAGTTAATCTAAGGTATTTGTGAACTTTCTTCCGTGACCTTATATTTTACAGATACCTTATCTACACCGTTAAACTTGGAGGACAAAAAGGATCCGTTCTAGTGTCTGCAGGATTTTACAAAACTGAGTAGAATTTCTTCTACAGACATTTTAACCTAAAAGCTTGTGTGAGGGCTTGTTCCCCTATTTAATTTATGAAATCTTTACTAAGGGAAAAAGCGGGATGTTATACTAAGCATAGTACGACTAATGTTAATAAGCCCGATAGGTGACCCCTAATCCCTTAAGGCCAAGATTAGATGTCCCCTGACACTTAGTAAGTGAGATAAAGCCGTTCAGGATAGCAAGATTTAAAATGAACTAGGAAATGTAGAATGGCATGACACTTAGAGATCTCCTGAGCGGATTGGATCATGACCGAGACAAAGAAAAGTAGTGATCGCGTAGTCGCCCACCGAGAATGCAATGTTCTTGCAACACCCTAGCTAGTTGACCTATGATTAAGTCATAGGTTTCCCTGGCTAGGTAGTTGAATGCTGGGCTGTGAACTATTACCGTTCTAGCTTATCAATTGAAATTAGGGTTACTGAAAATACGGGCCAATTTGAAACCTCTTTTGCAAATACATGCATATGAAAAGTAATGAGCCTTGCGAGTAATACAACGGCTAACGACATAACTAAAAGTAAGAGGGTACGAGTACATACCTGTAGTGTGGAGCTCTATCGGCGGAAGATACACATAAGGGCCCGAATATACATAACTCACCATTTTATCATAATACATAGGTTTTATACAAAATATTGTCCAGTTGAATAGTAATGTACATACATCAGTAGCAAAACATACAAACGGAATAACTAAAAGCAACTACGTACACGAGCGGCACTACTCGCTTCATGTACGGTACAAACCCTAACTCCGCACTCAGGTTCGGCTGGCCTCCACCTACTCGGAGTCTCCTAGACACTCCAAAGGCTCCTCCTCCTCCTCGCTGCTGCTCAGGTCTGTCACCGCTGAGAAGCCGCGTGGGGCGAAGCGGTGTGGTCGGACGGTCAGTATTCTCTTCCGTGCAGTGGTCCGGCGGCCTCGGGCTCGAACAGGCGGGGTGTACGCACCTGGATCAATAGCTAGCGTCGGGGCGGGTGTAGGCGTCTGCTCTGGCTCCGAAGGAGGCATCTCCTCATCGTCGTTGAGGCGAATTGGATTCCTGCTGCAGCTCCCTAGACGCTCGTCTACCCAAATAGGGTTCAGCGGCGACGTACCTGGGGCTCCAAGCCTCTGCCTGGGAGGATGATCAGGCTCGTCTGGTAAGCATGCGGGCGTGTAAGTGCTCGTCTCCAAGAGCGTATCGGTGCGGTAGTTGCGCATGCGGGTGCGCGTGAACAGCCAAACATCCTTGGCCGGTGGTGAAGTCATGGCTGCAAACTGGATCCATAATCGAGTGGGGGGTGAGAACTCTAGGTACTCAGTGAGTCTCCTGTGGCTGCTAATGGTTCGTTTACTCGAGTATCCTCCAGGCCGCTCAGGGGGTTTCTAAGTGATCATGCATACTACAAACCCTACTGATTATTATCTTTTGCTAAGTCCCTGAACAACTTTATCTAAATTAACTAGGTGAATGGGAACTAGTCTTGCTTACTATGACTGCATGCTTATGACTCTTATCTTTCGATTGTAACTAAGCTACTCATCTCGGGTCGTTCCCTTGACGGTACATAATGCATAACCTATATAACTACATACATACTTGCATACACACTGACATACATACATACTTATCATATCATCAATTATCAATGCATACATTTAGTATCATAGTGCATGAGGGAAATCTGGGGATCTCTTATGCGCTCTATGGCTGCGTCCTACTTAGTCCTTACACCTTTGTAGCCGTGGCCTCAGACAACAACCTCTGTTTGCCACTATTGCATCGACCCGGCGGCGCTCTTAACCATGCAAGGCTCATAGGAGGTAAACATCGAATGCAATTAGTGCAACCATCCCCTCTTTCTGGAATGGCGAGGGACCAAACCTATGAGTGGTCAGGCGTGGACACGCTTTGACCGGCCCTATGGCTCGATCCGTTTCTCTTTCCTCTTTTAGTGGGGCCCCTTAGTTATCATATCATTCGTACAGACCTATGCCTGTTTTACATGTGTGGGCCTATGCCCGGTTGCATCTTTGGGCCTGTGCCCGTTTTACATATCGTTATCAGGTCTCTTTACCTGCGTTGCTCGTAACCAATTCGTCTTGCCAAATTGGCGAGGGGCGTATCTGTAAGACTTTGCCAAGAGAATAGGGGTTTCCTAATCATATAACTACTGACTCTGGCTAAGGCTGTCCAAATCGATGGTGATCCGTCGCCTCTGCTCTGCTTTTATTCCCTAGGGTTCAATTATGATCTTCGTTAAATTTTAGCGTGAACTTCTAATTCTCTAAAGTCTTCCTAACTATTACGACGACCCTTCCTCATGATGCATGCTTAAAGACATAGATATGGCCTAACCTTACTCATTGGATCCCTTAGAAACATTAAACTCCCAACTCTGCCAGGTTTCATTCGAATGCTAGCTGTGGTATTCGAATGAAATCCCTCGGAATCCTTTCATTCGATTGGAGTAGGCTTTCATTTGACTGAATTCCCTCGACATCCTTTCATTCGAATACGAGGGGATTCATTCGATTGAATTCCTAAAAATTCGCCTCATTCGACTGCTGAGGAACTCATTCGAAGGAAAGCTCATTTTGGGCTTTCATTCGACTGAATTCCTGTAGTATTCGAATGCTAGCTGGAAAAATCGCCTCCCGAGACTCCAGTTCTCATTTTTCCACTGTTTCTAGGGTTCCAAGTAGTACAGTTATGCGTTTCATTTTGCAATATTTTCCAAAACCCTTTTAAACCAATATCCCCCCAAAATACTACTAATCAAATCTTTAGTCAGATACACATTTAAACATATATACAGATAAAAACTAAACCACATAGACAGTGGGCTTAGGATTACCCACCTCCGATCGGGATTCTGATTCGGTGACTCTGAAGGGGAGATTGTCCTCTTCACGATGGTGTGCTCCAGCTAATTTTCGGAGACTCCGGCACGAGCTCTAGATGTGTCGGAACGAAACCCTCGGTTGCCCACCAAATGTAACTTCTGAGAAGTTACGAGGTTATAAATAACCGTGCACAGTAAAAAGGTTATTTTCCTTTTCTTTTTACTTTTCTTTTCCTTATCTCACGTTTTGCTGAAGCTCTGCTTCAGTTTCTTTTATTATTATTATTATATTATTATTTATTTATTTATTTATTTATTACTTAACTTCCTTAAGAAGTTAAGCCCTTTTATCCAGCTTCGTTTTTATTCGATTGCGTTTTGTCCGAAAAGTCTTACTTCCGGTTGCCCTAAAAATATTCTGCACATACCGTTACAACCCATTTATTTTTCCCTTCGGTTCGGAAAAATTTCCTCGGGGACCAGGGACTCTTTTTCCCAGTCGAAAAATCTTACGGACGTTTTTCAGTATCCAGGAAATTTCCGTTCGAGTCGAAACTCATCCGGCAACTCCCGAAAATTATAAAACAGCTAAACCTAGCCCGTCTCTCCAATTTTCCAGGGTTTCGGAGGTTTAACTCTGTTTCCCTTGCTTCCTCGACGTTTCCCGGCCGTTCTCAGCGGTCAACGGATCGTTGACCAGCTCGTAGAAGCACGAGATGTTACATTCCACCCCCTTTACTGGAATTTCGTCCCGAAATTCGAGCAGTGTTATGTCTCTAACCCTAGTCGGGTCATGTAGGGGTCTCAGAATGTCGTCCCGAAAAACCCTAGCTTTCCCGGGCCCTTCGGGACTCAAAGAAACCCTAAAATCCATCCCTAGGGTTCTTCATTCGAATCCCCTATGATCATTCACTCGAATGATTTGTAGAGTTCTTGAGTCATTCGAATGGAGTATTCGAATGCTAGCATTTTTCACTAATTCATTCGAATGAACGTCGGGATTCATTCGAATGAATTGCGATCTGATGCCATTTTAAACGATTCTTCTCCTTTCCCTCTCATTTTCCTCTTCCACTCTCTCCCGCGAGCAAAACCCTAGCAGAGCTAAGGCGCGCCTCTCTCTCTCACCACCTCCCTCCTCCTGCTTCCTCACTTCCTCCCCCCTTGGTCGTAGCTCCTCCTTGCCTCCACCTTGCTCCACCACGGTTTCCCCTCTCTCTTAGCCTCAATCCGCGGCTCCTCCCTCTCTTCCTCACCCCAAAACCGTGCCCCTTTTTCCTTTCCCTCTCCTAAATGAATTCCACCTGCATCATGAGCCACCCTAGCAGCAGGCCTTCGCGTTCCAAGAACCCGGGGTCTTCCTCCGCTCCCGATTACCCACGTTGGTTTTCCTCGGAAGCACAATGGCGCAACTTCGAGGCTAACTTCAACGAGCGAGATATTATGGAGCCAAAATTCCTCGACCGTGACACCTTCGAGGAGATTGCACCGGAGGTCCTCGTCTACTTGGACTCCGCAGAGTTGCTGGAGTTCGCGTGCCTCAGCCGTCCCGTGTATCCGCAACTGGTGCGGGTTTTCTACAACAACATGCGGATGACGGACAACATTCTGACCACCGAGGTTAGTGGTGTGCCGATTGAGCTGCCCTTGGAGTTGCTCGGGCCGTGCTTGAGATTCCGGCCATCGGGCACGAGCTGACATCCGGGGTTTTGGAGTGGGCAGTCACTGCCGCAGGGCTTCCATTTGCGGAGGATCTAGCCCTAGGCACCATTGGGCATTCGGGCATCAAAAGCTCGAAGAATAGGCCGCAGGTCAGTGGCCTACCGGTGGATCAGCGCATCTACCATTATTTGCTGACCCATACTTTCCTCCCAAGGAGCGGGAACCACTCCGTCTTGTCTCGGGACGATTGCCTGGTGCTATGGGCATTGGCAGAGGGACACGAGCTTAACTGGGCCTTGCTCGTGATGCACCGCATGGCACAGGCACGCACTCGGGGCAGTGCTCTCCCCTATGCCGTGCAGATTTCTGAGATTTTGGACTATTTCCAGGTCCCGGTAGAGGGTATGTTTCTAGCTCTTAATGGTTTCCTTATTTAAGTTTTTAATGTTTTTACGGATTACATAACCTTAGGGTTTACTAATGGGAATTTCTGTTGATGCTTTTTGGTTTTCAGGCGAGCAGAAGTGGACGTCAAAGGTTACTTGGAAGGTAGACTCCGGCTGCCTGGCCAAGATGCACATCACTCACAAGAATGGCCAGCTAGCGTATGACGAGCCGGCTGGCAGTCGTGCCAAGAAGAGAGCAGCTCCTTCCTCTCCCTCGGCTCCCGCTTCTCCTGCAGCTCCAACTACCACAACTCCGGGCCCATCGGAGCCGGTTACAGCTCCCGGTCTCGCTTCTCAGCAGATAGACCTGCTGACGAACACCAAAACGTCGTTAGATTTTAGTGCGCGGCCAAATAATAAATTTACAAACCAAGTAAACCCCAAAAACGTAGTAAAGGGGGTTAACCTAGGTCGTTTTCCAAAGAAGCAATTTAGAACCAAATCAATAGTTAAGTAAATTGGGGGGGGTTGTTTGTTGATAACTTGAAAGCAATTAAAACGAGATTAAGACAATAATGATAACGGCAATATCCTGCATGCGGCGTTTCAAGATTAAGGATTAATTCTCATCGGTTCCCAGTTAATTATTCATTGAAAGGAGATGGTGTTTATTAGTTGAAATCTCTAACTAATATGCAATTCA
>QANU01067703.1:31155-49763 GCA_003254905.1 Nissolia schottii | reverse complement strand
AGATTTAACTATTAACCGGGATAATTAATAGGTCACAACGGTATGCCCGGACTATTTTAGGACGTCCGGACATAAACAATTAATGAACAAACATGACCTAAAACACACCAAGGGCAAAATTGGAAATATGCATGGCCATGAGACAAAGAAAAAGCCACGGCCAGCCACCTAAAACCGAAGCCCTCATCCCAAAATTCCCTAAGTTTACATTTCTTTAAAAACTTCCCAAAAACCTAAAGCTTTCCAAATTTCTCCAAAGCTCCATCAAGGTGAAATCATCATCCTTTGTTCTTCATCACCTTAAATCACTCTCAAATCACTCAAGGAAGCAAGCTAGCATCAAGACTAGAAAGCCTCTTCAAGTGGAATCCAAGAATCTAAGGTTTCAAACCTTAAATCTCCATAACCTAGGTTTTGTGCTTTCTTGACCTAGGAGCTTCAAGCAAGCCATCAAGCTTCAATCTCATCATCATAATTCATTCTTAAGTCCCAAGGAAGGAAAGGCAAGCATAGTTGGTAAGTTTCATCCCTTGGTGAAGAACCAAGCTTCCACGGCCATATTTGCCCTAATTATCTCAAGTTTTCATTTTAGGTCAAGGAATCCTCAAGCAAGCAAGCAAGGCTTGATTTCATCTTTTCCTAGCATTAACAAGCTCTTGAGGAAGTGGGTAACCCTAGTTCCTCACCTCTTTAATGGTGGCTAAGTGTTGTATGTTTGTATGCAATTTTATGTGGATTTTGAGTTATGGACATAATTGTTAGAAATGAGGTTAGGACTTAGGGAGACAATTCTGAAGGGTCTTGTGACCTGGATTAGATGTGATTATTGTGTTGGAATTATGTGTGAAACTCAAGCAGGTGCCATGGGAAGCAAGGAGAGAAAAATGGAAGAGAAGTGCAATTCGGTTTTCATGTCTCGAACAGGGGGCCGCTGAGTGAGGTCTCCGGCGCTGCTGAGTGAGACATAACTTACGTGGAAAGTTGAAAAGATATTTTTAAATTAAGGCGGTGGAAGAAGGCTCGAGAAAATTCAGCCGCTGAGCGATGAGGTTAGTACCGCTGAGCGATACCACCTCTATCGCTGAGCGAAGGAGCTCAAACCACTGAGCGAACATCAGTTTTCACTGAGCGGCTTGAGACTAAGGAAAGCTGATGCCACCCTCTTGAGGCTTGTAGCATGGTATTGATGCTGTAATGATGATTGATAGTTGAATTGGATGCACGTGTATGCTGTATGTCATGAAATAGTATTGACCATGCATGTTATGTGTACTTTATGATGAAATCTGTGATATGTCATGCATTTATATGACACTTAGTTAAAGACATGATAATAAACTCAGAGATAAGTAAAGATGCTGAAATGAACCATATGGAAATCAGTATACCATGCTGCAGGTACTATTTATGCTGCTGAAACAGGGCCAATGCCCAATGCTGCTGAATAAGGGCCAATGCCCAATGTTGTTGAAATATGGCTAGATGCCACATGCTGAAAAAGGCTATATGCCTATGCTGAAAGGCCGTGATCACGTGAGCCACTATGATCCCACTTCAGGAGGTCTAGGCATCCTAAATGTGGAAGCCCGCCACAGGTGGTGTTGAGGTGGCATACCTGGAGGTGTGCGGTTACCACGCCTATGCATTGTCGAAAGGGGGCAAGCTTAGGTGGGGGTACAACATCCGCCCACTGTCGAGGGGTCCCGAGGGGGCACACGGCAGGTGGAAGCCCACCGCAGTAAGGTTCAGACAGTGTTGGCCTATACTGAGGGTGTGAGTTTATTCCGTCATACTAGTGTCAACAGAGGACATTACTATGGTGGGAATAACACCTATTCTGTTATGCTGCTGTATTCTATTACGCTGTTATATGCTGCTATGCTGTTATGTTCTGTCATGCTGTTTTATTCTGTTATTCTGCTACATTCTGTTAGACATGTTACGCTGATGATTCTGCTACATGTATTCTGCTGAACTCTGTTATGTCTGTATTGGATGATTCTGTGATGCATATTCGGGTGATTCTGTTATGCTGAGTGTACTCTGATTATATGCTGTTATTCAGTTTGATTAGAATATATAATCTGCTGTTATGCCGTCACGTCAAGAGCACGCTCGAGACGGCTTATACGAAATGTTAATCGGCACGAGAATGTAGTAAGCAAGAGTAGTACCCATGTCACATAATAATGCTGATAAAGTCGTTCAGATAGGCCAGATAATAAATAATAGGTTGATTAGTATATATGTTCACTAGAGATGTCTGAGCGGCCTGAAGTCCGACATAATCTGATGTACGACTCAAGAACTAAGGTTATTTTCACTGAGAACCTACCGTTCTCATTCCCCACTGTTTTATGACTTCAGGTACAGAAGAGGACGAGTCCTATTTTGAGGATGCCAAGGAGCCGCCAGAGGAGCCATGAGCAGCTAGGACTGGATGAGCTTAGCGAGATATAGTTGTTTAATTTTGCCAAGGACATACTGAGTAGCATTCCAGTAGTCCTTGTCTTTTGATGCTGGGTATTTTGGATTCTGTATGTGACACTTTGATCTATGTATATATTATGTATACAATGATGTGACTTTGTATGGTGGACCCACTGGATGTATATTACAGTTTCTAAGTATGATAATATTATCCGCTTTGCTATATCTATTTTATTCCAACGCATGGCTCTATTTTAGTATAGATGTGATATAATTAAAAGTTCAAAATGGGTCCTTATGTTATTAAGCAACAACTATTTTCGAAACGTAACTATGGACTAGAGTATTCCGACCAAGTAGACAACAACCTAGTGAGCTTTGTTTACTACGTACGGGTAAAGAGTTAGCTAGGGTGTTTCACTGCCTGGGAGGCAACCCAGTGTTTTGTGAGTTTTATTATTTTAGTAGTTTATTAATTCTAAGGTTAATTAATTTTAAGATGTTAGAATATGTTTTTATAAAATATGGTGAAAAAGAATTAAAGGTTATCTAAATCTTGTAATTTGGTTTGAAATTCGAAAGTGCTAATCCTTTTCAATTAAGCTTACTTGAAGCACTTTGATTTTAAACCTAATGACGGATTTTAAAAAACCTTTCAAACAATTGTCTGAGAAATGTGCACATGATTTAATTTGAAGCAAGATTCTTATCTGTTTAAAAATGAAAAGAAATTTGGAAGAAAAGAATCTTTCAAAAAGCACCTTATGATCAAAGGCCAAGAAATTACAAAGAACATATGTTTTATTATGAATCCAAAACATTGTGGGAATTTCTGACCACAATAGTGGAAACTTCTGACCACTTAAGCGAGAAATTCTATCCGCAGTTGCAGGAAATTCTGTCTGCAAAGGATTCAAAATGAAAACATTATCTTTTGAATTTGATCACGTGAATTCTCTAATGCTTGCTATGTTAGTCCTTGGGAAAGGAATTTCTAATCGTTTTGCAGGCCACAAAGCAACAAGAAAACCTTTCCGAAGCATTGTATATAGAGAATCATTTATGGACAGACAAAGAGGAAAAAGAGCATGGTCTTGGGAAAAGATGAGCCTCTATATCCTCAAAGCAAAAAGAGCCCAAATAATTGCAAGAAGGCTACCTCAAGAAATTCACCATAAACAGGGAACATTTTTAATTTTCTATCACCTTAGTTAATTTCCTTAGTTAGTTTATGTGCTTAAGACTTGTTTGTTTAAAAACAACTAAGCAGTAGTTTATTTTACTTGGTAATACATGAACACAAATATATCATGAATTGAATTGTTTCAATATCCATAATAGACTTTGTGATTCATACATAGATACCATGAACATGACAATATGCATCGATCTGCTTGTTTGCATGAGCATAACCTTGAAGATGTTTTTAAATCAAGGAGATAAAACCTAGCCACGTGAGGGAGTGAGCCTATACACTTAGTGAGATAGAGAGAATCACCATTGTTTTTGCACAATTGAATTTGTTTGAGTCTCTGATTTTAATAATTGTATGGAAATAATAGGAAGTGATCAAGGCATTCTGTTCATTAGAATTTAACCCACTTGGCCAAATAAAGCCTATCCTAAATTAGGAATATCCTTTGTTACCCCATTTGAGCCTAACATGAGAAATTGCTTGGTTGTTTAATAATCCCTAAGCCCTTAAAAAAAACAATGACTTCCCTTAATTTCTAAATTAAGAGAGCATTCAAATTGGATTATGTGCAAGGATCTAAGTCAGGGGGAGACAAGGATGGGTAAAAATGGGAACGTACAAAAGTTGAATTAAAAGAACAGAAGCAAGTAGAAAAAGAACAAAAATCTTATTCCCAATCCAAAAACAAGAAAAAGAAGAAAAAGAAAAAGGATTGAGGAAAAGAACAAGGAGAATAAAGGGGTAAGAAACAAAGTTGGAGAAAAGAACAGGTGACAACAAGAGTTGGTGTTTCATGCTCTCTTAATTGGAAACTTTGTATACCCAGAAAAACCAATTTTTCTTGTAGCCTAGCCCCATTACAACCCTTTTAAAGTCCTTCTGTGATGCTTGCATGACCATACTCTTGTATTGAATGATGAGACAGGTAACAAATTTAAATTGTTGTGATTCAATGGTGACAATGAGCGAAACACTCACCTTAAACTGGCCCACTGACTATTGTGCGAATAAGATAATTTCCTTGATGAACAAGACATTGGATAGTGTGATTTGTTTATGGCATCCAAGTAATTGTGCATTTGATTATGTTAAGGTTACTCTATGATGTTTCACAGGTCTCAAGCATAAACTGTCTGAAATATTTCAATTCATTGCAATAACTGATTGTTCATGAGAATTGATCTTCTGTAAAATAATTCTAGTACCTCTTGTTTGAGGACAAACAAGGTCTTAAGTCAGGGGGAGTGATAAGTGCCCAATTTACGCAATTTTGACCTATTAAAATGGCACTTATTCGCTTATGTTTTAAAGAATTATCTAACATAAATCCCCATTTTTTGTAATTTATAATATATTTTGAAAGATGGATGCAAGCATAATTTATGAAGAATAATCTCATAAAGAATGGAGCAAAAGGGCAAAAGCGGAAAAAGAGCTTAAAGAGGAAATCAGGCATGAAGACCGCTCAGCGGTAAACAGGAACCGCTCAGCGCATGGCGCTCACCAAAACGTCGTTAGATTTCAGTGCGCGATCAAATAATAATTTACAAACCAAGAAAACCCCAAAAACTTAGTAAAGGGGGTTAACCTAGGTCGTTTCCCAAAGAAGCAATTTAGGACCAATTAATAGTTAAGTAAATCGGGGGGTATTGTTTGATGAATTTAAAAGAGATTAAAACACAATGATAAAAGAAATATCCTGCATATGGCATTACTAGATCAAGGATTAATTTTCATCGGTTCCTGATTAATTATTCATGAAAGGAGATGTTGTTTATTAGTTGAAATCTCTGACTAATATGCAATTCACTTAAGAAACTACGATCGTCAATCCCTTAAGCATTTGTTAATAGAGGTATTAAAAACCAAGATCTCAGCATTAAGACCCATATTACTTAAGCACCAATTGCACAACCTAATCAAATCTGATTAGTTCTCCAAAAGTTCCTTAATCATAGTTTAATAAATCATACAATCGTCAAGATTCATTAACTTAGATTTAGCCTTAACTAATAACATGCAATCGCTATATTATTAATTAAGGGTGGAACAATTCATGCAATAATCATTAAGCGCAAGACCTCAAATTAATCCAAATCTAGAGTTACCACATGCAAGATATTAAGAAACTACTCCTCCATGATTGGAGGACTAAAACTCAAAGCAAGTAAAGGGAAAGCAAGAATAAATAAAGAGAAAGAAAGAGTAAACGACAATGGAAGATTAAAACAATAGAACCTGGATTAAATTCGGCAGAACTTCGTTACAAGTCTTGAAAGAAAAAGGCTTCTACAAAGCACTTTACTAACATAAACCTAAGTGCTTGAAATAGAGTGTAAAAAGTGAAGAAATATGAAAGGGAAAAGAGAAGTTTTCGGCCTAGGAGACCTTGGGGGGAGGAAGGAAGAGATGATGGAAAAATGAGAGCCTTGGCCTCCTATTTATAGGCCTAAGTTCGACAGGATCGCTCAGCGGTTTAGCACCACCGCTGAGCGATTTAGGCACCTTCGCTGAGCGGTTTGGCGGTGACGCTGAGCGGCTGAGTCAATCTCGGCGGCTTACGCGGCTTCATTAAATGCGCTGGTCAGCTTTTGCAGGGCGGCTCTGACTTTTGAGCTGGCGCCAGGCTGGAGCATTAAATGCGCCGGTGCAAGTTGGTACTTTCGCTGAGCGAAGAGAGGTTCACCGCTGAACGATAAGGTTAGTATCGCTGAGCGGTATCTTCTTATGCGCTGAGCGCTGGTTGCTGTTTCGCTGAGCGATGCTTGTTTAGCCGCTAAGCGATGTTACTTAAACTCGCTATCTTGCTTCTTTCCTCTTTTGTCCTTGGTCACATTTTCTCTTCATATCTTCAATGATCTTCTTGAATCTTCATTTCCTGAAATCCAAAATAGAAAACTCCAAAAGAAATATTAAATTCTAAGAGTAAAATAATGCCTAATCTTACCTTTTTCTTAATTTCTCTTAAAAGAGGACAATGTGTAAAAACATATTGATTAAGTGTTAAACCCACACATTCTAGTATGCATTTGTTTAATTATAGGGTAATAACTTAGGGTGCAAAATCTACTTATCAGTGCACATAGGACAAACACCGCTCAGCGATTGTACCCTGGCCGCTCAGCGATTGTACCCTGGCCGCTCAGCGATTGTACCACCGGAGCCACTTACAGCCGCGCATTTATTACTCCGCGTAAAATGATTACACCGCTCAGCGATAAAACAAGGCCGCTCAGTGATAAAGCTAAAATCGCTCAGCGGTGGTACCCAAACCGCTGAGCGATGGCCATCATATTTTGCCTATAAATAGAGGAGGTCGTGCCACACTTGAAACCATCTTCCATACACCCTCCTACCCCACAAAACACTCCATTCTCTTGTACTTTAAAGCTTAGGTTAGTTTAGCAACAAAGAGGAGGCCGGTGAAGGAGCTAGGAGATCGAAGAAGCTTGGCAAACTGCTGTCATGACAGCGTGGTAACGTGTCATGGTAAGCGTGTAAACCTTGCCTCTGAGATTCTCTTGTAATATGGATTTCTAATCCTCTTGTTGTTGGGATTTTGGTCATTGTTGTAGTATGATTGTATCCATGTAACTATTGCATATGAATCTATCTATTTCTATGATTCGCTTGAATGATTTTATGCTTAATGCTAGCTTTTGTTTAGTGTTTTGATTCTTGATTTGGGACTTAGTTGTAAGAACGAAGTTATATTAATTAAGACATAACCAAGTTAAGATCAATCTTGCTATACTTAAGCTAGATTCTAGACTTGAACGTTGTGAACGAAAGTTACAACCATTAGAGTTGGAACTAAATCATTTCATCTAATCTTGTTGCCGTAACAGGAATAAAGGTTAGGCGTTTTAACATCTGGAATAACGCTGGCGTTATTTAAGGGAAACTTGTGATCTTTTCATGCGCGAAAGCGATGACAAGTTAAGAACTGGTGGCGGGCAATCNGATGACAAGTTAAGAACTGGTGGCGGGCAATCAATGAAATGATAATTCTGTGTAATAAGTAACTGGATGCATGAGACTATGATATGATTCAATTCCCAACAAGCTTCCGGATCTACCTCTGATTTGTTGCCTATTTACTTTTATGTTTATTTACTTAACTATCAAATCATTTATCAAATCCTTCACTTCATTGTTTAATTAACTAAACTCAAGAATGGTAATTTTGCAACTCTTTGTGCATTCGACTATACTTGACTATACTGCAATTGGATTCCTCATGAATCTTAAAGCCGTAAAGTAGGATATATATTTAATTTGAACGACAAAAGTGCAAATAAACTTTCAACGAACTTGGCATAGTTGTGGGAAACCAGACTATGTCAAGATTGGAGAAAGTGTAACAATTGGCTTTCATCAAATTTGGCGCCGTTGCCGGGGATAATACCTGGGAACAGAATTACGCCATACATAAGAAAGGGGCTTGCATTACGCTTTCATCATGTGCGCGGTTATAAATAACCACGTAACTTTTGTAAATTTACATTTTACTTTCCGACGTTTTCACAAACACCCGTCCCGTTCTGACACATCTAGGTTTCGTGCCGGAGTCTCCAAAAAATCGACGGAGCACGCCATCCAGAAGAGGAAATCTCTCCTTCAAGACCACTGATTCAGAATCTCCGTCAGAGGTGGGTAATCCTAAGCCCACTGACTATGTGGATTAATTATTAACTGTATATGTGCATATTTGTGTATCTGACTATAGAGCTGTTAAGTAGTATTTTTAGGGGATACTGGGTAAAAAGGGTTTTGTGAAACATTGAGAAATGAAACGTATAACTGTACCAATTGGAACCCTAGGAACAATGGAAATTGAGAACTGGAGTCTCGGGGAGGTGATTTTTTTAGCATTCATTCGAATACACAAGGATTTCAATCGAATGAAAGCCAAAATGAGCTTTCCTTCGAATGAATTCCTCTGCAGTCGAATGAAGGCGAATTTTTAGGATTTCAATCAAATGAATCCCCTAGTATTCGAATGAAAGAATGCCGAGGGAATTCAGTCGAATGAAAACCTAGTCCAATCGAATGAAAGAACTTCGAGGGATTTCATTCGAATGCCCCTCCAAGTATTCGAATGAAACCTGGTAGACTTGAGACTTTAGTGGTTCTAAGGGATCCAATGGGCACATAAGAGTCCATTCTATTGTAGTAAAGCATGCATCATGAGGAATGGGTTGTGCATAGGTGTTAGGGAAACCCTAGAGAATTAGAGGTTAATCACCTAATGGATAAAGATAATAATGGAACTTAGGGAACACGTTGATAAGTAGATTTTGCACCCTATCTTACTACTCTATAAATGAACAAAGCATACTAAAAATGTGTGGGTTTAATGCTTAATCAATATGTTTTTGCACATTGTCCTCTTTTGTGAGAAATTGAGAAAATGGCAAGTTCAAGCATTATTTTCTTAATTTTTAATATGTATATTTCTTTTGTAGTTTTTCTATCTTAATTGTAGGAAATGAAGGCTCAAGAGGATCATTGAAGATATGAAGAGAAGATGTGGCTAAGGACAAAAGAGGAAACAAAGAAGCAAAAGGGCGAAAGAGCTTCAAAACCGCTCAACGCATAAGTAACAAACGCTCAGTGGTAAGCATGGAAGTTCTCAGCGAAACAGAAGGAAACGCTCAGTAAAAATCAATTAATCGCTCAGCGGTGGTACCTGTACCGCTGAGCGATATTACATCAGCAGCAACTTCCGCCGGCGCATTTATTGCGCCAGCCTGGCGCCAGGTCAGATTGCGGCGCCGCCCCTGCAAAAGCTGACCAGAGCATTTAATTCGCCGCGTAAGCCGCTGGGATTGACTCAGCTGCTCAGCGATACCTCCTCGCCGCTCAGCGAAACCTGTCAAACCGCTCAGCGAAGATACTAAATCGCTGAGCGGTGCGCTCGAACCTTGGCCTATAAATAGGAGGCCAAGGCATTCACTTGAAGGCATTTAATTCCTTTCCCCACCCATCCAAGTTTTCCTAGCCTAGAGAACTTCATATTCCTCCCTCCATATTCTATTTCCTACACTTTTTTTTTTCTTTTTATGCACTTTAGGTTTATGTTAGAGTGCTTGTTAGAAATCTTTCAAGACTTGTAACGAAGTTCTGCCGGATTATATCCAGGTTCTATTGTTTCAATTCTCCATTGTCATTTACTCTTTCTTTTTCTTTACTTATTATGAGTTTTAATCCTCCACCCATGGAGGAGTAGTTTCTTAATATCTTGCATGCGGTAACTCTAAATTAGGATTAATTTGAGGTTTGCGCTTAAGGATTATTCATGTATTGTTCCACCCTAAATTAATGATATAGCGATTGCATGTTATTAGTTAAGGGTTAAATCTAGATTAATGAATCTTGACGATTGTAAGACTTATTAAACTATGATTAAGGAACTTTCGAGGAACTAATTAGATTTAATTAGGTTGTGCAATTGGTACTTAATTAATATGGGATTTTAATGCTGAGATCTTAGTTTTAATTCCTGTATTAACAAATGCTTAGGGAACTGACGATCGTAGTCTCTAAATGAATTGCAAATTGGTTAGAGATTTCAACCAATAAACAACATCCTATTTTATGAATAATGAATTAAGAACCAATGAAAATTAATCCTTAATTTAGAAACGCCGTATGCAGGATATTGCTTTTATCATTGTTGACTTATTCTTTTGTTCTTGATTTTAATTTCATCAAACCAAACCCCCTATTTAGTTAAACTTGTAATTGGTTCTAAAGTGCTTCCTTGAGAGACGACCTAGGTTAACCCCCTTTACTACGCTTTTGGGGTTTTCTTGGTTTATAAATTATTATTTGATCGCGCACTAAAATTAACGACATTTTGGTGAGCGTCACACGTATATAGTTATATGTTAGGAAGCCCTCTCTTGGCAAAGTCTTACAGACAAGCCCCTTACCAGTTCATAAAGTTGGATTGGTCGATGTGTTACCTTGCCATTCTCACTAGTGAGGATTGGTTAACGAGTCAGTCGCCCCAGGGTGAATTGGTTCGAAGAGGTTAATGACACAAGGAAGATAGAGGATGGTGATAAGTACCCAATTTACGCAAATTTGATCTATTAAAATGGCACTTATTCGCTTATGTTTTAAAGAAATATCTAACTTAAATCCCCATATTTAGTAGGTTTGTAATATATTTTGAAGAATGGATACAAGCATGATTAATTGAAGAATAATCCATAAAGAATGGAGCAAAAGGGCAAAAATGGAAAAGAGCTTAAAAGATGAAATCAGCAAAGGACCGCTCAGCGGTATAGAAGGTTCGCTCAGCGCACTAAAGACAAGAACCGCTCAGCGATAGTACCCTAGCCGCTCAGCGATTGTACCACTGGAGCCACTTGCAGCTGCCGCATTAAATGAGCCAGCTGGAGCCAGCCTGGACAGCGGCGCCGCCCTGCAAAAGCTGTCGGCGCATTTATGAAGCCGCGTGTAATGATTACTCTGCTGAGCAATAAAGTACAAGCCGCTCAGCGATAACAGCTTAATCGCTCAGCGGAGGTACCCAAACCACTGAGCGATGTACCCAGAATTTGTCTATAAATAGGAGGGCCGAGGCACTCATTTGAACCATCCCTTCTTCCCCCCAAATCTTCATTCTTTTACACATTTCTTGTAGTTTAAAGATTAGTTTAGGTTAGGAACAAAAAGGAGGCTAGTGAAGGAGCCGAGAGATCAAGGAAGCTTGGCGAACCGCTATTATGATAGCGTGAAACCGTGTCATGGTAAGCGTCTAAACCTTGCCTCTGAGATTCTCTTGTAAGATGGATTTGCAATCCTCTTGTTGTTGGGATTTTGATGAATATTGTAGTATGATTGTATCCATGTAACTTTTGCATACGAATCTATCTATTTCTTATGATTCGCTTGAATGATTTTATGCTTAATGCTAGCTTTGTTTAGTGTTTTGATTCTTGATTTGGGACTTATTTGTATGAACGGAAGTTGTATTAATTAAGTCATAACCAAGCTAAGATCAATATTGCTATGCTAAGCTAGATTCAAGACGTGAACGTTGTGAACGAAAGTTGCAATCATTAAAGTTGGAACTAAATCATTTTATCTAATCTTGTTGCCATAACCGGAATAAAGGTTAGCCGTTTTAACATCTGGAATAACGCTGACGTACTTTGTTAAGCTTGTGTGAGCAAGTGACAGTTTAACAAAGGAAACCTGTGATCTTTTCATGCGCGAAAGCAATGAACAAGTTAAGAACTAGTGACGGGCAATCAATGAAATGATAATTCTATGTAATAAGTAAATGGATACATGAAACTATGATATGATTCAATTCCCAACAAGCTTCCGGATCTACCTCTAATTTGTTGCCTATTTACTTTTTATGTTGTTTATTTACTTATTTAAACTATCAACAAATTTACCAAATCCTTTACTTCATTGTTTAATTAACTAAACTCAAGAATGGTAATTTTACAACTCCCTGTGGATTCGATTATACCCGACTATACTGCAATTGGATCCCTTGTGGATCTGAAAACCGTAAAGTAGGTTATATTATTTTGAGACGAATGAAAGTTCAAACTAAGCTTATGACAAAAGCATTGAACAAACACGTAGATTTGGCTTTCATCAAAATTGGCGCCGTTGCCGGGGAGTTGCATCAAAATTACGTAGCTTGAGTTTTGCTTGATTAAACAATTGTGAATATTTATAAAATATTGTATAGTTCTTATTTTGTTAGTTTATGAACTTTCTCTTATTTTGTGAACACTCTTGTTCTAATCTTATTGGCTAGTGTACATTTCTTTAGCTCTTGCGAGGTAAGGCTTCAAAAGATCAATTATTATTTGACCCTGAGATTGAAGCTACTTTAAGGAAAAACAGTAAAAAGAAGAAAAAGCAACTAGCCAAGCAAAGAACGGAGCAAGAAACAACTTCATCATCAACTTCTTAAACCAACCAAGAAGAAACCATGGTCGACACCACTGGAGCTGGTGGCAACACTGGAGCTGGCAACACTGTGGAGCCAGTGACAATGTAAATTTCACCCCTAGAAACATTATTAGGATGAGCAAAACAACTGGAGCTCAACGCACACCTCAGATGCAACCTGGTCTGGTACAATTATTATATGCTAACCCATTTGCAAGTTTGGATCATGAGGATCCGTATGCTTATTTGACAAAGTTTTACGAACTCTGTGGGACCGCGGGAATGTCAGAAGCTGACGAAGAATCTATCTTTTTGAGGATGTTTCCCCTGACGCTGATTGGAAAAGCCAAAGAGTGGTTGCTAGATCAACCACAACATATTCTGTCTAACTGGGATGATCAATTAGAGGAGAAGTTCTGTGCAAGGTACTTTTCTCAGTCTAAATTTATGGATTTAAAAATTGCAATTTCTACTTTTGTACAGGCACCCGGAGAAAGTCTCTGTGAAGCCTGGGAGAGGTATAAATCCATGCTGAGGAAATGCCCCAATCATGGGTTCAATGCACGAACACAAATTCATATCTTCCGCAACGGACTCCAACAACAGCATAAACTCATGCTTGATGCTGCAGCTGGTGGACAGATAATGTCCAAAACTCCTGAAGAAGCTATCTCCATTATTGATTCCATGGCCTTGACGGATCAACAAGGCCAATACCACAGAGGACCCAGATGAGGAGGAATGCTTGAACTGGGAGCAAACGATGCAATGCTTGCTCAAAACAAGCAACTCCAACAACAAATAGACGAGGTGAAGAAGGCCTTAAACGAGTTGCCAAAGCAGATTAAAGAGGCTCGCGATGCAAAAAGGCAACAAGTATTTCAATGTGGAATTTGTAATGGTGATCACCCGTCTGTTAACTGTCATTTCAGGGAAGAGGAGGTTCACTTCCTTGACAACCAGCCAAGGCCGCCCTATCAAAATAATTTCCAAAGGGGGCCAAATCAAAATTTTTAACAGTCATGGAGGTAAGAGGCAGGACCCTCATTTAACAAAGCTCCGCAACAGCCATATCAACCACCCCGCCCATATCAGAATTAACCACCAGTTTATCCAAGTTCCAAAATAGAGGAGACATTTAATCAGTTTATGCAATAATCAATGATTAATCAAAAGAATAATGAAGCCTCTATTAGGAGTTTGGAATTACAACTGGGACAATTGGCTACTAATATAGCGGAGTTGAAGAAAAATAGATTCAAGGCCAACCCGGAGCTAAACCCAAAAGACTCTTGCCAAGGGAGAAGGTCTGATGATGAGGAAGGGAATTAGAAAGAAAAAGGTGTCGAGCTAACGACGTTAAACTAAGCGTTGTCTGGGAGGCAACCCTGTATTTTGTGAGTTTATTATTTTAGTAGTTTATAAATTTTAAGGTTAATAAATTTTAAGGTGTTAAAATATGTTTTATGGTGAAAAAGAATCAAAGGTTATTTTATGTGGTTAGATTTAAATTCTTAAGTGATAATCCTTTTCAATTAAGCTAAACTTGAAGCACTTGGATTTTAAACCTAATAACAGATTTTAAACCTTTCAAACAATTGTCTGAAAAAGGTGCATCATGATTTGAAAATAAGATTCTTAGCTGATTCAATAAATGGAAAATTTTGAAGAAAAGAATCCTTCTAAAAAGCACCTTATGATCAAACACAAGGAACATGTTTTATTTCGAATCCATAAAACATTGTGGGAAATTCTGTCCGCAGTTGTAGGAAATTCTGTCTACAAAAAGGATTCAAAATAAAACATGATCTCTCTAATGCTACTTGGAAGAAAGGAAATTTTTGGATTGTTTTTGCAGGCCGGAGAACAACCAATAAATTATCCTTAAAACAACAAAAGAGAGACACACTTCTAGGGGATGATGAGCATGATTCTTCAAGGAAGATGAGCCTCTATCTCCTCAACACATTGAAGCAAAAGTAGCTCAACAATTGCAAGGAGGCTACATCAAGAAATTCACCATAAACAGGGAGCATTTTTAATTTTCTAGCGTCTTAATTAATTTTCTTTAGTAAACTTATTTTGTGCTTGAGACTTGTTTGAAAACAACTAAGTAGTAGTTTATTTTAATTAGATTGATGCATGAACCAAACATAACAAATCATGAATTGAATTGTTTNGCATCGGAGTCTTTGCAGGTACCCAGCCAGCCCGACCACCGTCCGAGGAGCTCCAGGACCCGAAAGTACCCCTCTGGTACAAGACCTTTGTGAGTACATACATAGATACCATGAACATGTTAATATGCATCGATCTACTTGTTTGCATAAGCATAACCTTGAAAATGTTTTCAAATCAAGGAAATTAAACCTAACCAAGTGAGGGAGTGAGCCTAAACACTAAGTGAGAAAAAGAGAGAATCACCACTGTTTTTGCACAATTGAATTTGCTTGAGTCTCCAATTTTAATAAATGTATGGAAATAATAGGAGATGATCAAGGATTTTGTTCTTTAGAATTAAAACCCACTTGGCCAAATAAGCTTACCATAATTAGGAATATCCTTTGGTACCCCATTTGAGCCTAACATGAGAAATTTCTTGGTTGTTACATAATCCCTAAGCCTAAAAAGAAAAACAATGACGTCCCTTAATTTCTAAATTAAGAGAGCATTCAAATGGATTGTGTGCAAAGATCCAAGTCAGGGGGAGACAAGCATGGGTAAAAGTGGAAAGAAATAAAGAAGTCGAATCAAAAGAACAGAAGCGAGCAGAAAAAGAACAAAAATCTTATTCCCAATCCAAAAATAAAAAGAAGAAAAAGAAAAAAGGATTGAGGAAAAGAACAGAAAAAATAAAGGGGTAAGAAACAAAGTTGGAGAAAAGAAAACAGGTGACGACAGAAGATGGTTTTCAATGCTCTCTTAATTGGAAACTTTTGCATATCCAGAAAAACCAATTTTTCTTGTAACCTGGCCCCATTACAACCCTTAAAAGTCCTTTTGTGATCCTTGCATGACCATACTCTTGTATTAAATTGTGAGACAGGTAACAAATTTAAATTGTTGGATTCAATGGTGATAATGAGCGAAAACACTCACCTTAAACTGGTCCACTGACCATTATGCGATAAAGATAATTTCCTTAATGGACAAGACATGGATAGTGTGATTTGTTAATGACATTCAAAGTAATTATGCATTTGATTATGTTAAGGTTGCTCTATGATCTCTCACAAGTCTCAAGCTTAAACTGTCTGAAATATTTCAATTCATTGCATTAACTGATTATTCATGAGCATTAATCTTTTGTAAAATAATTCTATTACCTCTTGTTTGAGGACAAACAAGGTCTTAAGTTAGGGGGAGTGATAAGTGCCCAATTTACGTAAAATTTGATCTATTAAAATGACACTTATTCGTTTATGTTTTAAAGAAATATCTAACTTAAATCCCCACATTTTGTAGGTTTGTAATATATTTTGAAGAACGGATACAAGCATGATTAATTGAAGAATAATCCATAAAGAATGGAGCAAAAGAGCAAAAATGGAAAAGAGCTTAAAAGATGAAATCAGCAAAGGACCACTCAGCGGTATAGAAGGTTCGCTTAGTGCACTAAAGACAAGAACCGCTCAGCGATAGTACCCTGCCCACTCAGCGATTGTACCATCTGAGCCACTTGCAGCCGCCGCATTAAATCTGCCAGCTGGAGCTAGCCTGGACAGCGGCGCCGCCCTGTAAAAGCTGCCGGTGCATTTATGAAGCCGCGTGTAATGATTACTCCGCTGAGCGATAAAGTACAAGCCGCTCAGCGATAACAGCTTAATCGCTCAGCGGAGGTACCCAAACCGCTGAGCGATGTACCCACAATTTGCCTATAAATAGGAGGTCTGAGGCACTCATTTGAACCATCCCTTCTTCCCCCCAAATCTTCATTCTTTTACTTTAAAGATTAGTTTAGGTTAGGATCAAAGAGGAGGCTAGTGAAGGAGCCGAGAGATCAAGGAAGCTTGGCGAACTGCTGTCATGATAGCGTGAAACCGTGTCATGGTAAGCGTCTAAACCTTGCCTTTGAGATTCTCTTGTAAGATGGATTTGTAATCCTCTTGTTGTTGGGATTTTGATGAATATTGTAGTATGATTGTATCCATGTAACTTTTGCATACGAATCTATCTATTTCTTATGATTCGCTTGAATGATTTTATGCTTAATGCTAGCTTTGTTTAGTGTTTTGATTCTTGAGTTGGGACTTATTTGTATGAACGGAAGTTGTATTAATTAAGTTATAACCAGCTAAGATTTTATGCTAAGCTAGATTCTAGACTTGAACGTTGTGAACGAAAGTTGCAATCATTAAAGTTGGAACTAAATCATTTCAACTAATCTTGTTGCCGTAACCGGAATAAAGGTTAGCCGTTTTAACATCTGGAATAACGCTGGCGTACTTTGTTAAGCTTGTGTGCGCAAGTGATAGTTTAACAAAGGAAACCTGTGATCTTTTCATGTGCGAAAGCAATGAACAAGTTAAGAACTGGTGGCGGGCAATCAATGAAATGATAATTCTATGTAATAAGTAAATGGATACATGAAACTATGATATGATTCAATTCCCAACAAGCTTCCGGATCTACCTCTAATTTGTTGCCTATTTACATTTTATGTTGTTTATTTACTTATTTAAACTATCAACAAATTTACCAAATCCTTTACTTCATTGTTTAATTAACTAAACTCAAGAATGGTAATTTTACAACTCCCTGTGGATTCGATTATACCCGACTATACTGCAATGGGATCCCTTGTGGATCTGAAAGCCGTAAAGTAGGTTATATTATTTTCAGACAACTGAAAGTTCAAACTAAGCTTCTGACAAAAGCATTGAACAAACATGTAGATTTGGCTTTCATCAGATGGACAGAAAAAGGAGGAAGTAGAGGAAAAAGCGCTAACCCGGCTAGCCGGTACGCGTAGGGAGATAAAGTGCTAACCCGGTCAGCCGGTATGCCTATGAAAAGATGCACTAACCCGGCCAGCCGGAACGTGCCAAAGCGGAGAAGTATGACGCTAACCCGGCCAGCCGGTACGCCTAAGAAATCCCCAATGCATATCCAAGTGGTCTATCATACAAAGTCACATAGTCGTATATACATAATAAGTAGAATATACATCACATGTACATAATCTAAATACTGAGTACATGACCCAGAGTACATAACATCAAAACACATCAAAATACAAGGGCTGTGCCCTAGGCAAAAATCCTGACATCTAGCTATCCAGTCCATCTCCTGTCATGGCCGCTCATGGTTCTGCTGGTGGCTCATCAGCACCCTCAAAGTAGGACTCATCATCAGTACCTGAAGTCATAAGGTAATGGGAGTGAGAACGGTAGGTTCTCAGTGGAATAACTTGAGTTCCCGAGTCTCGTATTCAGATTAGGTCGGACTTCAGGCCGCTCAGAGATCTCTAAGTGAACATGCTTTGCTAAATATCCTACTGTTTATTATCTGGCCTAAGTTCTGAACGGCTTTATCTACATTACTATGTGATAGGGGAACTACTCTTGTTTACTACATTCTCGTGCTTGTTAACAGTTCGCATACATACATAGCCGTCTCGAGCGTTCTCTTGACGGTAATAACATAGCAGCAGCATAATTCACAACAGCATAATATCTTACACATTCTCATACATAGCAGAATAATCAGAGTGCACCTTTCATATATTTATGCATAACAGAATAAACATGCTTAATGCTTATGCATAACATAATAACTGGCTTTTGGAATATATGTTATTCCCACCATAGCATTGCCCTCTTTTGGCAACGTTATGACGGAATAACCTCGCATCTCCAGGTGGTCCTCTCTGACCCCCTGCGGTGGGCTTCCACCTGCCGTGTGCCCCCCTCGGGACCCCTCGACAGTGGGCGGATATTGTACCCCCACCTAGGCTTGCCCCCGTACGACAATGCAAAGGCGTGGTAACCGCACACCTCCAGGTATGCCATATCGACACCACCTGTGGCGGGCTTCCACATTCAGGATGCCC
>QANU01067703.1:6921-30967 GCA_003254905.1 Nissolia schottii | reverse complement strand
TTTCAGCAGCATTTCAGAATTCATTTCTTTTCAGTACTTGCAGCATGATATGACTTGTTTCCTATTGTTCATTTCATAATCTTTACTTATCTCATAATTACTTCTAATCCTTTAAACTGGGCTTATCATGAATGCATGGAATGCTACCTATTATATCACATACTACATGTAATTCACATGTCCACATACGGCATATACTTCACATATTCCACAGCTTTTACACATATTCCATACATAATAAATCTATCTAGTCCAGGTCACAGGACCCTTCAGAGTCATCTTCCTAAGCCCTAGCATAAATGCTAACATACATAAACATATGTGTAAAGAAACATACACACACACAGAATTACATAGTCAAGCATCCACCATCAATAGATGAGGAACTAGAGTTACCCACCTGTGGGGGAGATGTCCGGTGAGGAAGAAGTGTAGGGGAAGTCGTTCTGTGCTCGGCTGCTTCGCGGGAAAGTCACAGCGTCCCAAAAATATAATTTCTTCTCTCAGTGCTTACTAAGACTTCCTACACAGTTCCAGCCAGCACAGTTATATTTTCCTAACCTCAATATTTCTACAAATCCCTCAAGCATCATTAACTCCCTATTTTTCCCATAATATTTCTAATTTTTCCTACTCAAAAATACATGCATAACATACAGTTAAAAATCCCATGAACAAGGGTGTTCGGACTACCCACCTCTAAATCCAGTTTGGAAACGGTAGAAGTGAAGAGGAAAATTTTCCTGAGTGCTTCCATGATGATCTTGCTATTTTTTCGACGTTCGACAGCATCACAGCAGTACACGAATGGAACCGGGAAAACAAGGAAAGAAAACAAAACGAAAAAAGAAAAGAGAAGCAACGAAGCATAAGCTTCAGGGAAGGAAGAAAATGAAATAAATGGGAAAAGAAAAGGGACAATAAAGAAACAAAGAAAAGGAAGCAAAAGAAACAAATAAAAACAAAGAAAAGAAAGGGATTAGACGTCAGGGGGGAAAGGGAAGCAAAGAAAACAAATGGCAAAGAAAAGAAAGAGTTCGGCGTCAGGGGAACAAAGAAAAAGAAACGAAGCAATTGTGCTTCCAAGAGAAATGAAAAAGAGCGTCAGGGGGGTGAATATAAAGGCCCCCCCACCGCCTAAACATATATACATATATTATATAATTATAATTGTTATATTATATATATCATATATTGTTACTATTATATTATTATTATTACTATTCATTAGGATTATTATATTATATAATAGTATATTATATGTAAATATCTATTATGGATAAACCTGATCCTGTCTGTCTAATTTTGATCATGCTTGATTGCATTTTTTCGTTCGCAGTCCCGGTACTTCACGTGCGGATGTCCGCAAAATAATCCGGACATACCCTCGCGCTCTACTAATTTTCCCTTGTTAGTAGTTGAGTCCAGTGGAAATATTTGGGGAGTTATTATTTTATTAGTGTATTTTACGGGTGCTCCCGGTATCCGGAAAAATTCCCGATTGGTCCGAAAATTATCTTAGGTCTCCGAAAAATTCGTCGGGTCACGAAACCTCCATTTTAACTGATTAAAGGTAATAATTTAATTTTCTCGCCTCCCTAATTAACTTATAATTATTTATTACGCTAATTATCCGTACCGTGAAAAAGCGGGATGTTACACAATGCCCCCATGCACTATGCAACTATATATATATGTGATTGGATGAATGTCTGTATATGAGTTAATATATCTTGTTCCTGTATGCGCAACTACAGTACGGACACTCTCCTGGAGACGAGTACTTTCGCACCTGCACGCCTACCAGATGAGCCCGACCGTTCTCCTAGACAAAGGGTAGGAGCCCCAGGGACATCACCGCTGAACCCAATCTGGATTGACGAGCATCCAGGGAACAGCAGGAGGGATCCGATTCGCCTCAACGGCGATGAGGAGATGCCTCCGTCGGAGCCAGAGCCGAGGCCCACACCAGCCCCGACGCTAGTCACCGACCCGAGTGCAGGGATAGGATTTGTACCGTACACGAAGCGAGTAGTAACGTTTGTGTACGTAGTTTTCTTTTAGCTAGTATGTTTGTACATTATTGGAACTGATATATATATATATATATATTACTATCAGACAGTATGAATTCATGTATAAACTTATGTATTATAATATCATGGCGTATTATGTACATTCGGGCCCCTATGTGTACTTTCTACCGATAAAGCTCCACGCTACAGGTATGTACTCGCACTCTCTTACCTTTTAGTTATGCCGCTATCCGTTATGTTATTCGCATGGCTCATTATTTACTACACACGCGTATTTGCAAAGAAATTTCAAATTGGCCTGTATTTTGCGTAACCCTAATTTCTGTTAGTAATTTAGAATAGTAGTAGTTCGCAGCACCCAACTACCTAGCCAGGGAAACCTATGACTTAAGCATAGGCCAACTAGCTAGGGCGTTGCAGTCCCTATGACGTTATTTACCAATTCCTGAATGATTTATTCATATTCCATTGCATAATGACCAAATTGTGGTTCAGTATTCTAGATGACTTGATTTCATTTAGGAATTTGGTTGTTAATCAGTTTGCTTCAATTTCAAAATCTCCATCTGATAGGCAATATGATTCAGAACTCAAATATTATTATTCTTGGTCAAGTATCTGTAAAAGAAAGAATTCATTGACCATTTCAACTGCTTCAATAGTAGGGGCTAGCAAAGCTATATCCTCAACATATCAAGAATTTTACATACTATCCAATAGATTTGCATATGTGAATTTGACTATACTCACGATAGGAGAGCCTGATTCCAATATGAAAAGGTCAGTTGGAATTTCTATAACACCCTATGTAACATCCCGCATTTTTCCCTTAGTAAAATGTTCGTAAAAATAAATAAAATAAGGTATAAATGAATTTAGAACGGAGAAAAACATTACAAGCGTATCTCTTAGTGAAAGTTCCCCCGAATAGCTGCTCGTAGAGCCCTATGTAGGAATTAATCTCTTGAGATCAGTAGAAATTATTCTGTGGGATATTTCCAAATTCTGCTGACACTCAAATGATTCTTCTTGACCACTAGAGATGGACGAAAAACCTAAAGTGTCGGTAAAATGGAAATCGGTTCTGTTTCGGACGATTCCGCAGACACTAGAATGGTCCCGTTTGACCCTGTTTAGCCAGTAGAATTGAGCAAAGGGCCTCAAGTCTCTGGAAATCATACCTTATGGAGGGAAAAATTTTAAGATGACTTAGAGTAGCCCAAAACCTCATTAGGAAAAATGGGCGAGGACAGGCGATCGTGGAAATGCCAGCGGAACGGGCCTGTTCAGACACCAGCGGGAAATAACGGGCCAAAGGTATCTGTGAAAAAATACTCATCCGGAGAAAAATTCACAAATGCCTTAAAGCAATAATATTCCCATGTAGGGGAAAATAGAGGATCGCGACAGTATAAGCAGAATATTTTTCGAACGACCGTGCGCGATGCACCGGCACTGCAAGCGATAAAAAACGAGCGAATCGGAACCGGGAGAAAGTCAAAAATGGGCAGCCCACGTGATGGAATCATATTGCAAGAGAAATTAATTTAAAATTCAAACACTATTCATTGATGTGACATATGGATTATCATTAGAATTAATTAATTATTAAAGAAAATAGAAAATGGCAAAATTGTAAATATGCATAGCGGTAAAAAGGTAATTTTTAGGGGAAAAATTTTGGCTATAAATAGCCACCCCATATGCAGAAATTTGAAGAGAGAATTTCTCTCTGGAGCTAGGGGAAACTCTGCCCGTGTGCGCTGCAGAAACGCTGCTGGAAGCTTGGACCGTGCTCGAGGCTTGAAGGACTGCTCTCCCCCACGCCTTTCCCATCACCGAAAAGCCCCCCAAGGTGGGTAACTCTAGTTTACTCACCTCTTTGGTGGTTGTATGTGTTTATGTGTTTATGTGTGTGTATGTCTTGATGTTTGTGTGCATGCTTAGGTAGTTTAGAACTTTGGTTAGGATAGGGAGATGATTCTGAAGGATCCTGTAACCTGGACTAGATAGGATTTTGATGGTTCGAATATGTGTAAGAACCTCAAGGAGCATCCATGAGAAAAGAGGAAAAGAAAGTAAAGAAAACAAACAAATCGGTTTCAGATTCGTCAGTGACCACTGAGCGGCCCTTGGTACCGATGAGCGGTCCTAATTCACCGCTGAGCGATTGGGCCCAGACCGCTGAGCGAGCCTCAGGTACTGCTGAGCGGTCTGAGACCTGAAAGTATTATGGAAGCTGCTTTGAGGCACATAGTCTAACAATCAATTATTTAACTGTATTTGGTAATTGATGTAAGTGCAATATGTGCAGTATGTGCAATAATCTGTTAGCATTCCATGCATCATGATAAGATAATGTTAAGAGGGCTAGAAATAATTCTACAATAAGTAAAGATTAACAATTGAACCATAGGGAACAAGTCATGTCATGCTGCAGGTACTGAAAGGAAATAAATGCTGAAATGCTGCTGAAAATGCTGTATGAAAAGAAATGCTGAAAAATTTTGAGAAAACATGTACAGGCCGTGATCGCGAGAGCCAAACGATCCCACTTTAGTAGGTCAGAGGGGCATACTGAAGGTGGAAGCCCGCCACAGGTGGTGTCGATATGCCATACCTGGAGGTGTGCGGTCATGACGCCTAGCACGGTCGAAAGAGGGCAATGCTAGGTAGCGGTACAATATCCGCCCACTGCCGAGGGGTCGAGAGAGGACACGCAGAAGGTGGAAGCCCACCGCAGGAAGGTCGAAAGAGGGCCTACCTGTGGGTGCGAGGTTATTCCGTCATAGTACTGTCGAAAGAGGGCATTACTATGGAGGGAATAACATATATTCCAAAAACCATGTTCAATATGATATGCATGAATGTATGAAATGTATGTATCTGATATTTGATGAAAGCCTATTTAAACACTTTCTCCGATCTTGACATAGTCTGGTTTTGTCACAACTGTGCCAATTTCGTCGAAAGCTTATCTGCGCTTTCGTCGTTCAAATTAAATATATATCCTACTTTATGGCTTTCAGATCCACAAGGGATCCAATTGCAGTATAGTCGGGTATAGTCGAATCCACAGAGAGTTGCAAAATTACCATTCTTGAGTTTGGTTAATTAAATAATGGGGTAAGGATTTGTAAAATTGTTGATAGTTTAAATAAATAAATAAGCAACATGAAAAGTAAATAGGCAACAAATCAGAGGTAGATCCGGAAGCTTGTTGGGAATTGAATATAGTTTCATGCATCCAGTACTTATTACACAAAACTATCATTTCATTGATTGCCCGCCACCAGTTCTTAACTTGTCATCACTTTCGCGCATGACAAGATCACAGGTTTCCCTTGTTAAACTGTCACTTTCACACACAAGCTTAACAAAGTCCGCCAGCGTTACTCCAGATGTTAAAACGGCTAACCTTTATTCCAGTTACGGCAACAAGATTAGATGAAATGATTTAGATCAGACTCTAATGATTGTAACTTTCGTTCACAACGTTCAAGTCTAAAATCTAGTTAAGCATAGCAAGATTGATCTTTACTTGGTTATGACTTAATTAATATAACTTTCGTTCATACAACCAAGTCCCAAATTAAGAATCAAAACACTAAACAAAAGCTAGCATTAAGTGTAAAATCATTCAAGCGAATCATAGGAAATAGATAGATTCATATGCAAAAGTACATGGATACAATCATACTACAATATTTCATCAAAATCCCAACAACAAGAGGATTGCAAATCCATCTTACAAGAGAATCTCAGAGGCAAGGTCTAGACACTTACCATGACACGTTATCACGCTATCATGACAGCGGTTCGCCAAGCTTCCTCAATCTCCTGGCTCCTTCACCGGCCTCCTCCTTGTTGCTAAACTAACCTAAGCTCTAAAGTGTAAAAAAAATGTAAAAGAATGAAGTTTTGGGGGGGAGGAAAGGATGTATGGAAGATGGTTTTCAAAGTGGCACGACCTCCTCTATTTATAGGCAAAATCTGGGTCCATCGCTCAGCGGTTTGGGTGTCATCGCTGAGCGATTCTGGCGGTATCGCTGAGCGGATTGTACTTTATTGCTCAGCGGCGTAATCATTACACACGGCTTCATAAATGCGTCCGCAGCTTTTTCAGGGCGGCGCCGCTGTCCAGGCTGGCTCCAGCTGGCGCATTTAATGCGTCGACTGCAAGTGGCTTCGGTAGTACAACCGCTGAGCAGCCAGTGTGACTTCACTGAGCGGCCTTTGTTACTTCGCTGAGCGGCCTTCGCTGAGCGAGCTTCATTCACCGCTGAGCGGTCCTTCAGATTTCCTCTTTTAAGCTCTTTTCCACTTTTGCCCTTTTGCTTCATTCTTTATGGGATTATTCTTAATTAATCTTCTTGTATCCATTCTTCAAAATATATTACAAACCTACAAAATATGGGGATTTAAGTGAGATAATTCTTTAAAACATAAGCAAATAAGTGCCATTTTAATAGGTTAAAATTGTGTAAATTGGGCACTTATCACTCCCCCTGACTGAAGACCTTAATTGTCCTCAAACAAGAGGTAGTAGAATCATTTTACAAAAGATCGATGCTTATGAACAATTGGCTAATGTAATGAATTAAAATATTTCAAACAGTTTAAGGTTGAGACCTGTGAGATAACATAGAGTAACCTTAACATAGTCAAATGCATAAGTACTTGAATGCTATAAACAAATCACACTATCCAATGTTTTGTCCATCAAGGAAATTATCTTTATGCACACAATGGTCAGTGGACCAATTTAGGGTGAGTGTTTTCGCTCATTATCACCATTGAATCACAACAATTTAAATTTGTTACCTGTCTCACCATTCAATATAATAGCATGGTCATGCAAGGGTCACAGAAGGACTTTTAAGGGTTGTAATGGGGCTGGGTTACAAGGAAAGTTGGTTTTTTTTGGATATGCAAAAGTTTCCAATTAAGAGAGCATTGAAAACCAACTCCTTGTTGTTACCTGTTTTCTTTTCTTCAACTTTGTTTCTTAACCCCTTTTATTCTCCTTGTTCTTTTCCTCAATCCTTTTTCTTTTTCTTCTTTTTGTTATTGGATTGGGAATAAGATTTTTCTTCTTTTTCTATTTTTTGCTTCTGTTCTTTTAATTCATCTTTTGTATACATTCCCACTTTTACCCATCCTTGTCTCCCCCTGACTTGGATCGTTGTACATAATCCAATTGAATGCTCTCTTAATTTAGAAATTAAGGGAAGTCATTGTTTTTCTTTTAAGGCTTAGGGATTATGTAACAAACCAAGAATTTCTCATGCTAGGCTCTAATGGGGTAGCAAAGGATATTCTAATCAAAGGTCGGCTTTATTTGGCCAAGTGGGGTTAAAATCTAATGAACAGAATGCCTTGATTATTTCCTATTATTTTCATACAAGTATCAAAATCAGAGACTCAAACAAATTCAATTGTGCAAAAACAATGGTGATTTTCTCTATCTCACTAAGTGTATAGGCTCACTCCCTCACTTGGTTAGGGTTTTATTTCCTTGATTTAAAAACATCTTCAAGGTTATTTTTATGCAATCAGGCAAAAATGCATAATGACATGTTCATGGTATCTATGTATTCACAAAGGTCTATTATGGATACTGAAACAATTCAATTCATATGTTGTATGGGTTCATGCATCAACATCGAGTAAAATAAACTAATACTCAGTTGTTTTCAAACAAACAAGTCTTAAGCGCATAACGTAACTAAGGAAATTAATTAAGTAAGGTGCTAGAAAATTAAAATGCTCCCTGTTCATGGTGAATAGGTTCCTTGACGTAGCCTCGTTTTTAGCTGTTTAGGCTACTTCATCTTGCTTCAATGCGTTGAGGAGATAGAGGCTCATCCTCCTTGAGGAATCATGCTCTTCTTCCTCTAGAAGTGTGTCTCTCTTTTGTTGTTCTTAGGAAGCTGCATTGGTTGTTCTCCGGCCTGCAAAACAATCCAAGAATTTCCTTTCTTCCAAGTAGCATTAGAGAGATCATGGTTTTATTTTGAATCCTTTTGTAGAGCAAATTTCCTACAGTTGCGGACAGAATTTCCCGCTTAGGTGGTCAGAAGTTCCCACTAGTGTGGACAAAATTTCCCACAATGATTTATGAATTCAAAATAAAACATTGCATTGATCTTAAGGTACTTTTGGAAAGATTCGTTTCTTTAATTTCTTTTCATTTCTTACCCAGCTAAGAATCTTATTTCAATTAAATCCTGTGCATCTTTTTCAGACAATTTGTAAAGGTTCAAAATCAGTTATTAGGGTCAAAATCAAAGTGCTTCAAGTAAGCTTAACTGAAAAAGATAAGCACTTCCAGATTTCAAACCAAATTACCTGATTTAGATACCTTTAATTCTTTTTTTTAACCATATTTCTTAAAAATATTCTTAACACCTTAAAATTAATTATCCTTAAAATTGATAAACTACTAAAATAATAAAAACTCACAAAATACTGGGTTGCCTCCCAGGCAGCGCTTAGTTTAACGTCGTTAGCTCGACGCCTTTTTCTTTCTAGCTCCCTTCCTTATCACCAGACCTCCTCCCATGGCAAGAGTCTTTGGGGTTTAGCTCCAGGGTGGCCGTGAATCTCTTCTTTTTCAATTCCGCCATATCAGTAGCCAATTGTCCCAGTTGTATCTCCAAATTCCTAATAGAGGCTTCATTATTCTTTTGATTAATCATTGATTGTTGCATAAACTGATTAAACGTTTCCTCTATTTTGGAACTTGGATAAACTGGTGGCTGATTCTGATATGGGCGGGGTAGTTGATATGGCTGTTGCGGAGCTTTGCTAAATGAAAGTCTGGCCTCTTGCCTCCATGACTGTTGAAAATTTTGATTTGGCCCCCTTTGGAAATTGTTTTGATAGGGCGGCCTTTGCTGGTTTTCAAGGAAGTGAACCTCTTCTTCCCTAAAATGACAGTTAACAGACGGGTGATCACCATTACAAATTTCACATTGAAATACCTGTTGCCTTTTTGCATCGCGAGCCTCTCTGATCTGCTTTGGCAACTCGCTTAGGGCCTTCTTCACCTCGTCCATTTGTTGTTGGAGTTGCTTGTGTTGGGCAAGAATTGCATCATTGGTTCCTAGTTCAAGCATGCCTCCTCTTCTAGGTCCTCTGTGGTATTGGCCTTGTTGATCCGTCAAGGCCATGGAATCAATAATGGAGATAGCTTCTTCAGGAGTTTTGGGCATTATCTGTCCACCGGCTGCAGCATCAAGCATGAGTTTGTGCTGTTGTTGGAGTCCGTTGCGGAAGATATGGATTTGTGTCCTCGCATCGAATCCATGATTAGGGCATTTTCTCAGCATGGATTTGTATTTCTCCCAGGCTTCACAGAGACTTTCTCCGGGTGCCTGCACAAAAGTAGAAATTACAGTCTTTAAATCCATAAACTTAGACTGAGAAAAGTACCTTGCACAAAACTTTTCCTCTAATTGATCCCAGTTCTACAAGATATGTTGTGGTTGATCCAGCAACCACTCTTTGGCTTTCCCAATCAAGGTCAAGGGAAACGTCCTTAAAAAGATAGATTTTTCATCTGCCTTCGACATTCCCGCGGTCCCACAGAGTTCATAAAACTTCGTCAAATGAGCATACGGATCCTCATGATCCAAACCTGCAAAGGGGTTAGCATATAATAATTGTACCAAACCAGGTTGCATCTGAGGTGATCTTTGTGCTCCGATAGTTCTGCTCATCTAAATAATGTTTCTAGGGGTAAAGTTTACAAAACCCCTATTGTCACTGGCTCCTGTAGTGTTGCCAGCTCCAGTGTTTTCACCAGCTCCAGTAGTGTCAGCCATGTTTTCTTCTTGGTTAGTTGAAGAAGTTGATGATGAAGTTGTTTCTTGCTCCGCTCTTTGCTTGGCTAGTTGCTTTTTCTTCTTTTTACTATTCTTCCTCGAAGTAGCTTCAATCTCAGGGTCAAACAACAATTGATCTTTTGAAGTCTTACCTCACAATTGCTAAGAAAAAATCACACTAGCCAAATAAGATTAGAACAAAAGCGTTTACAAGAAAGTTCATAAGATAACAAAAATAAGAACTATACCATATTTTACAAATATTCATAATTGTTTAATCAAACAAAACTCAAGCTATGTAATTTTGACGTAACTCCTCGGCAACGACGCCAAATTTGATGAAAGCCAAATAGCATGTTGTCCAAGGCTTCATACAACTGACGCAATTCTGTTCCCCGGCAATGGCGCCAAATTTGATGAAAGCCTATTTAAACACTTTCTCCGATCTTGACATAGTCTGGTTTTGTCACAACTGTGCCAATTTCGTCGAAAGCTTATTTACGCTTTTGTCGTTCAAATTAAAAATATATCCTACTTTACGGCTTTCAGATCCACAAGGGATCCAATTGTAGTATAGTCAGGTATAGTCAAATCCACAGAGAGTTGCAAAATTACCATTCTTGAGTTTGGTTAATTAAACAATAGGCTGAAGGATTGGTAAAATTGTTGATAGTTTAAATAAATAAATAAATAAGCAACATGAAAAGTAAATAGGCAACAAATCAGAGGTAGATCCGGAAGCTTGTTGGGAATTGAATATAGTTTCATGCATCCAGTACTTATTCACAGAACTATCATTTCATTGATTGCCCGCCACCAGTTCTTAACTTGTCATCACTTTCGCGCATGACAAGATCACAGGTTTCCCTTGTTAAACCATCACTTTCGCACACAAGCTTAACAAAGTCCGCCAGCGTTACTCCAGATGTTAAAACGGCTAACCTTTATTCCAGTTACATCAACCAGATTAAATGAAATGATTTAGATCCGACTCTAATGATTGTAACTTTCGTTCACAACGTTCAAGTCTAAAATCTAGTTAAGCATAGCAAGATTGATCTTAACTTGGTTATGACTTAATTAATATAACTTTCGTTCATACAACCAAGTCCCAAATTAAGAATCAAAACACTAAACAAAAAGCTAGCATTAAGTGTAAAATCATTCAAGCGAATCATAGGAAATAGATAAATTCATATGCAAAAGTACATGGATACAATCATACTACAATATTTCATCAAAATCCCAACAACAAGAGGATTACAAATCCATCTTACAAGAGAATCTTAGAGGCAAGGTCTAGACACTTACCATGACATGTTATCACGCCGTCATGACAGCGGTTCGAAGTGGCACGGCCTCCTCTACTTATAGGCAAAATCTGGGTCCATCGCTCAGTGGTTTGGGTGTCATCGCTGAGCGATTCTGGCGGTTCTGCAAGTGGCTCCGGTAGTACAATAGCTGAGCGGCCAGTGTGACTTCGCTGAGCGGCCTTTGTCTTTTGTGCGCTGAGCGAGCTTCATTCACCGCTGAGCGGTCCTTCACAGATTTTCTCTTTTAAGCTCTTTTCCACTTTTTCCCTTTTGCTTCATTCTTTATGGGATTATTCTTAATTAATCTTCTTGTATCCATTCTTCAAAATATATTACAAACCTACAAAATATGGGGATTTAAGTGAGATAATTCTTTAAAACATAAGCAATTAAGTGCCATTTTAATAGGTTAAAATTGCGTAGATTGGGCACTTATCGATATTCTATAATTACCGTCAAGAGAACGCTCGAGACGGCTATGTATGTATACGTAATGTTAATAAGCACGAGAACTTAGTAAGCAAGAGTTGTTCCCCTATCGCTTAGTAATGTAGATAAAGCCGTTCAGAACTTTAGGCCAGATAATAATCAGTAGGACATTTAGAAATCTCTAAGCGGCCTGAAGTCCGACCTAACATGACGTGAGATCCAAGAGCTAAAGTTAACTCCACTGAAAACCTACCGTTCTCACCCCCACTGCCCTATGACTTCAGGAACATGTGATGACTCGTACTACGTAGATGAGGCCGAACTGGCCGAGGAGCTGTGGGCCAGTCAGGACCGGACAAGGACACCAGAGCCAACAGGAGCCAGTATTTTGTTTTACAGTTAGCCCTCGAATTTTGTGGACATGTATTGTATATATTGAACATGTTACTTGTATATTACTTATTATAATGATAACTATATGACTCTTTGTGATGGACCAAATGGATGTACAGTTTATGTTTTGCTATTACTAGACTGTTGATCGTTAAGCCTCGATGGCTCTATCATTTGTAATAACTGTTCTTTCTGACGTATGGCTCCTATTTTATGCAATAATCTATATAATGGAAAAGTTTGAAAACGGTCCCTATTTTCCTAAACCAGTATTTTCCAGAAATTAATAACGGACTATAAGTATTCCCACCAGATAGTAAACAACCTAGTGAGCATTGTTTACTGCGTACGGGTAAACAGTTAGCTAGGGTGTTTCATTTGGTTTCAAAACAGTTTGGTCTAAGTGAGCCTGAGGACTGAGCTGCACTATGCTTTCGAGCATGATCACGGTGTACACTCTTGAGAGTTATATAGTCTGAATCTAGGTACATTAACCCTTTTCGAGTTTACCAACCCGAAATGGTGTGAGTGTGACTACTCAGTTATGCCACTCTGAGAAATGATACACGACGACGCGCTTACTTTGAAGGTTTTTGTAGGTACAGTCAGAAAGGAGGCCCAGGCCCGGAGGGTGACAGCAAATTCTTGACGGAACGTAACCCCCGACAACACCGAAGAAAAACGGCGCTAGTTTTGGAATCTTCTACGAAGGAGCAGCAGCTGAGAAGAAAAGCACAGAAACCGAGAAGAGGAAAGCACTGAGGTTCGAGGATGTCTCCTGCCTGGACATTGGAGGGTCATGCTTATGTCCTAGAAAAATTTCAAGGCACGACTGAGGGATGGCAAGACAGAACCAAGCCTCATCTGAAGCAGGGAGGAGTCCAGGTTCCAGGTCACCACTCTAGTGAAGCAATTAAGAATGAGGACTTTTCTCAAGAGGAACCAAGAGAGTTATGATAGGGCGTAGGTCATAAAGGAGAACGACGGTCATCTAAGTCAAAGACGGTGAAAGCCATAGCCTTCTGATTCAGCGACACGGTATCGACAAACTGGAAGTTGCGCCGGAGGCCAACCCCGGACTTAGGTAGACGGCAAGGACGAACCCCTAGAGGTGGGAAGACAAGCGTACAAGGTAGCACGAACACTTAAATTCGTGTCTTAATCATTCCTAGCAGACCCTTGAATTTCTAGCACAGTAATTTTCCCATTCCTCCCATTTCCCTAATCTTTCTTAGCCCCGTACCCCCTTTCTCTCAATTCGCTCTTTAGAGGGGAGGTTTAGTTGTTAAAAAAAAACCTTTGTGGAAACTCTTTGGAGGATCCCTGTTTGACGTACCCCAAGAATTTCTAGGTTCCAAATCATTACCACCCTGTATAGGTGCATTCGTGTCCTAGGAGTCAGGGATTGGATTGAACCAACCATAAGGCGGAGGCCAGCACTAATGTCACGCAGCTAATACGACCTTTGTGACTCCCCTTAGAAAGTTGTGGAGGTTCAAAAGCATAGTTAAGGATTCAAACCTAAAGAACTAGGGTTCGCCCTAACCAGGAGTTGAGTTAAATAAAACCCCCAAGTCACGTTAACCCTAGTCAGCCCCCCAACATTGCAGGAAGATGATGCACAGAAGTATGTGGGCTTTATGAAGCTTAGACCCCCTACATTTGATGGACTGGTGGACACGGAGGCAGCCCATAGCTAGGTTTAGGAGACCGAGCAGGTAGTTAAAAGCATCATCGACATTGACACTCAACAAGTCGAGGTTGCAGCCAGAAGGTGGAAGGATGCAGCGGAAGCATGGAAGGACACTACCAGACCCCTGTTAGAGCACGGGGAGGTCCAACTCATCGGAAATAGGTTCATGACGCCGGTGGTGGATGAATATTTCCCCAAAGACTACGAGAAAAGAAGGAGGTCGAGGTTCCTGGAACTGACACCAGGATAGATGACAATGGCAGAGCATACAGGAACCTTGGCGAAGTATACAATAACCTTTGAGAGGCTAGGCCCTTACTAGAACACCCACCAGCTGGATCCCAGCAAGGAATGGGAATGCGAAAATACCGGGAGTTGCACGATGAATCAGGGTACCGACTTTTTTAGAGAGTAGAAGCTTGAGGTGTAGGCGTTCGTCATTCGCGTAGACGTGAGCGACGATGCGATGAGGGCGGACAAGTGCCAGATTTTGGAAGGGTCAGCAAGAAATCTGACCGCAGCAAGTAGTGAGGAAGACAAAAGGGGGAGGACCGAGTAGGGAAGTGTCTCGCAGGATTAAAGGAGAGGGATACCTTCTCCAGCCCTACGGAAATAATTTTCGAAGGTGTGGGAAGAGACGAGAGACTTAAGTGACTAAGACGAGTGTTAGAGTATATTCTATTGAGGAAGTAAAAGGTTTGAGAGACTAAGTTCTGAGGATGCATGGTGGAAAAGGCTTAGTAGGTAGGTGTGGAAAACGAGATAATTAAGAGAAGAGTGTATAAGAGGGTATAAAGGTGAGATGAGGTGTGGAAGTAAAGTGAAACAGTCGTTTAAGAGGAAACGTACATGGGAAAAATTAGGGAAAGCATGAATAAAGGTGAAAGTGCAAGTATGGAATTTAAGGAGATGGAAGGAAGAGGAGGAGGCTTAAGTGTGAGAACAATGAATGTAATTCAGATTTCACCTAGGGAAGTAAGGAAAGATTACGATATGGGAGACATAGGAGAACTTGAGATAGGAGCATTGGACGTAGAAGAACTTGATAAGCTTTAGGGTGGATACAAGTAGTGTACGAGCGAGAACAAGATATAGTCAGGAACAATGGGGATTAGAATGATGATAGGTAAGAGCCCTAGCCGGAGAGCGGAAGACCCGAGGATTTAGCAACGCTGAAATTTCGAGGACGAAATTTTTCTAAGGGGGTGGAATGTAACATCCCGCATTTTCCCTTTAGTAAAATGTTCGTAAAAATAAATAAAATAAGGTATAAATGAATTTAGAACGGAGAAAAACATTACAGTGTATCCCTTAGTGAAAGTTCCCCCGAATAGCTGCTCGTAGTGCCCTTTGTAGGAATTAATCTCTTGAGGTCAGTAAAAATTATTCTGTGGGGTATTTCCAAATTCTGCTGACACTCAAATGATTCTTCTTGACCACTAGAGATGGACGAAAAACCTAAAGTGTCGGTAAAATCGAAATTGGTTCGGTTTCGGACGATTCCGCAGACACTAGAACAGTCCCGTTTGGCCCCATTTAGCCAGTAGAACTGAGCAGATGGCCTCAAGTCTCTGGAAATCATACCGTATGGAGGGAAACATTTTAAGATGCCTTAGAGTAGCCCAAAACCTCATTAGGAAAAATGGGCGAGGACGGGCGATCGTAGAAACGCCAGCGGAATAGGCCTGTTTGGACACCGGTGGGAGATAACGAGCCAAAGGTATCTATGAAAAAATACTTCTCTGGAGAAAAATTCACAAATGCCTTAAAGCAGTAATATTCCCATGTAGGGGGAAAATAGAGGATCGCGACGGTATAAGCGGAATATTTTTCGAACGACTGTGCACGACGCACCGGCACTACAAGCGATAAAAACGAGCGAAACGGAACCGAGAGAAGTAAAAAATGGGCAGCCCACGTGATGGAATCAGATTGCAAGAGAAATTAATTTAAAATTAAAACATTATTCATTGATGTGACATATGGATTATCATTAGAATTAATTAATTATAAAAGAAAATAGAAAATGGCAAAAGTGTAAATATGCATAGGGGTAAAAAGGTAATTTTTAGGGGAAGAATTTTGGCTATAAATAGCCACCCCATATGCAGAAATTTGAAGAGAGAAATTCTCTCTGGAGCTAGGGGAAACTCTGCCCGTGTGCCCCGCGGTTACCCTGCAGAGATGCTGCCGAAAGCTTGGACCGTGCTCGAGGCTTGGAGGACTGCTCTCCCCCACGCCTTTCCCATCACCGAACAGCCCCCCCAAGGTGGGTAAGTCTAGTTTACTCACCTCTTTGGTGGTTGTATGTGCTTATGTGTTTATGTATGTGTTTATGTGTGTGTATGTCTTGATGTTTGTGCGCATGCTTAGGTAGTTTAGAACTTTGGTTAGGATAGGGAGATGATTCTGAAGGGTCCTGTGACCTGGACTAGATAGGATTTTGATGGTTGGAATATGTGTGAGAACCTCAAGGAGCATCCATGAGAAAAGAGGGAAAGAAAGGAAAGAAAACAAAGAAATCGGTTTCAGATTCGTCAGTGACCGCTGAGCGGCCCTTGGTACCGCTGAGCGGTCCCAATTCACCGCTGAGCGAACCTCAGGTACTGCTGAGTGGTCTGAGACCTGAAAGTCTTATGAAAGCTATTTTGAGGCACATAGTCTAACAATCAATGATTTAACTGTAATTGGTAATTAATGTAAGTGCAATATGTGCAGTATGTGCAATAATCTGTTAGCATTCCATGCATCATGATAAGATAATGTTAAGAGGACTAGAAGTAATTCTGTAATAAGTAAAGATTAAGAATTGAACCATAGGGAACAAGTCATGTCATGCTACAGGTACTGAAAGGAAATAAATGCTGAAATGCTGCTGAAAATGCTATATGAAAAGAAATGCTGAAAAATTCTAAGAAAACATGTACAGGCCGTGATCACGAGAGCCAAACGATCTCACTTCAGTAGGTCAGAGGGGCATACTAAAGGTGGAAGCCTGCCACAGGTGGTGTCGATATGGCATACCTAGAGGTGTGCGGTCATCACGCCTAGCACGGTCGAAAGAGGGCAATGCTAGGTGGGGGTACAATATCCGACCACTGCCGAGGGGTCGAGAGAGGACACGCGGCAAGTGGAAGCCCACCGCAGGAAGGTCGAAAGAGGGCCTACCTGGGGGTGCGAGGTTATTCCGTCATAGTACTGTCGAAAGAGGGCATTACTATGGAGGGAATAACATATATTCCAAAAACCATGTTCAATCTGATATGCATGAATATATGAAATGTATGTATCTGATATTCTGTAATTACCGTCAAGAGAACGCTTGAGACGACTATGTATGTATAGGTAATGTTAATAAGCACGAGAACTTAGTAAGTAAGAGTAGTTCCCCTATCACTTAGTAACATAGATAAAGCCGTTCAGAACTTTAGGCCAGATAATAATTAGTAGGATATTTAGTATGTATGCACACTTAGAAATCTCTGAGCAACCTGAAGTCCGACCTAACATAACGCGAGATCCAAGAGCTAAAGTTAACTACACTGAGAACCTACCATTCTCACCCCCACTGCCCCATGACTTTAGGAACATGTGATGACTCGTACTACGCGGATGAGGCCGAACCGGCCGAGGAGCTGTGAGCTTGTTAGGACTGGACAAGGACACCAGAGCCAACAGGAGCCAGTATTTTGTTTTACAGTTATCCCTCGCATTTTGAGGACATGTATTGTATATATTGAACATGTTACTTGTATATTACTTATTATAATGATAACTATATGACTCTTTGTGATGGACCAAATAGATGTATAGTTTATGTTTTGCTATTACTAGACTGTTGATCATTAAGCCTCGATGGCTCTATCGTTTGTAATAATTGTTCTTTCTGACATATGTCTCCTATTTTATGCGACAATCTATATAATGGATAACTTTGAAAACGGTCCCTATTTTCCTAAACCAGTATTTTCCAGAAATTAATAACGGACTATAAGTATTTGTTAAATGCCCAAAATACACAAATTTGCTCATTTAAAAAAGGCATTTATTTGCTTAGGTTTTAAAGAAATATCTAATGTATTCCCCATATTTTGTAGGATATTAAACATATTTTGAAGATGGATGCATGCAGCTTAATTGAAGAATAATCCCTCAAGGAATGAAGAAAAAGGGCAGAATTGGAAAAGAGCTTAAAAGAAGAAATCAGACGCAAGCATCGCTCAGCGGTTTATAAGGATTGCCCAGCGCAGAAGTTATTAATCGCTCAACGGATAAGAGATGCTCGCTCAGCGCTACATGAAGATTCGCTCAGTGGTGGTACCTGTACCGCTGAGCGAAAGTACGTCGGCAGCAACTTGCACCGGCGCATTTATTGCGCCAGCTGGAGCCAGCCTGGCGCCGCCATGACACGTCAGCGCCGCCCTGAAAAGCTGCCAGAGCATTTATTACTCCGCGTAAAAAGTACAGCTGCTCGGCGATAAAGGCACCGCCGCTCAGCGATACAGCTCAAATCGCTCAGCGGAGCCACCAANAAGTTCATCAACCAACAAATTGAAAGTTAATTTGTTGAACAACTTGTGTTAGTTCTTTGAAACAATAACTTTGGTTCACATCACATGTAACTTTTACATATGAATCTATCCTTTTCTTATGATTTGCTTGAATGGTTTTACACTTAATGCTAGTCTTTGTTTAATGTCTTGATTCTTGATTTGGAATTTAGTTGCGTGAACGACAGTTATACTAATTAAATCATAACCAAGTTAAGATCAACATCATTATGCTTAACTAGATTCTAGACTTGAACGTTGTGAACGAAAGTTACAACCATTAGAGTCAGAACTAAGCCATTTCATCTAATCTTGTTGTCGTAACTGGAATAAAGATTAGCCGTTTTAACATCTGGATTAAGTGCGAAAGTGACAGTTTAATAAAGGAAACTTGTGATCTTGTCATGCGCGAAAGTGATGACAAGTTAAGAACTGGTGACTGGCAATCAATTGATAATTCTATGTAATAAGTAACTGGATGCATGAAACTATGATGTGATTAAAATTCCCAACAAGCTCCGGCACTACCTCTGATTTGTTTCCTATTTACTTTTATATTGTTTACTTATTTATTTAACTATCAACTTATCAAATCCTTCACTCCATTGTTTAATTAAACGAACTCAAGAATGGTAATTTTGCAACTCTCTATGGTTCGACTATACCCGACTATACTGCAATTGGATCCCTTGTGGATCTGAAAGCCGTAAAGTAGGATATATATAAATTTAATTTGAGCAACGTAAAGTGCAAACAATAGGCTTTCTATGAAATTGACACGGTTGTGACAGAACCAAAGCTGTGTCATGAGTAAAGAAAGTCCTATTTGGCTTTCATCAAATTTGGCGCCGATGCCGGGGAGTTGCGTCAAAATTACATCGCTTGAGTTTTGTTTAGTTAATCAATTGTGAATATTTGTAATATAGTGTATAGTTCTTATTTTCGTTATTTCATGAACTATTTTATTTTGTGAACTCTTGTTTTAATCTTATTTGGCTAGTGTGAATTTTTCTTAGCAATTGCGAGGTAAGACTTCAAAAGAACAATTGTTGTTTGACCCTGAGATTGAAGCTACTTCGAGGAGAAATAGTAAAAAGAAGAAAAAGCAATTAGCCAAACAAAGAGGAGAGCAAGAGACGACTTCATCATCAACATCTTCAACCAATCAAGAAGAAACTTTGGCTGAAACCACTGGAGCTGGCAACGCAACAGGAGCCAGCGACAATAGGGGATTTGTTAACTTTACCCCTAGAAACATTATAAGAATGAGCAGAACCTCTGGAACACAAAGATCACCTCAGATGCAACCTGGTTTGGTTCAATTGTTATATGCTAACCCTTTTGCAGGTTTGGATCATGAGGATCCATATGCTCATTTGACGAAATTCTATGAACTCTGTGGGACAGCGGGAATGTCCGAGGCTGATGAAGAATCAATCTTTCTAAGGATGTTTCCCCTGACCTTGATTGGGAAAGCCAAGGAGTGGTTGCTAGATCAGCTACAACATATTCTGTCAAACTGGGATCAGTTGTGCCAGGTACTTTTCTCCGTCTAAATTTATGGATTTGAAAACTGCAATTGCTACATTTGTGCAAGCACCCGGAGAGAGTGTCTGTGAAGCCTGGGAAAGATACAAATCCATGCTGAGAAAGTGCCCTAATCGTGGGTTTGATGCACGCACACAAATCCATATCTTCCGCAACGGACTCTAACAACAACACAAACTGATGCTTAATGCTGCCGCCAGTGGACAAATAATGTCCAAGACACCTGAGGAAGCTATCTCCATTATTGATTCCATGGCCTTAACGGATCAACAAGGCCAGTTCCACAAAGGTCCTAGGAGAGGAGGAGTGCTTGAGCTGGGAACAAACGATGCAATTCTTGCACAAAACAAGCAACTCCAGCATCAGATAGACGAGGTGAAAAAGGCCTTAAATGAGTTGTCGAGGCAAATTAAAGAAGCTCGAGAATCCAAACGGCAACAGGTATTTCAATGTGAAATTTGTAATGGCGATCACCCGTCTGTTAACTGTCATTTCAGGGAAGAGGAGGTTCACTTCCTTGATAACCAACCACAGCCACCCTATCAAAACAATTTCCAAAGGGGGCCGAATTTTCAACAGCCATGGAGGCAAGAAGCTGGTCCTTCATTTAACAAAGCCTCGCAACAGCCGTACCAACCACCCCGTCCATATCAGAACCAGCCACCAGTTTATTCAAATTCCAAAATAGAGGAAACGTTTAATCAATTTATGCAACAATTAATGATTAATCAAAAGAATAACGAAGCCTCTATTAGGAATTTGGAAACACAACTGGGACAATTGGCTACTGATAGAGCGGAGTTGAAAAAGAAAAGATTTACGGCTAATCCGGAGCTAAATCCCAAGGACTCTTGCCATGGAAGAAGGACCGATGATGAGGAGGGAAGCTAGAAAGAAAAATGCGTCAAACTAAAGACGTTAAACTAAGCGCTGTCTAGGAGGCAACCCAGTAATTTGTGAGTTTTATTATTATTTTAGCAGTTTATTAATTTTAAGGGTTAATTAATTTAAGGTGTTAAGAACATATTTTTTATATGGTGAAAAAGAAATAAAGGTTTCTTAAATCTTGTAATTAGGTTTGAGATTTAAAAGTGCTAATCCTTCTCAATTAAACTAAACTTGAAGCATTTCTTGATTTCTAAACCTAATGACAGATTTTAAACCTTTAAATAATGTCTGAGAAAAGGTGCACATGATTCAAAGCATGATTCTTAACTGTTTAAGAAATGGAAAGAAATTTTAAAGAATCTTTCTAAAAGCACCTTAAGATCAATGAAATGTTTGTTTTGAATCCATAAATTATTGTGGGAAATTCTGTCCACAATAAGTGGGAAATTCTATCCACCATGGTTGGAACTTCTGACTACCTAAGCGAGAAATTCTGTCTGCAAAGGATTCAGAATTAAAACATTATCTCTTGAATTTGATCATATGATTCTCTAACGCTGCTATGTTAGTACTTGGGAAGGAATTTCTAATTGTTTTGCAGGCCACAAAGCAACGAGAAAGACTTTCCAAAGCATTATATAAAGTGATAATCATTTTTCAGACAGACAAAAAGGAAGAGGAAGAAGAGCATGATTCCTCAAGGAGGATGAGCCTCTATCTCCTCAAAACATTGAAGCAAGATGAAGTAGCTTAAATAAAACGAAAAGGAGGCTACATGAAGGCTACTTCAAGGAATTCACCATGAACAGGGAGCATTTTAATTTCTAGCACCTTACTTAATTAATTTTCCTTTAGTTAGTTAATATGTGCTTAAGACTTGTTTGTTTAAAAACAAAGTAGTAGTTTATTTTACTTAGTTTGATGCATGAACACAAATACATCATGAATTGATTTGCTTCAGTATCCATAATAGGCCTTTGTGAATACATACATAGATACCATGAACATGTCATTATACACCTTTACTTGTTTGCATAAAGCATAACCTTGAAGATGTTTTTAAATCAAGGAAATTAACCCGAAACCATGTGAGGGAGTGAGCCCATACACTTAAGTGAGAAGAGAGAATCACCATTGTTTTGCGCAATTGAATTTGTTTGAGTCTCTAATTCTACTAATTGTATGGAAATAACGGGAGATGATCAAGGCATTTTGTTCTTTAGAATATAAACCCACTTGGCCAAATTAAGCCGACCCTTATTTAGGAACATCCTTTGTTACCCCAGTTGAGCCTTACATGAGAAAATTTTTTGTTCATAATCTCTGAGCCATAAAAAGAAAAACAATGTTATCCCTTAATATCCGAAATTAAGAGAGCATTCAAAAATTGGATTATGTGCAAAAATCCAAGTCAGGGGGAGATAAGGGTAAGCCAAAATGGAAGAAACAAAAGATAAAAAGAACAGAAGCAAGCAAAAAAGAAACATTCTATCCCAAAACAAAAAGAAGAAAAAGAAAAGGGATAAGAAAAAGGAGAACAAAAGGGTGAGAAACAGAGAAAAGAAATGGCACAAAAGAAGTTGGTCTTTAATGCTCTCTTGATTCATACTTGCCTATCCAGAAAAACTAATTTTCTTTGTAGCCTGGCCCCATTACAACCCTTAAAAGTCCTTTGTGATCTTTGCATGACCATACTTTTGCATTGAATGGTGAGACAGGTAACAAATTTAAAATTGTTGTGATTCAATGGTGATAATTGAGCACAAACACTCACCCCAAATTGGTCCACTGACCATTGAGCGATAAAGATAGTTTCCTTGGTGGAAAAGACAATGGATAGGGTGATTGTTTATGCTATTCAAGTAATTGTGCATTTGACTTGTTTAGGTTCTTCTATGTCTCACAAAGTCTCAAGCTTAAACTGTCTGAAATATTTCAATTCATTGCATTAACCAATTGTTCATAAGCATTAATCTCTTGTAAAATAATTCTACTACCTCTAGTTTGAGGACAAACAAGGTTTTAAGTCAGGGGGAGTGGTAAATGCCCAAAATACGCAAATTTGCCCATTTAAAAAGGCATTTATTTGCTTAGGTTTTAAAGAAATATCTAATGAATTCCCCATATTTTGTAGGATATTAAACATATTTTGAAGATGGATGCATGCAGCTTAATTGAAGAATAATCCCTCAAGGAATGAAGAAAAAGGGCAGAATTGGAAAAGAGCTTAAAAGAAGAAATCAGACGCAAGCATCGCTCAGCGGTTTATAAGGATCGCCCAGCGCAGAAGCCATTAATCGCTCAGCGGATAAGAGATGCTCGCTCAGCGCTACATGAAGATTCGCTCAGCGGTGGTACCTGTACCGCTGAGCGAAAGTACGTCGGCAGCAACTTGCACCGGCGCATTTATTGCGCTAGCTGGAGCCAGCCTGGCGCCGCCATGACACGTCAGAGCCGCCCTGAAAAGCTGCCGGAGCATTTATTACTCCGTGTAAAAAGTACAGCCGCTCAACGATAAAGGCACCGCCGCTCAGCGATACAGCTCAAATCGCTCAGCGGAGCCACCAAAACCACTAAGCGATGGCACCCAAGTTTGCCTATAAATAGGGAGGCCGAGCTCATCTCTTCCATCATCCAATCCTCCCTCCACTCTTCATTTCTTTTACACACTTCTTGTACTATAAAGCTTAGTTTAGTTAGGTTAGGTTAGGAACAAAGACGAGGCTTGTGAAAGAGTCGGGAGATCGAGGAAGCTCGGCGAAGCCATGGCCATGATAGCGTGGTAACGTGTCATGGTAAGCGTCCTAGTGTCATAAACGAATGGGGGTGAGAACTTCACGTTCTTAGTGGGAAACCTTTGACATCGGGGATTTCTTCCTTCTTTAGTTAAGACTCAGGCCGCTTCGGGGATCTCTATGATATGAACCCAGCCATCAAGTCAATTGACCAAGTCCAAGTAGATGGGAGCTGATATGCACTGGGAGTGAACCCAAAATGATGAATTGCATCATGGAAAATGTGGACCAGGTGGCTTACCTTGAATGAGACTTCTTTGGAGTGTTTTGTTTGATATTTTGTCTTGCAAATAAATGGCCATGTCATGGGATTTTTGTTGATTGTTATTCAGCTCGTTTTTAGCATTAGATGACACCATTAGTTAGCATTAGTTGGTGTTCATTATTTAGTTTTCAGTTTTGTTTTGGATAATAAGAGAATAAGTTAGAGTTAGTGCATTGTTTTGCATTTAGTTGGTTCTTAATGGGCAGCCAATTGTTGAATGCTCAGCCATAGGTTACAAAGCATCTTTGGCTGAATGTTAATGCAATTATAGTGCCTTTAGAGTGGATTTTCGGTTAGGGTTTTTGGG
>QANU01067699.1:7121-23757 GCA_003254905.1 Nissolia schottii | reverse complement strand
AGCACGGAAAGTTCTCGAGCCTTCTTCATCAGCCCGTTCCTCCGCTTGCAGAACGTGACCTGCTTCGTCGTGTTGTTCTCAATCCTCTTGATCTCAATCTTTCCGCGTCCCATCTCTCTAGAACATTACCAGATATATCACAACACCGCGTGCTCTCTAACTGGCCTCTTCTTTCTTTTTTTCTTTTTTTTTAATTATTATTATTTTTTTAATCCCGCAGCGAAAGAAAGAAGCCAAAATTATAAAACTAAACTTTTTCCCCCTCTTCTTGTATCGTTTGGGGTGATCAAATAATGCAGGGAGAAAGGAAAAAAAAGAGAGAAAATGGTGGACTGTTTCATTAAAGAAGACACGCATATAATTGTATTAACAAAAATAAATAAATAAATAAACAATTTTCGTACCGTCGGAGTGTCTTTCTTCCCTTGTGAGCCTATTTTAGTCTAAGCTTTGAGAAACAAACGAACGATCGCCCTACCTACTTATACTGCCGAGGAAGAAAAGGCTATTTCTGAAACGCGCCTGTGTGAAAGCCCGAAACTACCCGAATGCCTTTGCTGTGCTTTTCAAGAGTCCGGAGAGGCGGTAGGGGTAATACTGTCATTTAGCTTTGGTGCCGTAGGTGCTGCAGTCTGACGAGCTAGTTTCACATGCAGGTCCAAGGTTGCATGAGGAGTAGATGAGATGCAATGTGGGGTCGTCTAGATCACTAGGGGCATAGCACATGCATGAAGCTTTTATTTGGGGTTCTTTGTTTTTATCATTCTTTTTTATCTGAGCCACTAATGATGTCATGGCTTCAATTAATTTTACTAGAGTCAATGCTAATTTTTTTTTTTTTTAATCTCGAGAAATTGTTGAAAGAACAAATGTTAAATTACATAAAATAACTAATAAAACAGTTGTTTTTATGTGTAGGATTATTTTTGGGAATGATCAATTAAAAATGTATTTCTTGTTTGTTTCAAGTTCTAAGAAAATAATTTTAGAAATAAATCATTTAAAAAAAGCACACACACATATATAAATATATAAGTTTTGATATAATTAATTTTATTCTCATTTCAAGTATGGCAATGAATTTTGTTACGTAAAAATATCAAATTATTCTTCAATTTTATTTTAGATAATATTATAATCTATACAGTCTAATAAATAGGGTTACATGTGATGACTGTTATTTAGTTGTTCAACTTTTATTATTTCATTTTTCCCTTTCTATGTAATGTAGTTAATTTCTTATTGGTAGTCATCCAAAACTTCTGTTAAATCTTACAAATTATTCAGGTTTCATGCCTGCGAGCCCCTATTAATTAATTAAGTGGATGCAAAATATAAATGATTTTTCAATCTCTAAAAATTAAATTGAAATAATTTTTTAGTTCTGCATTTATACTTATTAGACATTTTAAAAATGCAATGCAACTTTTATTTTCACACCTCATTGTTTATAACCACCCGCATTCACTTTTCTATGTTCCTCATTTCACTGCAACAAAGTGTTTGTCTATGCTCATTAGTAATAATAGTAATAATAATACATTTCAATATGTTGAGGGTGTTTTAAAAATTATCATATATATTCTAATAGACAGTTATTATAAACCAACCAATGGTTATTTTTAAGAAAAAAAAAAACAAATCAAAATTCTTTAATTCTAAACAAACAAAATTTTGAGAATACCTATAAATTATGACATTCTTGAATTTAACATTAGGAATGTCATTTCTAAAACTATAATTTCAAATCTTCAATCAATGTCCCTAAGTGTTGGTGGTGTGAATGTACGTGTTGTCAAGTGTGAATGTTTTATCATAATTGACGTAAATATATTTTTAATATAATTTATAATTTACAATTTACAATTTTATATATATATTACCACAACCCTACCTAATCAGAATATCTTAACTCTATTGATATAATGTATATGATGGTGGTTAGATTAATGTAACAGTAAGATTTACTGATCCAAAAATCACAAAATCGTATCAGATTTGTTTCACACTTAATTTCTGTTAGAAAGTCTTACCGTCTAACCTTTTTCGCATTTATATTACCACAGTGAAGAGTTGGTTTACAAGTTCAAATTTAGTTGCTAGTTCCCGTCAAAAAAAAAATTAAAGAATTCTTGGCCTGGCAAAGGGTTTTCATGTAAAATTGTCCAAAAAGCAAGGCTTCTTATCTCGCCATACAAAAGCTTGGGCAGACAAGTCGTTGCAAACCACATGACACACTGAAATTTTGCCATTAGAAGCATATTTCGGGAATATTAAGGTTATGATGAAGGGAAAACCGATTGACCCATTTGGAAACGAGAGAGAATCAGAATCCCTGTGGATGACGTTCACTGGAACGTACGTAGTTATCATGAGTGGCTTACTCATTGTCGACGAGAGACCGACGTGTATGTATATCACCGACCATTGAGAATCGAAATAGCGTCCATACATAAATAGCTCCTTAAAGTAAGAGAAAAGAAAAAAAATATCCCTCCCCTGTGGTCCTATTATTTTTCAACTCTAATAATTTCATCATTTCTACATGTTTTTGGCTGATTTAATCCTTGTTATTTTTTTTTAAATTAGTCAATTTTATCTCTCTTAAATTTTTTCGGTCACTTTAGTTTCTGTTATTTTTTTAAATTAATAAATTTCAATGAAAACTTTTCTACTTTGTCATATAAATACCCAAACGCTACAGTTTTATCTTTTACAAACTTACCTCCATCAATGTACGTCTGTTTTTCATCGTAAACACGTTTGTTTTATGGACAGTGTTTAATTTTACATGAAATAATTCCACAAAATTACTTGGCGCAAATGCAAAATATTGTCTTAAGACAAGACAAGTGTAACATGTAACATCCCGATTTTTTTCCTTACAAAGATTTCGCGTAATAAATAAATACGAGACAATTATTAAGACTAGAAAATTAAATTATTAATTTTAATTCCTAAAACTACCAGTCAAAATAAGAATTTCGCAATCTCGCGGGATTTCACAAGATTTGGACCGATTTTCAGTCATTATCAGAATTTAATTACGACTCAAAAGTATCCATAAAATACACTATTATGAAAATAACTTTACAAATACCTTGGCCAGAATTAAATTACTGATAAAAAAATTAGTAGATCACGACTGTGTGTTCGGAATATTTTTAGGATATCCGTCCATGAACGGTTAACAACAAAACGCGATCAAATATGATCAAAATTAATACTAAAACGCTAAATAAGGTTAAACTTATCCCCTGCTCGGTTTACCCACTTTTCTCGGTTTCGACGTTTCCTATTGACTCCTAGCTTGCTTTGATGCCTCACTACAAGAAAATTGGATATTACCGGCGGATTTTCCGTCGGTAAAATTAGGGATTACCGTCGGTTTGGGAAATTTTCCGACGGAGTTACCGTCGGACACGGGCCGACGATAAAGTGGTCGATGGAAATCAATTTACCGTCGGTTCAGAAGAACCGACGGTAATTTTCGTCGGACAAAACAGACGGTAATCGGGTCATCGCTGGGTTATGTTATCGTCGGAAATAACAGACGGTAATAATAATAATATTTTATTCCACAATTACCGTCGAAAAATGCCGACGCAAATCGTATAAAGATCTTTAACTTTACCGTCGGCTATAAGCAACGGTAAATGTAATAATATTTTATTCATTATTTTACGTCGGAACATGACCGATGCAATAGTTTGATTTACCCACGATAAGTATTTGCTAGTTACCGTTTGTTATAACCGACGGTAANTGGAAGCCAACTAATTGCATTACACAAAGCAATAGCATATATTAATGTACAAATCCCAAAAACGTTTAACCAGCACAACAAACCTGATGATGTTGTCGTGTCTCCAAACCATACCACTGTAACCAATCACTCAAAGACACTCCAATTGGTTTCTATTATCTCCTCTCTTTTTTTACCCTTTATACTGCTCCTCGCACTGCAAGCCCTCTTTAAACCTTTTCAAGTTTGAATTAAAATGGAAAAGGGGCTCTCATCATCACATTGGCATCTATCACGCCCATAATCTTCTCATCTCTTTTTGTCTGCTAAAGCCTAAAAGTGTGGATTTCAAATAGGGATTTGTATAGTCTAAGATTTTTTCTTCATACTGTTTTAAAAAAAGAAGGATCTTTTGGTAGGAGCTCTTCCAACGGCTCTCATAAGGTTGGCAAGCTCCATTACCCTGGCCACTTTGGTTCCCCTTTTGGCCTCTGCCGATGCCCTCCTCTCCTCTGCTTTCCTATGAGCTTTTGCCACCTTATTTTGCATTTTCTCCAGCGCTCTCGCTCTTTTCTCCTCCAGCTTCCTCTGCACAACAGTGAGACTCTCTGGTTCACACATAATTGTAATTACATTTGGCACACAGAAGCCACTCCGCTAAATCAAATGTCTCTTTTTATAGTCTATGACAGGGTAATAATGTGCATTGATCGTTAGATCACCTGCTATTTGCTGCTAGGATATCAAACTCCTGAGAAATTCTTGTATGCTACCATTGCTAATCTTCTTATTCGCTCTGACCCATTAGTTATGTGACACGTCATGGATTCTAGGAGACCTAAGGGTCTATTGTCATGATGTGTCACATGACAATTTGTCAGAGTTGTAATACAATTTTCAAGGCACCCTAAGGCTGGTATATGATCAAGCACTTGGAATGCAATTTAACATCCTATGCGCTCATCAAAATTCAAAGGGCATCTGCTCATCATAATTTCATGTATATGACTAATTTTCTTACCCTTCTCTCTTTTTGTTTCCAGAACCGTCGAGGGAAATAATTTCCCACCTTTTCTTATAATAAATAGATGCATGATTCAATGGTAAAAGTAATAATAAACCAATCATCAAGGCACTCCCAAGCAACTAACTAACTTACTAGCCTGCCTTATTCATATTTTATTTCACTTCAATGACACCCCAAAAATATCCACCTTCTGAAGACCCAGAAGATATATAATCATGTTCACGGATCATTGAATCAATGATCACTTAATATGTAAGACCCGTTTTAGTCTTGAAAGTAATCATCATACCATCTTCAACAAATTCAGGTCAGTGACAATAATTACTAACACTCTATATCAGCATTACAACAAACAGAAAGCAAGTGAACACTCACCAAAATTAAAAAGTAAATAAGTAACCATCAAACATCTAACTAAATAATAACCTGTAAATAACATGTTGAACACGCATAAATAAATTAAAAAAAATACATATTGATCGTAAAAGCATACCTCAAAACTTACTGCCCCGAAAAGAAGGAAAAAGTAAAGGACAAAATCCGAAGGAACAAAAGGGAGTTAAAAAGTCTACTTGACATCCTTCACCATTCAAAATGAGTAATACTTTCGTCTTTAAATGTACAAAGGCACAAATTTTATGGACTAAAAGTATCATATTTTACATGTTTACGAACTAAAGTGTTTCACATTATGAATGAAAAGAGACTCCCATGGACATTAAAGATATGTATGGGGACGATTTAATGCATTTATTCTATTTAGAGACCAAATTAGGGACTTACTCTAGAAAGAAAAAAGGAAAAAAAGAAAAGAAAAAAAGAAAAAAGCTCATACCTCAACTTTCTTCATCCATGAGGTTGCCTTCTGAACCTTGTCACTCTCCCAGCCACTGATCACGGCATCTTCCCTCTTGAACCTGTTGTTAACCTTAGCAACCTTAGCGTTCTGCCACGCTGCTATCTTGGCTTCAACCTCCTCCTTCTTCACTCTCTGCACCGACACCTCGCTCTGCCCACTGATGGTGACACCTCCCCCCGCCACCATCCCTCCGCCAACCGCCGGCGGGTCGAGAGAGTAACTATTCCCATCCGGCACGATGGCCAAAGGGTTAGCCCTCTCCTCCTCCTCCAACAACTCCTCTTCTCCAATCCTCCCCAAGTCGTTGTTGTTGTTATTATTAGTATTATTCATGGGGCTATTAATTGTGCCATTGTTGCTATGGCCATCAACGCTTGATGACCCTGCTAGGACGAGAGCACTGAATTCCCTGCTCATGGTGGTGAAGTTCTCGCTGGAAGAGCCTAGTTCTGTGGCGGTGCTACCCATGGACGCGGATGATGATGGTTGATGGCTGTGCGTTTCCGTTTCCCGGTTAGCTTCTCTTCTGCGGCCGCGGTTGTTGGCGGCGGGCGGTGGGGTGGTTAAGGCGTGGATTTCTCTGATGTGTTCTTCTTCCTCGTCTTCCCTTGGGCCATGGCTTGTTGTCGGTGGCCCCCTTTGATCATTCAGCATAGCAAGGACGTTGTGTGTGGGGAGAAAGTGAAGGGAAAGTGTACAAGAGAGACAAATCACTTGTTGGGGTGTTTTTCTTATTAGTGCATTGTTTTAGTTAAAAATATGAAAAGAATATATTTTAAACAAAAATGCTACAGGTACACTCAATTTTATAAACTCATACATACACTATTAATAATGCACAAGCTTTATTCTGGTGAGTGCATAAACATTACAAACTTATAGATGATATTCTCAATTATACTTAATTAAGTGCACAAATATTACAGACATTAAAACACAAGCTTTATGTATATTAGTATAGGGTGTACGTATGCTGTATATGTTTTGGTGTACATGTATCAGGACTCTATTTTAAATTGTATTCAACTACTTTCAAAATTTGTAAAAGTACTTTTTTCATTATAAAATAAGTATTCTTTTAAAGAAGAAGAACAAGGCCAAGTCAAGGATTCAAGTATGGTGTGGTGTAGTATTGTGTATTTTGTTTAGGTTTTGAGGTTCAATTGTTGGGGGCTCTTATAGCGAATGGAAATGAAGTATAAACAGCACGCATAGATGGAAGCGAGAACTCATGAAGGAGGCTACCAAAGAAAAAGCACGACAACGGCAAAGAAATTGAAGATTTTTTCGTTGCTTAATTATGAACCATTTAGCTTTCATATATTCCTATACAGCACAGCTCTGCTATATGTATACCTTAAAATCATACACCATACATACACTCGTATTATAATACAGTGGGTCCCTCAAAATAATCGCCGAATCCACTTTCTCTCCCACTCTCATCAAAACGCTCGTGAAGCCACGCTTCCTGCTTCCACTTCCACTTCCCTTCGTTGCACAAAAATAAGGATTCAGAGAAAACCGTTCGTATTCTTCGCTCTCTTCACTCTCTTCGTTCACTTCGTCTTCCTCGTTCTCTTCATTCNGAAGGATGGTGTATTTGTGTATATTTTTGTGATATTTCTACACATGAACTTTGATAAAATGATAAGGGTGGTGATAAGCTCCTTCCTAATAGAAGAGATGACTGAGAGAGAAAGAGATAGAAAATTTTTAGAGAGAAGAAGATTAGATTCATACATTTTTCATACCCTTTTAGAAATCATAACTCTTGTTTATAATATCATAGACAACTAATTGAGTTATTGTGTCTATAGTCGTTGAGACTCATTACACAAACACATTTAAAATTATAAAATAAGTATTCTTTTAAAGAAGAAAAACAAGGCCAGGTCAAGGGGTTCAAGCATGGTATGGTGTAGTACTGTGTATTTTGTTTAGGTTTTGAGTTTCAATTTTGGTGGGGCTCTTATAGCGAATAGAAATGAAGCATAAACCGCACGCATAGATGGAAGCGAGAACTCATGAAGGAGGCTACCAAAGGAAAAGCACGACAACGACAAAGAAATTGAAGATTTTTTCGTTGCTTAATTATGAGCCAGTTAGCTTTCATATATTCCTATACAGCAAAGCTCTGCTACATGTACACCTTAAAATCATACACCATACATACACACGTATTATAATACAGTGGGCCCTTCAAAATAATCGCCAAGTCCACTATCTCTCCCACTCTCATCAAAACGCACGTGAAGCCACGCTTCTCGCTTCCACTTCCACTTCCCTTCGTTGCACAAAAATAAGGTATTACAGACTAAAAACTAAGGTCGAAGAGCTCTAACTCTCTAAGAAGGAGAGGAGCTCGCATCCCCTAAAAGGCTCGAAGGGTCCAACCCACTAAGGAGCAGAAGAGACTCTCCCCACCTGGTCAGACTGGCTCAAAGAGAGGGAGCCTCATGGCACTTAGAGGAGGAGAAGGTTGTAGGCCCAAAGGCTCCGAACTCCGTCCGGCCCAACAAGGCTAAGAGGAGGTAGCGACGACCTCTCCTTCCCAGTCCGCAACCGACTCCTAGATAAGCGGAAAAAGATAAAACAGGGAGCAGATAGACAAACCCCATTGCTTTATCTCTATCTTACCTCTATCTTTGCACTCTAAGCTCACTTATGAAAGCACACGACCCCTCAGGTCATTAGGTACCTCTCACTCTCCTCTTAGAGAACTCTCCTTATCCCTGTGCTTACTTGAGCATTGGAGTGCCTTTGCAGGTACACCCCGCCGCCGCACTCTCTCCGAAAGGAACCAGCTTGGAGCTTTTGTCCGAGCCTCTGAACCCGCTCGGAGCCCTCGTCCAGACCTCCCAACCTGCTTGGAGCTTTCGCCTGGGCTTCGGAATCTGCTCGGAGCTTTCGTCGAAACCTCCAAACCCGCTCGGAGCCTTCGCCCTTAGATTTAGAGCTTCTGTCAAGGCGCCTCCCTTACCGTTCAGGTAACCTCGTACACTTTACGAATTACTTGCGAAAACCCGCTCGGAGCCTTTGCCCTCAAACTTAGAGCTTCCGTCAAGGTGCCTCCTTTACTATTCAGGTAACCTCGTACCCTTTACGAATCACTTGCAAACATTGGCGTTGTCTGTAATATCCCCCGATTTTTCCTTAGAGAAATAATCGTAAATATAATTATTAAATTAATTTTCTAATCATGATTAGGGAACTAAGATGGGAAATTATTAAGTAGAATATCCCTAGGAAATAAGACGTGTCGCGATAGGAAGTTCGGCGCGCAACCGAATAGCCGCTGTTCGTCGATAGAATTTTCTTACGTGCAAAAGGTGTCCGTGAAAATAGCCTCCCGGAGAAAAATTCACAACCACCTTTAAATATTAATACGTTAGGTAGAGGGGAATTAGGGGATCGCAACGGTATAAACAGAATATTTTTCAGACGACCGTGCACGACTCACCGAGACTGCGAGCGATAAAATACGAGCGAACCGGAACCGGGAGAAAATGAAAATTTCAGCAGCTGAACCAAGAGAGGGGGGCTGCACGGCTGATTGGGATTTTGTCCAATCCCTTAAGTCATGCTTCCAAAACTCACATCACCTTACCTTTCTTACACTAGCCATACCTATGCCCATGCTTTCCACTATTCATCACCTTTTTCTAAATCCTAAAATTCAATCAATTTCCCTCACCACTCAGCCACCCCAAACCGAGTCTCTCCCACAAAATTCCAAGAGATATTTTCATCTCGCATATTCTCCAAGAACACACACCAAGCCAAGCTTCAAGAACACTCAACATCAAGCTTCAAGCCAAGCATTCTTGCCACCCTCTTCCACCTTCCAAGAACCGAAGCACAACCCCTCAAGTCTCCTCATCCTTGTTCATTTTCTTCCCTCCACAATTAAGAGGAACAACCTCTTCCCCTTCCATCTTATTCGAAGTTTTTTACCTTGGAGAAAGGAGGAGCTCAAGCTTTGGAAACAACAAGGTTTGTGGGATTTCAATCCAAGCTTCCCTCACCACCGCCAGGTTCTTTTACAGGTGGGTAAACTTGGCTTTGGTCACCCCTTGGTGGCTTATGTTTGCTTGTATGTGTTTATGTGCTTTTATGCCTTATGATAAATTATGTTAGAAATGCTATGCTAGGATTTAGGAGATGATTCTGAAGGGTCCTATGACCTGGACTAGCTTAGTATATGATGGTTGAAATGTGTGAAAAAACTCAAGGAGCATCCATGAGAAAGAGGGGAAGAAAAGTGAGAAAAACAAAGAAAGCAGATTCTGGTTCGTCAGGTATGGCTGAGTGGGTCCGCAGAGGATCCCTGGGTGGGGTGCGAACATGAGAAAATGAGAGAAAATAAGCAAAGGAGTAAGCGCTGAGTGTTTCCATAGAAAGTGACCGAGAGGAGTCCAAAGAGTTGATGAGCGGGCACCGGGGATGGTGCCAAGTGGTTCTGCAGAGAGAGACTGAGAAGAGTCTAGAAAGTTAATGAGCGGGTACCTGGGATGGTGCCGAGTGGTTCCGCGGAGAGAGACTGAGAGGAGTTTAGAAAGTTGATGAGCGGGTACCTGAGATGGTGCTGCATGGGTTCCGCAGAGGATCCCTGCGGTGCTGAGAGGGCTACGTGAAGAATGCTGAGTGGGTACCAGGAGAGGTGTTGAGTGGGTTTCCGCGGAGGACCCTGAAGTTGTTGAGTGGTTACAAGTATGTGTATGATGAATGAATGAATTATGTTTGTGATAATGTATGATGATATATGTGGAACATTGCATGTAGAATATGTATGTTAGGAATGATTATGCTATCATGCATTATGAGAACTAAAGGTTAATCACGTAAAGTTAAAAGTGCATAATTGAACCTTAGGGAACAAGTATGTAGTTATATGATAGGATGTATCTCTCTTGGCGGAAACGCCCCTCACCAATCCCCACAAAGGGGTGGATTGGTTAATGAGAAGAAGGAAAGGAAAGAAAGAAAGAAAGAAAAGATGAATGAGAAAGGGTGACGTCACACCTAAGAAATGATAATGATATGATGATGATGATGTATGGGTCTCCCCTTGGTTGTGTCATAGGACCAACCCCTCGCCGTGCTCACTAGGTGGCCGGTTATCTCTATTGANGTTATCTCTATTGATGATCAGAGACGGAACATTAGTTATCTGCGGTGGTTTGCAACCACTCAAGTTATAGCACTGCCTGGCCGACATCAATCAGAGGACAGAAGCAGGTTGTAGATGTTTGGCCGCTTCTACATGAGTGGGAAGGACTCAACGTGGCCCTGGTCCATTAGTTAGCTGGGAGCCGACGCAGCCTTGGTCCATTAGTTAGCCGAGAGCATGGAAAGCAGGATGCGCCTCGGTCCATTAGTTATCCGACGCGCATGAGAAAGTCTCAAAGTTAGCATGCATAAAGTATGAAATGAATGAATATGAAATGACATGATGAATGAGCACGTAATGTATAAGTATATGGTATTGTATATATATGAGCATGTGTATGAAGTAAATACCGTCAAGAGAACGCTCGAGACGGCTATGTATGTACGCGAGAAAAGTTAACAAGCAAGAGAACTTAGATAAGCAAGACTAGTTCCCCAGTCACCTAGTAAAGTAGATAAAGTCGTTCAGGAACTTAGGCCAGATAATAATCAGTAGGGTGTTAGAATGCATGTTCACATAGAAACGCCTGAGCGGCCGGGTTGATAAGCAAGTAAAAAGACCCCCTACGCCAAGGTTAACCACTGAGGACGACTGTTCTCACCCCCACTAGCTTATGCTTCCAAGAGCAGGCGAAGAGTATGAGGGCTACGAGGAGCCCTGTGAGGAGCCACATGCGGAGCAGTAGAGGACCGAAGACCAGCCAGTCTAGCTTGGCATCCGACGGACATTTTGATATATTTTGGATATGTATTTTGATGTATTTGACTTGTATATGTAAGCTATTATGAATACTTCGTGGGTTGTACTTGGTGATGGACCAGATATTTGTTTATGTAAGTATTGATGCCAGTAATGATTATTACTCTTAAGCTTCAGCTCTATCGTTTGTATTATATGCTTTGATTCATGCATGGCTCATATTTTGCGAATAAAGTAACGAACAGAAAAGTTTTAAAATGGTCCATATTTTCCTTACTCTGGTATTTTCGAAAGATAAATAAGGGACTAAAAGTAATCCCACCAAATGATTAACAACCTAGTGAGCATTGCGTACTACTCGAGGGTATGCAGTTAGCTAGGGTGTTACACCGTCTGTGGGGACCGTGATAATATCTCATAAGTGTCACCTTACCCCCTCTACTGGTGCCCTGATGGAAGCCGACAACGTCACTGCGAACCCCCTTCCCCCAAAGCCTGACAGGGGATCCTTCGAGGGGAAGTCGGGAACTCGTAGCACCAGGAACTTGACCCTCGGGATGGACTACCTGCATCCATAATAGGGGAAAACGATGTAGATCATCGAGAACCCAATGAACGACATATCCCATCCCAGGTAGTTGTTCCAAATTCTCAGAACAACACGGATCCCTATGAGGTTATCCTTGGGCTCCGAGACCTCATCAAACAGCAATAACAACGTCTCAAAGCTTTGGAGCGGAGAGCAAATGGGGGACAATAGGGGACCTGCCTCTTTGCAACGTAAGGACCACCTAGGTCCCAAACTTGGGAAACAGAAACAGGACTCCTTCCCTAAAGCAATGATGTAGAAGTCTTTCTCGACGACACTCCCCTGTCCCATCTCACTATTCCCAATACACGAGCCACCGTGAGCGGCACAACCGACACAAAAACACTATGAGACGGAATGTAGATTCAGACTCTGAAGGTTCCGTCTACTCGGACCCAACCCAAGGCTCCTAGGAGCAATGGAGGAATGAAGGATCTGTCGTGAAAGACAACCCGTTCTCTGATGAAATTTTTTGCGTTAACCCGCCAAAGAACTTCACGCTCCCTCAGACTGAGAAAGCCTATGAGGAACCTCAGACCCACAAGAGCACCTCATGGCATTCAAGTCCAAAACCTAGTCGACGCAAGCACCTGATGTTGTCCTTTGCAGGGCGTTCCTGCTAACCCTCACAGGACCAGCAGAGAAGTGGTTGTTCTCCCTACCTAAAAGGTCAATCATAAGTTTTGAAGACCTTTCCCAAAAGTTCGTACTACAATTCACCACCAGCAAAAGACAACCCAAGACAGCCATTGGCCTCTTGGGCGTTAACCAAGGAGAGGACAAGTCCTTGCACAATTACTTAGACCGCTTCGCCAAGGAAGTAAACCTGGTAGAAAACATCACCGTGGAACAAATGTTGATGGTACTTTGTTTTGGAATCCTCCCAGGGACCCTGTTCTCAGAAGAAGTCCTTGGACAAGAGCCAAAGACACTTGAAGAATTTAATAGAAGAGCAGAAGTACGCATCAACAGGGAGGAGGGAAGAAAAGCCCTATAGAGAAAAGATTTCAACCCGCCTGGTAAGCAGAACCAGGACCAACCAAAGAAGGATGGGCGTCCACCAAACCCTGGTAAGTTTCGAAGCTGGTCTGCCCTGAAGGAGATCGTCAACGTCGTCCACCTTCCGACGCCTCGCCCCTTGAGGAACGTTCCCAAAGGAAAAAATTTGCCATTTTGTGAGTTTCACCAATCTCATTGCCACAAAAGTGACAATTGCATCGACTTAAAAGAAGCACTAGAGGAGCTCGTTAGAGAAGAAAGAAGCATCATGACACAGTTCGTCAAGAGCAGGGGTAAAAAGCCTAATAGGTGAAGGTCACCTGACTCTGAGACAGACAAAAGGAGCACAAAAAGAAGAAGAGACGAAGACCTCGACTCCCGTGATAACACCAAGAGTGAAGGAAGCATGCCCCTCAGGACTGTTAACACTATTTCAGGAGGGTTCGCGAACGAGGGAGAATCCAAATCAGCCCCAAAAAAACACCTCAAAGAGGTGATGCACATGTCCACCCGCAATCCAACCCCCCGAAGGCTACCCGCAATGCCAAATATCGTGTTCACCGATGAAGATGGGGAGGGAGTCACACCTGACCATGATGATTCGATGATCATATCTGTCATCATGGTTAATGCCGAGGTAAAGAGGGTCCTGATTGATCAGGGTAGCTCAGCAGACATCCTATTCCGTAATGCCTTCAATAAAATAGGAATGGACTCTTCAGATCTAAAAACTCATCAATTGAAGCTCGTCAGTTTTACAAGAGAGAGGATAGACCTAGACGGCTACACCACACAACATGTTACATTTGGGGCAAAGCCTAATAGCCGAACAGAAAAGGTTAATTTTTTGGTGGTTGATCGACCGTTAGCATACAACGCCATAATTGGCCGAAAGACACTTAACAAGCTGGGAGCTGTGGTGTCCACCCTCCACTTAGCAATAAAGTTCCCTTCAGAGAAAGGGAAAGCCATCATAGTGAAGGCTGACCAACTATTATCACGAAGTTGTTACCAAGCTAGCTTGGAGGTCGGTCAGAAAAGAAAAGTTGCAGAAGAAAGCGTGGGAGTCAAAGATGAGACCATGGTAGTAGACCTCGACAAGAGGAGCAACCTCAACCCGAGGGAGAACTAGAAGAAATACGACTTGGTAAAAATCCAGGAAGGAACAACAAATTTTACATATAACCCCATAGAATGAAGCTTGGCAGGAGGATACTCTTTTTGCGACCCAAGTTTTCCTAGAGGGTTTTTAACGGGCCCAAATGCTAAACGGTACACAGCCCGATCATCAATAAAGTTTTCTTACTTTTCTACATTCCACATGTTACTCATACAAGGAAGAACTTCCTTCCCAAAAGAAAGGGCTAAGGGTCAATCAAAAAAAGATATTTCTCGATTCACTTCATCACTCAGACATTCTTCACGCCGCTCAGCAGTCCCTGAAGCGTTCTTGGCCTTAGAAACTCATTTTCAACATATTTGGCTAAGTCTAGCCCTAGGCCGCTCAGCGAACCCTGGATGCTGCTCAGCGCCCTGGGTGTAACTTAGGCTCCTCGTTTGATTTCTTGCTTTTCTTTCCACCCTTTCCCATGTCCACTTCTTGGGGATTTTCTACAAGTTCTAACAACCATAATACAACATTATTCAGCTCACAGAACATATCCAAATCATCTATACATCATTAACCTAGTATAGCTAGCATACTACACAATAAGAGCATATAGACAAATACAATCACATAGAAGCAACCAAGGAGGAGAGCAAGCAAGGTTTACCCACTTCTTTAGAGTCTTGGAGATGGTTAAGAGGGTAAGGCAAGGTTTCCCTAGGTGTATAGCGTAACATCCTGATTTCTCCCCTTACAAAGATTTTGCATAATAAATAGATATATAAGTGATATAATGGGATTAGGGTTGCAAATCCTAATGGTATTCTCTAAAAACACGAAATAAGGCGATATCCGCAATTTCACGAAAATTCGTAGACACCAGATTTATCATCTTTCGCCACCGGAATTTAATCATACATAAAAGGTACTGGTAAAGAACACTTGCATGAAAATAAATTTACAAACACCTTGATTAGACCAAAGATTCCTCCATAGAACAATTAAGAGATCACGACGGTGGCATCAAAATATTTTTCAGATAGCCGTACGCGAAACACTTGGATAGTGTACGACAAAACATGATCAAACCGGACAGGAAAGTGGGCCTAACGGCCAAGGCAAGCTACACTCTCTCACATTTTCTCTCTCCTCATTGGGACCACATATTCTTGGTCAAAAGTCAAAGTTGACTAAGCAATTTTATCCTTTGATTTTATTTTCTTTCTCCTTTTTTCTTTTTCTTTAATTTTTGTGGATACCAAGGGCCTAAGGCCACGACCTCCTAGGCCTATAAATAGCCCCGCATTGTTCTTCATTTTCACACTTTCTCATTTCCTAAGTCCCTGCCCAAAACTTATTCTGTTCAAAAACCCTGTTGTTACGCTGCTGGAATCAGGAAACTAGCCAGGAAAACTACACCCCCAGGGAAACCTTGCCTCAACCTCCAAACCCTCCACAAGACTCTAAGGAAGTAGGTAAACCTAAGCTTGCTCACTAATAAGTGCCCAATTTACACAAATTTGACATATCAAAATGGCACTTATCTGCAAACTTTTTAAAGAATTATCTAATGAATTCCCCATATTTTGTAGGTTTTAAATATATTTTGAAGAATGGATGCAAGCATAATTTATGAAGAATAATCCCATAAAGAATGGAAGAAAAGGGTAGAATTGGAAAAGAGCTTAAAATAGAACATTCTGGACGCGTCACGCTCAGCGAGGAAGCATACACCGCTCAGCGGTAAAGGAATATTCACTCAGCGATGAAACCCTAATCGCTCAGCAAAAGTACGTCGGCAAGCAACTTGCACCGGCGCAATCATTGAGCCAACTGGATCCAGCCTGGCGCCGGAATCCACGTCAGCGCCGCCCTGAAAAAGCTGTCGAGCATTTACTGAAGACGCGTAGTCGCCGCCCAGCAATTCAGAGCTTATCGCTCAGCGATGGTACCAAAACCGCTGAGCGATGGACCCCAAATTTTGCCTATAAATAGGGAGGCCGAGACCACTCCGAAACCATATTCAATTATCTCTTCTTCCCCTCCATTCTTCACTTCTTTTACACATTTTCTTGTATTTTCAAGTTTAGTTAGTTTAGGTTAGATTAGGAATAAAGACGAGGCTTGTGAAGGAGCCGGGGATTGATGAAAGCCTTTTTAACCACTTTCTAGGATCTTGACATAGCTCTAAGTTTTGTCACAACCATGCCAATCTCTTAGAAAGTTTGTCTGCGCTTTTGTCGTTCAAATTAAATATTTATATTCATACCTACTTTACGGCTTTCAGATTCCAAAGGGATCCCGTTTGCAGTATAGGGTATGGTCGATCCCACAGGGAGTTGTAAAAATACCATTCTTGAGTTTATTTAATTAAACAATGAGGTGAAAGATTTGTGATTTGATTTATATTTAAATAGACTAAATAAATAAAAGACAG
>QANU01067691.1:26750-66754 GCA_003254905.1 Nissolia schottii | reverse complement strand
AGACATTATCTTGCTGGAAAACCAGATTCCAATTAAAGTTTTGGAGCTACTAAGCGGGAAAAAGGGAGTTGAATTGCTGAAGTTAGTCTACAATTTAGTCAACAATTTCCAAACCTTGGGCATAGCAAAGAAAGATAGGTTAGACAAAATGGCACTCTATGACAACATAATTCACATTCTTGATTTTTGTCGCACTGCTTATGTTGTTATGAAATATGATACGGTGAAGATCGAAGATGCTCCTGAAGAAGACAGTGATAAGAAGGTTTCGCAAACATATAAGAACATACGAGATCTTAAGGCAGCAGGGATTCATGTGAAGGCGAGCAAGACAGATAACTGGTCATTGAGTTCAGTGAAATTCACCTCTGGTTGGTTTCGTGGTGAGTTGGAGCTTCCTCAGTGTAGATTCAATGATATCATGCCTTATTTCTTTTCAAATTTGATTGCTTATGAGATGTGCCCAGATTTTAATAACAACTTTGAATTTTGCTCGTTCTTTACCTTTATGGATTCCTTCATTGACAAAGTTGAGGATGTGAAGGCACTCAGATTAGCCGCTGTGTTCCCAAACTCGCTCAACAGCGATGAGGAACTGGCCCATTTCTTTAACCAAATAGGCAGCGACTTGCCAACTAACCTTTTGTTCAATAACCCAATTGATGGCGAGGCTTACCACAAGCAATATACGGTGCTCACTCTTAAAATACAAAACCATTACACAAATACTAGGAAGACTTGGTTGGCTGAATTTTTAAGTACTCATTTCGATACCCCGTGGTCGATCATTGCTTTTTTGGCTGCATTGGCAGCATTACTTCTCACTGTTACTCAAACCTGGTACGCCATACATCCTAAAAGCTAGGGCATATGTTGCATCACAAAATAAGTTAGTTTATGTTGCATGTATTTCTTAGATCAGTTATGATGTGGAGGTGTTGGTTTTAATTTGGTGTAGGGCCTCAACCCTTGTATTGTAATAGGTTGCATATTTTGTTTCTTTTATCATGATGTATTGTAGTGACTTTGAACTCATTGGACCTAGGCTGAGTGATTTCGTTATTCAAGGGACATGATGTAAGCCTTGTTGTATGGACTTATTTGTTATGAGGTGAAGTGGTTTTTGCATAAAGGAATGGCTATGTTATGGTTAATGGCTTTTGGGTTATTTAAGCTTGTAGATGGAATGGAACCTGACTGAATCCATGTAAGTTGAGAGAAGTTCTTGTGTGGTCATAAAGTACTATGTTTTAACCACTTGTGGAATGACATTTCATAATTAGTGATGAGTTCTCTCAACACTGAAAAGCTTAAATGTCATTTTGTTAGTGATTATGAGCATATCCAAATAGGTGCCATGTTATCAATGAAATTTTTAGTCTTCTAGTGTTTCAGCTTAGTATTTGTGAGTCAGGTTGAAGTCTCTCTTATGTTGTTGCATGTGATGTAGTATATGCTATTTTTTTTTTGTTTGATGTGTTCCTCATGTACTCTATTATTGCCCTGGTTTTTATTGAGAGCTTTGAGCCTTGTTTTCTTTTTGATTATTAACAATAAAAAAGATGAAACCTTCAACATTGAGTTATATGTTTTTTTTTAAGTCCATGTATACATATTCAAGGAATATTTCTAACAAAATAATCTGTAAGGTTCACTAATAGATAAGATTTGTAATTCTCATTGATCGAAAATGACAGTTCTATTTTCACTTTCCGTAGATAATAGGTGAAATATCGATCTACAATGACATGTTTTTCTAAAACAGTCATGCTACATGTACACCCTCTTAGCTCCACTATATATCTTTGTATTTATATGATTCGACTCACATGATAACTCTCAAACAACCCTCATCTCATGTTCACTCACTCACCTATTACGTGAGCGTGTCTATACACGTGATAAAAAAAATCGCTCGCGTCTCCACATCTATTTTGCAAAACCAACACCGTTCTCTATTCCTCTTGGTCCGAATTTCACTAAAAATCACCATTGAATGGAGGTCGATGAAACACTCATCATCAAGCAAACCGATAAGCACTCGACAACCAATGTCCACATTTATGTTTCGGATTCAAAACTGTAAATTTTTAGAGTTTTCATAGTTGATTGCAGGCTTTTGAACATTCCTTGCTTTTCAATGGTTTAATTCTAAAACAACAAATTGATTTTGGATGACCTCTGCTATTTGTGTCTTTGTGTTTGTGGAAAATCGTTTGTCAAATTGTTCAAAAAGTTTGTGCATTCAATCCATAGAGTTTATGCATTTCAGTACATAAAGGTTGTGCACTTTAGTGTATAAAGCTTGTGCATTGATAATTTGTGTGTATTATATGGGTTTCTTGTGAAATATACATGTTAGAATTGGTAAAATTTGTGCACTGACGTATACAATGTTTGTGCATTTTGACACTTAAAGTTTGTGCACACTTACCAAATATTTATGCGTGCTCACAAACATTAAAAACATGAAAACACATGCTTACTAAATATTTATGCGAATTTTAATCTTTAAAGTTTGTGCTAAATAACACATAATGTTTGTGCCCTTTAGTATAAAGTTTGCGCACATGTGGTGTTTCTAGGTATGATTGTGTTTCATGTTAACAAACGTGTAGAGCATCAAAGCACAAACTTTAACTACGTAATTGCATAAACATTGATGACAAGGATGCACAAACATTAAAAATATGAAAAACACATACTTACCAAATATTTATGCCAATTTTAAATCTCTAAAGTTTATGCAGAATAACACATAATATTTATACACTTTAATATATAAAGTTTGTGCACGTGAGGGTGAGGAAAAATCTTGTGGGAGTGTATGTTGGAGTAAACTTATCATCAACTAGGATCCATGGTCACATTTTTACGACGTTAGGGACACCGTAAGCTTATCGTCAAAGGCATGAGTTTCTTGAAGTTGGGACTCTACATAGTGGCAATATGATAGGCCTCCTTTCCTGAGAGCTTTATTCATACAACATTATTATACATTACTACATAGTGTAGAAAAGCAAAACAGCAACAACAAACACAAAACACTGCCTAGGATTCATCAGTTTTGAGGCTTAGCCTCAGTTTTGGTATCAACAGCTTCACCTCCGTGGTTTCCACCGCCGCCGCCATTGTGGTATCCTCCTCCACCTCCGCCGTGGTGCCCTCCGCCGCCGCCGTTGTGGTATCCACCTCCGCCGTGGTGTCCCCCACCGCCGTTGTGGTATCCACCTCCGCCGTGGTGGTAGCCACCTCCCCCGTTGTGGTAGCCACCATATTTGGCATCAGCAACTTCAGCTGCAAATACATATATATCAAAGTAATGATCTACGATTGCTAAGGAAGTAATAATATACGATTTGAAGATAAATGAATTTCCGTCATGTGTGTTTTTAATTTGTGAAGGAAAAATAAAAAGACAGAAGACGCAGAAGTACTTTAACTAGGGTTTATATATTTTATGACCCCTATTAATATATCTAAGGTTCATTTTACATGAAATCATCATTTAAATAATCGAATTTCGTTCTCACCAAATAACAAGAGTCCATATATCGTAATCAAATAAATTACTCATGCGTTTTAAATTATTTGTCACAAAGCAAAATCAATACATTCTTAAATCAATATAGATAGTTAGGTTTCAAATATTTTAAGACAAAGAGAAATACTAATAAAACAATAGGATAACAACTCAAATTAACAACTCTTTGATAACTCCATTAAAAAAGATGGAAGTATGAATTCTGTGAGTTATCAACTTAGGTTGTCACCTATACCACAACTCAAAGTAATAGGAAGGCCATCTTGTGCGACAAATTTTATGACTTAAGAAAAATGCTCAAAAGAAGTTAAGAACTATATATAATGCAAAATTCAAAAGTGCAATTAGGGTCTCTCACCCTTTTCAGAGGAAGCCTCAGCTAAGTTCCTAGTTGCCACAGCTGAGGAGATAACAAAAACCATGGCCAGCAGGCCTACGATGAGTGTTGCTTCTTTTGAACCCATTTTTGTTCTCAGTAGTAACGAAAACTAGAAAGGTCGATATTCAAACAAAGTGTTTAGTTAGTAGTGAAGGGGGATGAGAAAAATAGTGGGAGAGTGTTGTCTATATATAGGGGTTGAGCGAGAGGGAGAGAGGGAGAAATGGGTATTAGAGGACAAAGGATCTGTCAATTTGGTAGTTGGGGACAGTAGCCTATATTAATATCTTATCAAAATCTAATCTATAATCTATAATCTATAATCTATAATCTATAATCAAATAATACAAGACCTGAAAATCCGTTCATGGTCTCCCGCTCAATTACGTTAGTCTTCTCCATGTTGTTTAAATGGTAAACAATTGTAGGCTATGAAAATGAAATACTCCGTCCGTCCTGTTTTCACCGTCCAAAATTAAATATTATATATATTAAAGTAAAAAAAATATATTAATAAATGTATAAAATAGTATGAATTAACAAAATATAAAAGAAATTCTACTTCCAATACAATTATTACTCCTTTTTTACATCCTTAACAGTAGCATACACCCACTATAATAATAAACAGTGGTGTTATGAGTACACCTAAAATTATACCAACGTGCAGGCATCAAAAATTTTAATACACCCCTACCCCACAAACAAACCCATTTCTCCCAAATCCCTACATACAAGGATTTGTATTTCTCTTTCCTATTAAATATATTTCAATCTGTATTTTCTCTCTTCAATTTCTGACGCCCTCTCTCTTTCTTTCTCTCTCCAATCTCGTTTCCTTCTTTCCTCATGTTTGGTCACAAACGGCAGCAATGTCCTCCCTCACATCCGAACATGTTCATATAAAATGAACAAACCTTATTAATAACAATAAGCAAATCTCAATATAAAAAATGAACAAACTTGTTCATATAAAATGAATAAACCCGTTTAACTATTTGTAGTGAACAAACCTACCTAATAAAATTGAATAAATCCAACACAAAAAACGATTTGTGTGATAGAGAGATGATAAACGAAATCTGATCTGCGGCATGTAGCAATGAGAAACAACAAAGGACGTGCTGGGGAGGAGAGACGACGTGAGGGAGGACGTGAACACCGTTTGGAGCTGCGATTGAAGGACGTGAGGGAGAGACGACTTGAGCGTATGTGATGGAGGACGTGAACGCCATTTGGGACGCCGATTAAAGAGAGGACAACAGATTTGGAAGTTGTCGATGGCGATGTGGCAGCATACATGAGGAGGCGACGTGAAGGATTTGAAAATAAAGAGAGAGGGAAAAGAGACGACGTGGTGTGGAACTGAGGGAAAGAAAAAGAGATTGGAGAGAGAAAAGAAAGAGAGAGTGTGTAAGAAATTGGAGAGAGAAAGAATAGATTAAAATATAATTAATAGGAAAGAAAAATACAAATCCTTGTATGTATAAAAGATTCGTTGGTTGTACAGTGACACCAAATTTTATATACACAGAGACTTTTTGAATAATAAATGGTATATTATAATTAGGGATGTGAATGAAAAAAAGAGAAAATAATAACACCTAAATATAATAAATAAATAGATATTTCAAAACTCTAAAAAATAAAAAATGAATGAAATAGTATTTATTGTCCGAACATTTTGTCAACTTGCTGGGTGCACAAGGTGGCTATTTGAACCCATGTAGGCATGTAGCTATCACAATATTACTCCTTTCGTTCCATTTCAATTGTCAAAAACTAAATGCTATACATATCAAAGTTAAAAAAAAAACATCTGATAAACGCATAAAATAATATAAATTGACAAAATTATCTCTACATAAAAAAATAAATTCTTATTTTCGATATAATTATTACTCTCTTGAAATGTTTCACTAAAATAAAGAGTATGAATGAAAAAAAAATTACATCTAAATATTATAAATGAACAAATATTTAAAATTCTAAAAATAGAAAATTAACCATTAAAATGAATAGAGGATAAACATTTATTGCCTGTACATTTTGGAGAAACATTTATTGCCTGTACATTTTGTCAATCTGCTAGGTGCACAACATAACTACTTGAAACCCCTGTGTGGCTATCACAATATGTACTCATTTTGTTCCATTTTAATTAATTATCTAAAACTATGTACTACACATATCAAGAAAAAAAATAAAAAAATCTTAATAAATGTATAATATAGTATGAATTGATAAAATTATCCCTATATAAAAAAAAAATTACTCTTCCATTCCGTTTTAACTATCTAAAATCAAACACTACACATACCAAGGTAAAATGAAAAATTCTTGGTCAATGCATAAAATAATATGAATAATTGACAAAATTATTTCTATGTAAATAAATTTCTATTTTCACTACAATTATTATATTCTTTATATTCGCTATACTAATAAATATTTCACTACAACTATCGTATGAATGAAAAAAAGAAGTAATTACACCTAAATATTGTAAATATACAAATATTTTGGAATACTTAAAATAGAACAAGGAGATTATTTTTAATATAATTATTACTCTTTTTACATCTACTACACTAATAAATGCTCCACAATAACTAAGGGTATGAATGAAAAAAGTATTACATCTAAATATATATTATAAATAACTAGATATTTTTAAATCATAAAATGTAAAAATTGACTTTTAAAACGAAATAGAAAAAGTACTCACTTGGGTTTTTGCTAACATTGACTAATTAAGTATACAAAGAAATAAAAGTTTTATTAAAAATTTAAGATTTTTAAGTTTTCAATNGTTGTTATTATTATTATTTTCTTTTATCTTTAACGCAATAATTAATGTGCCAAAATGATTAATATGATAATATATATATATATATATATATATAATGAGGAACATGTCCAATATGACGTTACATGAACACGCGAATTTCTCTTAACAAAAACTATAAAACAACATAAATTGCTAATTGCCTATATCATACTGAAAGTTATTAGGTGCTAATGGAAGTAAGTGTTGTGTTTTAAGTGTGAATGTTAATCTCACTTTGATGAAATATGAACCAAGTGGAGAGTATATATTTAGGAAGATCCATAAACTCATTGCATTAAGGTTTTTGATCAAAATGTGGTATTTAACCTACTTTACATTTCTCACTTAGCTCGTTGGTTTAATCTCTTTTGTTTTGGGCTCTCCTTCAACGTTTTAAGCCTAAAAAGTGGTATCAGAACTGATGGTTTAAATACGGCTTAACATTTTTACTCACTATGATTACACTTTGGTTTACCCTAGCTCAGCTGGTGCGTGTTTATGCCCAAGGTTTGATACCAGCCCTAGTCCAATTGGTGCATGTTTGTACTCAATGTGTGATACCATCCTTGAGTGTCGTTTGTTGTGAGTACGCAAAGCTTTCATTGAGAGGGAGCATACCAGTGATATGCGTCTAAGTGTGCATACATATTAAAATCTCACATTACTGAAATATAGATTAACTATAAAATAAATTGATTGTCTTAAAATTTTAAATTAAGATATAGCGTCTAACTTATTTAATGTCTCACTTAATTTGTTAATTTAAATCTCCTCCGACCCTTGGCCCTAAACCCAACTGTATGACTGTTCTCTATCAAGAATAATATAATGATATTTCATATGTAAATATAAATTGGTTGGTGAACTCTATCATCAACTGAATCTTCATATTATTTAGACAGAGAAGAATGGTGCTCTCCAACATTGTCACTGTGGACTATCAAACACCAAAATTAACTTGGACTCGTTCTCTCATTTTCATCATTCATATATATATATATAAATAAATGCTTTCTTCAGGAGCAGGTGAAGAAATTATCCGTCCAACATTGGAAGAAATTTAGATATGTCACTGTAGAGTATCAAACAGCAAAATTAACTTCGACTCTTCTCNTATCCGTTCAACATTGGGAGAAATTTAGATATGTCACTGTGAGTATCAAACACCAAATTAACTTGGACTCGTTCTCTCATTTTCATAATTCATTCATATATATTTACTTTTGAGTTTTTTTTATCTAAAAAAAGTGAGTTTTATTAGCTTTATTCGATATATAATTACGTGTATGTGTCTCATTATCTTTTTTGTATTTATGTTTAAGAATGAGTTGTTGAAATTGTGAATTTTTTTTTATCAAATGACTAAAAACAATTAGTTGTGAGTATATTCGCACGCTACATCGAAGTATTAAGAAATTATTAAATAATCATCGAGGACTCAATTAGTAATATTTTAAATTTTTTTAAAATAATAATAATATACCTCAATATGGCCTCAAAGCTTCCATTATATATAACGGGACTAACGAAACACGTAAACAAAACAAAGCTCACACATATATAATAATATTTTCGGCCAGCAAAGTTACCTTCAGGACAAGTCGTAGTATGAAACCCAGATGCAAGTAAGAGAAGAAAAGAAAATCAAATCTCAAACACCTTTGAATTTTCAAACATCACGTGATATGACGCGACAAAGGTTTAAGTTTTTTCAAACACTATGAGATCCTCAGAAAATGAAAGGTTTGAAATTAATGCATTTCATCAATTAAATAAAACGATAAATCATTAGATATCATATCATATATATGTTTATACTAGAAGGCAAAAGCGGTAGCTGCGAGTAAACGACCACGTACCGAAGATAGAGATATGATCATCTTTTGATGGGAGACGAGTTCAAACCCTCTCTGACAGGTTAGCTCAACCAATTAATTGCCTCAGCATTAAATGTTACCAATTTTGTGGCCAGATGCCCTAACATATGTTACTCCCACGGCTTCGTACACATTCAAAGATAAAATATATATGTGTCTAGAACATTTTTCATTAAAAAATATCATATAATGATGTAAATAATGAGTTGACATGACATTTAAATATAAAAAATTTGAATAATATCATTTATTTAAAAAATAAAATAAAATATTTATTCAATTAATAAAATTTTAATAAGATAAGAGTCTTATTAAAATGTCAAATAAATTCAAATAACTAGCCTAAATTAAAATGCACATGGCTTGTCGACTTATCAAGTCATTACTAGAAGGTTAGATCACACACTTAATCAACATGATATCAACAACGTGTGGGACAGTAGGAGAGATTCTCAAAGCCATGCAAGAATTGGCCTAGAGTGAGTTTAATTATGAATATTTTACATAAGTTCAAACCACTGAGGTTGTACAGCGGATGATAGTAAGATTTGTTCATACGTCTATTTTAGTATAAGTTATACGCATATGCATGTTGGTTGTCCAGTGAACACTATTCCATTGTACACTTAATATCGTTTCTTTAACAATTGTATTTAAAATGTAGTTAAAGTGAGGGACATCAAAGACAAGTTTTGAGCATTGGATGATTCTACGCAAACAAATTTACTTGTTATAAAAGCACCTAAAGATTTTTCGTCAATATTCACAAGATTTTTCAGTTGTTGGTTCTCTAGTTCATGTTCCGGTTTGTGATGAGCTTTCGAATTTCAAGAGTTTGTGTTCTTCAACGTCATTCATTCGTATCTTCTGACGTAGTCTTCGTGTTGCAAGAATTGGTGTTGCATGTGTTGGACTCGAGGTTTCCTGTTTTTGTTGAGCTTTTGGGTTTCGAGCATCGAATTTTATATTTATCATTTTTTGTGCTTTCATTTTAATTTGATGTAATCTAAATGTTTCTTTCTCACTTTTTTTCAACTAAAAAAACATGTACTAAAGAAAAGGAAAATCCAAATTAAATATGATCTACCTGAAGGAAATTTTAATTGAAATGACAATTTATAAGTTTATGAGTCAACTAAGCTACGATAAGATCATATAAGAGATAGATAGGCAGAAACATAAGAGACTTTATAAATTTTGACATGGCTCACTAACAACTTAAGTATCTTTAGTTCTTTTACATAGCTTTGTTAAATAAAATTTTCAATGATAATGAAAGATCTGATCACAAGCAAGCCCATCTTCTAGAAAGCGTGACGGCCATGTGTGCATTCTTCTTCTTGAAACAAGTGACTATAAATGTAAAATTGTACCCTCTTCCAATAAATAAATAAAAAAAAACCATTCACATGTCATCCTTGGATGAAAAAATTCCCAAATAAAATTATAGAAAAATACTCATTTTTATAATAAATTATTTATAAAATTATTCTCAAAATAAATATTTTTATATAACGAAAATTGATTTAAATCAACTTTTGTTATAAAACTTTTTTTAGTTTTTTAAATTAAAAATTAATTTAAATTGTTTTTTTATTTTTATTTTTTTATAAAGTCCGTCAACTTCTTTTAGCCTAACATACCGAGGCAGTGAAATCTAAACAAAACAAGATAGAGGGAATAACAGATCTTAGCTAGACAGACACATATTTATGCCTATATTACATGTTTAGATTTAGATCCTCTAAAGTGAGAGATTTTACTTTAAAGGATCATTGCTCATATAAGACTTGATGGCTCGTTTTTTACGTCGTATAAGACTCGATAGTATTAATTAATACTAAAAAATTTATTTTTATCATATGTTTGGTGTAATATAGGATAGTATAACATTGTATAGTCTTAATTCATTTTTATCCTATAATTGTTGTATAAACTTATCGTCTTCTGAAGTCTGATTAGACTTGATAATATTATTTTTTTAGTCAATCTTAACTTATTATTACTTATCCCATCTTTCCTTTTTTGTCATTATATAATCGTAAATCATCACCATTGCATTCTCTCTTTTTTTTTCTCATGGTTATTCTCTCAGTTTTTGTTTGTTCTTCAAATTCAATTCATTTTGGTATTTTAAAGTACATAGAGTAGGAAATTCTGAATATATCAATTCAAAAACTACTCACAAACCTCATGTTCATTTTCTTTTTTAGGTATCAATTTGACTGAAATAAATAAAAATTGTTTTTTAGAGGAAAAATAACAATTTTTTCTCTTGATTTGAGTTTATGCAAAATTTAAGAACTTTATTTTGGATCATTTATTTTTTAAGTTCTACAATAAACCTTTTTCAATTTTGGTGAAAAATTTGTGTCTTTTCAATAATTTGTTTGGACAGTGTCAAATATCATGCTAGGTTTATATATCTAATTTTTATTTTTCAAATGATCATGAGAGATTATGTTTCAGAAAATGTTTGACGTTTTACTGTTATTTTGTTTTATTATTAATTGTAAATTGATACTACAAATTGGATAGGATAAAATCAGATAATTATATGTGGCGCACCAAATACACGATAGTATATAAATTTATACAATGTATTTCTTATATTATACTATCAGGTCTTATACTACCATGTCTAATATTATCAGGTTTTATCCTATATAATGTATCAAATGGGGCTTGATACTGATAGTATTAATTAATACGATAAAATGAATTTTATCATATGTTTGTTGTAACAACCCAATTTGACGCATTACATTTGCCAGATCATTATCGGACTAGGTCAAAACTTAAAAAAAAATTACCGTCCCAATCCAATCCAATCCAACCCAATCCAAGAAACTTAATCCATTAAGGTAGTATTTTTGTTAGACCATTATTTACATGAAAATAATTACTTTTTGTTGTTTTATTATATTAAATATATTCAATAAACCTATGTTATACCATTAAAATAAAGATTGTGTAGCCTTTCTTCTTTTGAGTTGAAAATACTCTCTTTTTTGTTTGTTTGTCCAGGACCAAACACTACAACAAAAATGACTATTACCGTTGAGATATTACCGTCGGACGCGAATCGACGGTATTACCGTCGAAAAAAACAAAATAGCCGACGGTAACCGGTCGACCGGTGAAAAAGGCATGCTATTACCATGGGATAGTCTTCCCGACGCAAATACCGACGGTAATTTTTTAGCGGGTTATGGCTGGAACGGCATTTCCGACGGGAATAACTGACGGAAAGTTACAACTAATAGCAAAAAGCCACGTGTAATCATTAATTTATTAGTGCAATCATTACCGGCGGAGAGATTCGACGGTAAATATATCAGATAATAGCGGCGGTATTAACCGACGGTAAATGCCTCGTGAATTCAACCGACGCCTCTTCCCAACGCTCAGCCGTTCAACATTCCCATTAATCGTCGAGACGGCGCCGGTTCCGAGAACATAACCGTCGGCTCCTTCCGACGGTAAAGATATCAGGGGTTATAGCGACGGTAATGACCGACGGTAAGTGCCTCGGGCATTCAACGCCTCTTCCCTACGCTCAGCCGTTTTCAATACGTTCAACATTCTCACTAATCGTCGACCGTTCTGAGAACAATACCGTCGGATATATCTGACGGTAACTCGTTGGCCGAATAGTATAAATACCCCTCCCCCCATCCTTCTAAATTGCACCATATTTTCTATTCTCTTCTCTTCTCTCATCGATTCTCCCCTTTATTATCCGTCGTGCGATGCTTTTGTCGTCGTGGACGTGATATTAGTTTAATTTGGTTATCAGTATGCTGCCGTTGCGTAAACTGAGCCATCTAATGGATGCGAAGTCCAAGATGATGGTAATTATCAGCTGTCCCGTTGGGGGAATAGTGATGACTACCACCATCTTGGACTTTGTCATTTATTAACTGTGTAACACCCTAGCTAACTGCATACCCTCGAGTAGTACGCAAAGCTCACTAGGTTGTTAATCACTTGGTGGGAATACTCATAATCCCTCATTACTTTTTGAAAATACTTGGTTATAGAAAATATGGACCAATTTAAAACTTTTCTGCTTGTTACTTATTAACCAAAATATGAGTCACGCGTGAATCAAAGTGTATAATACAAACGATAGAGCGGAAGCTTAAAAGTAGTAATCATTACTAGCATAAATAATTGCATAACAAGTATCTGGTCCATCACGAATTACAACCAACAGAGTATCATAATAGTTTAATTATACAAGCCAAATATCCCAAAATACATATCAAAATATACCAAAATATAGCAAAATGTCCATCTGGTGCCAAACTAGACTAGCTGGTCCTCGGTCCTCTACTGCTCCGCGTGCGGCTCCTCGTAGGGCTCCTCGTAGCCCTCATGCTCTTCGCCTGCTCCTGGGAAGCATAAGCGAGTGGGGGCAGAACAGTCGTCCTCAGTGATTAACCTTAGCGTAGGGATCTCTTTTTTTTTTTTCCTCGTTTATCAACCCGACCGCTTAGGGGTTTCTAAGTGAATATGCATACTAACATCCTACTGATTATTATCTGGCCTAAGTTCCTGAACGGCTTTATCTACTTTTCTAGGTGACAGGGGAACTAGTCTTGCTTATCTAAGTTCTCGTGCTTGTTAACTTTTCTCGTGTATATACATAGCCGTCTCGAGCGTTCTCTTGACGGTATACTCATGCTCAGGTAAAGTATCATATACTTATGCAACATGTACTCATATACTCATTCCTCATATACTCATGCAACTCATACATCATTACTCATGCTTGGGGAACATGGGGATTCTCTTACGCATACCGGCTCACCCGGGTTAGCCTCCTCCTTCTCCTTTCTTTATTCTTTTAGGTATGACGTTAACCTTTCTTTTACTTCTTATTGCTTCGATGAGCAATCTTTACTTTAACTTTAACTTTAACTTTCTTTGTGCCATTAACCTCTGCGAATCAATCCACCCTTTTGGGATTAATCCGTTAACCAAATCCTCCCTTTTGGAATCTGGCAAGGTAACACATTTCCTTCCTTGTGTCCTTAACCTCTGCGAACTAATCCACCCTTTTGGGATTATTTCGTTAACCAACTCCACCCTTTTGGGATCTGGCAAGGTAACACATTAGCCAATCCACCCTTTTGGGACTGGCGAGGGGCGTGTCAATTAGACATTGCCAAGAGAGGGGTTCCTAGCATATAGCTACATACTTGTTCCCTAAGGTTCAATTATGCTCTTGGTTAGGTTTAAGTGATAACTTCTAATTCTCTAAGGTCATCCTAAGATCCTGACGACGACCGTATCCTCATGATGCATAATGATATTCAAATAGACATAATACACATTATCGTATTTTACCCAAAAATTGTTTTTTGTTAGAATTTTTAATCAACCATTGACCGATGAACTCAAGACTTGACCCTAAGGATTTTCATGGTTCTAAACCCAATTTTTATGAAAACAAACCCAGATTTTTAAGTTCCATACCCGAAATTACAGTTATGCCCTCATAAGCCCACAATGTCATTTTTGTCCAAAAAACTGATTTTTCTTTGAAATTTTATTTCTCCATAACCCAATGGGCTCAAGACTTGACCCTAAGGTTTTTGATACCTCTAAACCCATTTTTCATAAAAAGAAACCCAGATTTTTAGTCTAAATACCCAAAATTCTCGAAATGACCATTTTGCCCTTTTCATGCCAAAAATCCAATTTTTGCTCTGTGTCACCTTTCCTCAAAACTCTTCCATGTACAACCCTAACACATTTTCCACATATTCCAGCCTTTATAAATCACTTATTATTATCTTCAAATCACATTCATCTAAAACAAATCATTAATAATGCAAGTAAATTCATTTTTAAGCCTAAAACACATATCATGTGCATTTTCTCATAAATCACATAAACATGCAAAAAGGCATAGAACCATCAAGGGATGGTTTTAGTTAGTTTACCCACATATTTTAACCACCAAGAATATATTTATCCTAATCAAATCATTAGCAACACATGCAAGTTCATTTCAAGGCATAAAACACATAAACATAAACACACATAAAAACACATAATCATCCACAAGCTCAAGAGCACTAAGGAGTGAGTAAAAGCCTAAGTTATCCACTTGTTGAGTGTTGGTTTGATGTGGTGTAGTGAGCTTGGGTTGAAGTCCAAGAAGCTTTGTTGCTCCAAAGCTTGAGATCCCCTCCTTTCTCAAGTTGAATATTTTGAGAAAATATGAAGGATGATGGTGTTTGTTTTCCTTGATGGTGAGTGAAGTAGAATAAGTGAAAATGTGAGGAAACTTGGCTATGGAATTCGGTTTTGGCTAGGGGAAATGGTGGAAGAATGCTTGATTTTAGGTTAAGAAGATGGTGGTTCTTTGGTGGCTTTTCTCCAAGCTTTCTTGAAGAAGTTTTGGAGTGTTTTTGGAAGAATGAAAATGAGAGTGGAGAGGCTGATGGGGGTTCGGCTAAGAGGGCTGAATGGTGGGCAATTTTGTTGAATTTTGTGATTTAATAAATTAAGTGAATAGTAGAAGGTATGAGTGGTAATTAATGAAGGTATGGTGATGAGATGTGTGTAACTTGATTTGGGGAGATATTTTTTACTCACTTTTCTCTAAAAAGAACGTGCAGCCCTCACCTTACAGCTGCTGAGATTTTAATCTCTCCCGGTCCCGGTTCGCTCGTGTTTTATCGCTCGCAGTCTCAGTGCGTCGCGCACGGTTGTCCGAAAAATATTCCGTTTGAACCGTCGCGATCCTCTAATTCCCACCTACCTAAGGGTATTAATGTTTGAAGGTGTTTGTGAATTTTTCTCCGGGAGATTATTTTCACGTACACCGTTTTGCGTGCCAAATTTTATCGGCAACCGATGGCGGCCTAGTTGTCTGCCGAATTTTCTACCGCGACACGTCTAAATTTCTAGGAATATTTTAACTAAATTTTTTTCGCCTCAATTCTCTAATCATACTTAGAAAATTAATTAATTATTTATATTTTACGAGTATTTCTCTAAGAAAAAATCTGGATGTTACAATATCCATCATTCATATATTAATTTTCAAATTACAATTGAAATTCAATTAATATATTCATATCCAAAAAGTTATTAGAAATTGCTAATGTTTGAGATTATAAAAAACATCACTAATTAAAGAGCCATTATTACTACTCCATCACTAACCACTGTACTTTGAACTATTCTAAATTTCAATATATTTTAGGAAAAAAATTAGTATTTAATATTATGAAATTCGATTCAAAAATTAAAAAAGAAATGGTTATAGTTATGCATTTCATAATTTTTTTTATTTTTTACGTAAAAAATGTTAACTATCCTATTATGTATACTAATCAATTTCGTCATCGACCTCTATGCCAACATATTTTACATGAACTATTTTTTTTAATTATTCATTACTTATAATTACATTAGATCTTTTATATAAAAAAATTGGGTTACACATACTTCCATTTTTTACACCATTGAAATTAAATGAAATTATTCAGCGCCCCCTTCATTTTCCGCCCTAAACTATCTCCCTTATTTACAATTTTTTTTTTTAGAATTTCAAAATTATTTTATATATAAAAAATCCTTAATCAAATGTCTTCTACCTCCACCTCACATTTAAGGATAAAATATTCATTTTATGTGTTTTATTAATTTTTTTAAATTATGAGTTTAAGGCTTAGGGGAGATTAATATAATGTTTTATAAAATTTATGGGTCTCTTGAGACAAATTTATAAATAGATGAAACTAAGTGTAATTTTATTAAATCTCGTGGAAAGTTCATGTTATTTGTCCAAAAAAATTACATGAATTATTCTTTTACGCTTCAATTTTTTTATTTATTTAATTGTGTTGACATATTTTGGCTATGAATTATTTTTCACATTGCAAATATCATTTATAATCCAAAGCTATTATTCTTTGAGCATTAAATTTTACTTTTGCATGTTACCACTTTTCAAAGATTAAACTAACATTCAATTTTTTGTTGTTTGTTTATGACTTGAAAAACAAATATTAATATAACAAAGTTATATGATAAAACATTGAAATTTTATTATTACAAATTCTAACTTATATAAATTATTATTTTTGTTTTACTATGACAAGAGAGGGGGAGATAGAGTTGAACTCAAACTCTCATCTTAACGAAATGCAAATATAATCACTAGAATGCGAATTCAACCTCTAACTTATATACAAATTATTTTAAGTACATATTTACATAATTGAATATTAATAAACATTTTATCAATATGTTGTTCATTTATAATATAATATATAATATAATATAGTCAAATCGTGTATATAATAAAATTTATCTCTAAAATACAAAATCTCATGTGTATCACGGGTTCAATAATTAATATTAGAAGACTCTTACTCGTAAGCAATTAGTAAGTAAAAGTAAATTCCAGATTATAGTGATTTAAAAAGAATTAATTGACACGCACAAAAAAATAAAAAAAAGGTGTAAAAATTAAAAATTTTGTGTTTAGACGTAACACATGTCACATCGACTAAAAATATATCTAAAATAAAGAAAAGGGCTCACTTAAATTGCTCAGCATCCACTATGACACTCCCCATGAGCCTCCAGTTCCTTCGTCAAAAATTAAAAATGCCTTCAATGGCAGAAGAACGTTTCCCCACCCTTAGAACCTATCTACTGTCACAAGTTCCATTTCATAAACCCCAACCTAACCCTTCCTCCTCCTCCTCACACCTCCCACTCCGCCAGCTACAAGACCGACCACATGGACCTCCGTGAATGCCGCCGCCGCTGAATCTAGGTCGTCAGCGTCAGAAAAATGTTCTCCAGTGAGGCCGCTGACATGAGGAGAATTTTGACGGCGGATCAATTAGTAAGGACATGCAGTGCCTCTAGCCCTTGGGATTTTCCTACAGGATACAAGGTATCCATCTTTTTTTCTTCTACATTTTATTTTATTTTATTTTTGGTGATCTATCACATTTTCTTATCTTATTTCTATATTGTTTTGTTTCATTTACACAGTTCACTTGGCTACTTTTAAATCATTATTTCTGGTATAACTCATAGTTACTTTATAGGTTCACCTAGTCGATTTTCTTGTCATGTATGGTGAAGTCTTGGCTTCGATTCCCGATTAACTTGGGTCCTACAAGACAAGTTAATTGATAGTAAAAATCTTCGGATGACCAAGTAATGTGAAGATATTATATTGGAATCACACCATTATTGAGAGGATCTTGTAGTCCCATCGTTGTCCGGGCTCGGGGATAAAGCTAATTTTGTTTGTTAATTGGTTGTAAATATTTATCCATTTTTGATATTGAAAGACCTAACTTATAGGAAGTTTTGCGGACTATTTGAGTGCACATCTCTACAAATATTGTATTAAAAAATATTAATTTATTACATTAGATCATGTAATTCATCAATAGATCAGACGGAGAGATGGCCTTAGAGAGAATGTTTCCCAGCAATCTATTTGCTCCACCAGGGTTTCATAACTAAAATTAATGACATTAATTTAATCAAGGTTATGGTTGCCTTTTTAACGAGGGATATGTCTTTTAAACAACATTCTTTAATCAGTTAACCTCTTTCTACCTGCTACTTTTTGTCCAAAATGGTTGCACATTCAAAGTTCTCCTTTTTATGGTGAACATTTGAAACGCGACCTAGTATTTGAAGCTTCACTCACATGTATGAAAAGGAATAACGGATTGATGCTTGCTGCTACTAGCAATGCACTTGTTGCCTATTGTGCATTGAATTCACGGCACATAATTAACAGAGGAAGTCATGTTGGCATTGGGAAAAGAAAGTTTTATTGTCAATGCTGGGAGATGGGGTCTTGTTAATGAAAAGCAATTGATCAAGTGCTTGATGGATGATGAAATTGGGGGTGCTGGTTTGGATGTGTTTGAAAATTGGGGGGTGTTATTAAAGAGCTCTGTGCAATGGATAATTTGGTCTTAACACCACATTGTGCTATTCTTACTTCAGAAACTATCATCAAGTTGTGTGAACTCATACATTGATTCCATTTGAAGATATCATGATAAACGGTACTCACGCGAGTGAACAGTGAAAAATTAGTAGTTAGCTTCCATTGTTCTTTGACAATTGATAGTTCAACGACTTTATACTAATACAATGATCGTAATCACTGAAAGACACTTTGTTCTAAGATGTAAGCTGTACTGATGATGTAATTGGAATGGTTGGCCTATGGATTGTAATCAAATTCTAGATTGTCTCCTGACATAACTGAAAGCATAGTTGGCTTCGATGCCTTGGGCCTAAAGCTCCATCAAATCCAAAACTCCAAGAGATATCAAATCTCTAATCTTTTTACAAGTTTTGGGTGTAATAAATTGAGTTGCACTTCTAAAAAGAGAATGAAGATTCAAACCCTGTTAAAAGACAATTGTTAGAAAGGCCTTATAATTGTGGCATTGTTTTCTTTTTGTCTGAGGGATACATCAAAGGACATTGATAGCATTCACCAAGATAATTTGGGAGAATGATACATTTTGAATTATGGGTGAAACATTTATATTTAGCCTCACTTTTAAAATGTGACTAAACACATTATAAAAATGTGGCTAAATGCATTCTTCATTTTACTCTCATCTCACATTTTTTTCTCCTTTTTCATCTAAACCTTGAACCTTTACACACCACCATCCACCAACTTAACCACCACCACCACGACCTTAACACCCACCAATTTAATACCACCACAACCACTTTAACACCACCACCACATACTTCACCCAAAAAAAAAAAAGACAATTTAACACTCAGATCTAATAACATAAAATTGCTAACACAACGTAATTGTCAATGTTCTAGTTGTGGGTGACGGTGGCACTAGGTCGAGAGGAAGCGGCAACATAAGAGGGACCAAGGGTGTGAGTTAGCGGCGGTAGAGATAAGTGGCCAAGGTGGATGAGGGGAGTGGGAGAAAAGGAAGAGCTGGAGGTGAGAAAAGGAAGAGCTGGAAGAAGAGTTTTATACAATTGTAAGTATAACCTTACGAATCATAGTAGAGCAAATTTTTTTCACTTGGTGTATCATTCTCCATAATTGACACAATGTATATTAGAAAGCTCCTGTATCAAAAAGGAAAAAAGGAAAAAATTTTCATCAGGACCATCCTGTTTGGTTGGATTCAAACTTGTCCTTGACCTCTCGGTATTCAAATGAAGTCGTTTGCCCTCTCCTATTTACTACTGTCTGCCACTTCTTCCAGAGGTACAGAAATGATCGGATCTTCAAGAACTCTGTTATGTCTACTTTAGAGTTAATATAAAATATTGTGAGTCTTGCTAAGAACTACTCTTGGGCTCAAGAGGTGACATTGAACGCCCACACTATTCTTAATAGCTACTAGGTGTGTAATATTCATTGGGTAGCTCCTACTCAAGGGTGGTGGAAAATCAATACGGANTGAAGTGTGGACTCTAGTTCCCAAACCGGAAAATGGCTCTATCATCGGAACAAAATGGGTATTCCGAAACAAGATGGATGAAAGTGGAAAGATCACGAGGAACAAAGCTCGACTCGTAGCCCAAGGATACAATCAACAAGAAGGTATAGACTTTGATGAAACATATGCCCCAGTAGCTCGAATGGAAGCCATTCGAATTCTACTAGCATATGCCGCTCATCAAGGGTTTAAATTATTTCAAATGGATGTTAAAAGTGCCTTTTTGAATGGTTATCTAAATGAAGAAGTATTTGTCAAACAACCCCCAGGTTTTGAAAATAAAGAAAAACCAAATCATGTACTCAAACTCTCAAAGGCCTTATATGGATTAAAACAAGCTCCAAGAGCTTGGTATGAGAGACTTAGTACATTTCTTTTAACAAATAAATTTAAAAGGGGAAATGTTGACACTACACTCTTCATTAAGCATTCAAATAATGAATTCTTAATTATTCAAGTTTATGTTGATGACATTATATTTGGATCAACCAATGAAACTCTATGTGAGGAATTTTCAAGATTGATGAAAAATGAATTTGATATGAGTATGATGGGAGAACTTTCATTTTTCCTTGGCCTACAAATTAAACAAACACCACAAGGTACATTTGTAAATCAAGAAAAATACACCAACGACATCCTCAAGAAATTTGGAATGGAAAATGCTAAGCCAATGGCCACACCAATGCATCCAAATTCCAAACTCGACAAGGATGAAGATGGTAAAGATGTAGATGAAACTAGATATAGAGGAATGATTGGATCTCTAATGTATCTAACATCATCCCGACCTGACATATCATTCAGTGTGGGACTATGTTCAAGATTCCAATCATGTCCCAAAGAATCTCACCTAACTGCATTAAAAAGAATTTTAAGATACCTTCTTGGAACCAAGAAGCTAGGTTTATGGTATCCTAAGAGTAAATTATTCAATTTAACTGGATTCTGCGATGCAGACTATGCAGGTGATAGGATTGATAGACGAAGCACAAGTGGACTGTGTTGCTTCGTTGGAAAATCATTGGTTTCTTGGAATAGCAAGAAACAAAATACAGTTGCCTTGTCAACTGCAGAAGCTGAATACATGGCAGCCTCTAGTTGCTGTTCTCAATTATTATGGATGAAACACCAATTGATTGACTATGATTTGCATTATACAAATATCCATCTTTTATGTGACAAGATGAGTGCTATTAATCTTGCAAAAAACCCTGTACTACACTCTAGAACAAAACACATAGAAATTAGGCATCATTTTATCAGGGAACATGTTCAAAAAGGAAATATTGACATTCAATTTGTGAACTCTGATAATCAACTAGCTGATCTACTCACAAAACCACTACTAGAAGAAAGATTTTGCATGCTTAGAAAGGAGATTGGCTTAATCTGTATATCTGATCTAACATAAATTTTTAATTTTTTCTATTGTAAATCTTATCTATATTAACATATTTGTGACTGCTCTCTCTTGCTAGAACTGAAGCTGCTAACATGTAAGTAATTGTTTCAGTTTCTGCACATAATATGCTATAATTTTTTTAGTAGCACAATTGTTTATTCATTATAGGTGCTTATAATATAAATGTATCTTTAAAGAAGGACATTTACATATCAATTTAATATAACTTTCCATACTTGTAACCATTAATTGAATTAACATTATATGCTCTCACGGGAATTACAAGCATCACGTTTTTTTTTTCTTCACATTCCTATATTCTTTTAATTTCCAATTAGCATAATTATTGTGATTTAACTTTGAACTCTTCATGACTATTCCTTACAAGCTAAAGTGGAAAGCAATATTTTATGACTATCTCTTCAATCATTTTTTTCCATACCTGTGACTCTTAATTGCATCATATGCCTTCAAGGAAAGTGCAAAGCATCACGGTCACCCCTTTTGCCCACCCTCTTAAATTCCTTATTTTTCCTAGGCATAATTATCTCTTATACTTCTTTATTCCAAAATAATTCTTTAATGTGATTTGAACTCCCTCTGACATGAAATGATGTTAACGTGTTTCCTTTCTCCTGTTGATATTTTTTTCTTTCTTTCTAATATAGCTAATCTATTCTTATGCCTTAGAAGAGAGACAACCATAATATTACATATATCTTTAATATCCTTCTCTTCTTCCCAAATAAATAATTTTTTTCTTCTTCCAAGGCCTGCATATCACGTCCCCTCATGCACTATTTTCTTCTCTTTTTATGTTTCTAAAGGCTCTTGTCACATCTCTTACACACCTATTGTCACATCTTTTCATCTCTCACATCCCACACTTTTTCATCACACTCAATTAGCCAAAAACCATTTATATGAGAAATTATTCATTTATGTGACTTTTGATGACAACAACCGTAGCATCATGTTCTTCTGTGTTAAATATATTTAATAATTCATCATGAGTGCCTTTTAATTATTTCCTTGCTTAGAAATGATACTTATCATAATGACAATTTTTTAATATATGTGCGTTTTGTTTCAAAAAGAAAAAGGAACAATTTATTATACCTGACCTTTTTTATTTTCATTCAAAGCACATTCACACTTCACTAATTCGAATTGTCTTTCTAAAATCATAATTTATCCAAGTGCACAATTTATGGAAATATTTGTGCACCAAGATCAAGCACGTGTAAAACATCTCCACACCAAGATCAAGATTACACTCCCTTCCAACTCCGAATCCTCCGATTAATAGCCCCTTGATGACAAAAGGGGGAGAATAAAAGGAGCAGAGCATGCACCAAGAAACAACATCAGGTAATATATTAGGTATATATATATAGAACTTGTCTCCTGGAATTTTTTTTAACTTGCCTCCTGAAACGAAAACTTATCTCCAAAATAACTTTCCTCTATGTGATTAAAAATTCCTACATAAAAATTATTTTTCACTAAAATCACATAAACTCTGCACATGCATACACATTCACTCAAACTTTCAAACTATAATTGGAGACTATCCAAGTCATTGTATGTTATATGTGAAGATTGAACTTGAATGGACTTGGATTATCTCATTGCATGTCTATGTATGCTTGCATGTGTGTGAAGCCCACCTTGTATCTTCCTTTTCTAGTTAAAAAAGGGGAAGAAATCAAGAAGGGCTAAATTCAAAATTATTCACCTATAAGTGAATTCAGTTATCTTAAATTTCTGAATGAAGAAATTAAGATAAAACTGAAGCTCAAACAGAAACTCTAGAATAATATAATTCTGTCAAAATCAATTGATAAGAAGTTAATTATTCTGGTTACATAAGAAAAGCACACATTAAGGGGGAGCACACATTAAGGGGGAGAAAATCAGGTAAATTGAAATACTCTCAAATTCCTATTAAATGTTTGTCATCAAGGGGGAAATTGTTGATTAAATTTGGAAAATAAAATTGATGATGACAAACACTGTATGAACGTTCTAATATGTGTGCTAGTGTTTCAGGAAATCAAATAAGCAATATTATATTATTGTCCCTAATTAGCATTTGTAATTTCTCAAATAAAGAAAGGCAGGGACTATGGAAACAGCACAAGTTTCGGACTGCAGCTGAAAATATGTTGGCCAATATTAAATTGAGAAAATGACATAAATACATTGGAAGCATTGGAAAGGGAAAGCATGAATAAAAGGAAAGAAAGGAGCCTTGAAAGATATATTTTGTGACCTGATAGGACAACCACATGCTCAAATTGAAAGTAAACAAAAGTCCATCAGCATAATTTAGGGGAAGTGAGGAAAAAGGAATATTTTATTCTTTGAAAAGAAGAAAGAGGACGTACAGAAGGCTGCTGGAAAGAGAAACAAAAAATTAAAGCAACAAAGATTGGAAGAGTGTGCAAACAATCTATCAAGGACAGCTATTCTCTCCATGTACAACAAAGGCTATGATATAGCCATAAATGGTGAATAGAACAAAGAGTTGAAAAAGCAATCCCTCTTTGACAAAAAGGAAAAGAATCACGTGGAGTACCAAGAAGAAAGGCTGAACTTGACAAATCAAAAAGATATCAAAGTACAAGCTTCCTTCCCAATACAAAAAGGCTGAAATTAAGCCATGAGTAAACTAAATAAAATAAAGAAATGGAAAGAAACATTTCTTAAAGAAAGAAAGAGAATCACGTGATACAATTTTTGGAAAGCAAAAATCAAGGCTCAAAGAAGACTTCCTTGCAAAAATGGTCTGGGTACAAGAAATTGGAAAGCAAAAATCATGGAGCAAGAAAAGCTCTCCTTGCCAACGGTCAAGAAAGAAAAACGTGATGGAGGCAATCTCCTTCCAAACGGTCACAAGAAGCTCATGGATGCAAAAATGGAAAAACAACATTCTTGGAGCAAGGAGATATTCCTACAACGGTCAAGAGGCAAAAGACTTAACTTCAAGATGATTGAAGACAAATGAAGAAAGGGCACGAATCATGGAAGAAGGAATCATGGCAAAAAAGAAGAAGATGGTCATCAAGCTTCAAGAATCAAGCATAAATAAGTGACCAATGATCACTTTGAAAAACAAGACACTAGAGCCAAAGAAAAACCATTCGTGATACTCTCTCCCAAGTGCTTTACACCTCTCAATCTCTGATTATTTTGGTATGTATCCTGGTTTGAAATTGTTAAGTGTCTTCGTTGTTTGAAAATCTTTTGAAAATCATTTTGGTGAGCAACAGAAAGCTTGAGAGAAAGAGTTGGTTTCAAGTTTCTGTTTTGGTTTGAAAAATTCCTGAGTGAAAGGAATAATTGTTTTGTCTCTGTACTTGAAAAATTGGTTTGAAAGAAAATTGAGTTTGGCGTTTGAAGAACTGGACGTAGATTCCCGTTAAGGAATCGAACCAGTATAAATCTCTGTGTAAATTTTCTTTCTCTCTATCTTTTACACATTCTGCTTTTAAAATCATTCAGTTGTTAATTTTCGTGAAAAATAAGTTTTTCCTGAAAACTTGTCTCCCAGAAAACTAGGAGATATCTCCTAAAATTTTAGGAGACAAGCTTTTAAAAAGGAACAGAATTTTTTTAAAAAAACCCTTTCTTAGATTCAACCCCCCTTCTCTAAGACACATAAAACCATCACGACCAACCTTGTTTGCCTAGTGATTATATTTGACAAATAATCATTTTAAATGCTACTCTATGTTTAGTAAACTTATTATGAGTTTTTTGTTTTTTATATTTCAAAAAGAGTCGCTAAACTCTTTTTAGAGAGGAGCATTATAAGGAATTTCATAAGCGACTGAAAGTACACAAAGTCTAGAAACACAAGCTGAATACAATATAAAAAGGAAAAGATTAGAAAGTATAAAAGACATGTAACTCACCTCCATCTAAAAGAGAAAGCATACAACGTAATAGGATTTTGAGCTCTATACTATTAATAGTGCAAGAAAGAACCTATGAATAACTGATTTCTGTCCAAGGATAGATCTTAGTCCAAGAAAAAGTTTCTAACCGTGTGTTTATCAAATTATATTCTACCTTGAAATGTTATATGATATTTCTCTTGTAACAAATTGCATGCAGTGAAAAATACAGATTGTCAAAGAATAATTAAAACGGACTAAAGGCAAGACGCCCTAAAGGATATGCTCCCGAAATTACTTCTTTGTTGAATTCAACATATTGATTAGTTTTGAATGTTTATTTTGCCCAGTAACAAGTTATTCTGCAGTAAACGAAATATGGTAAGCAGGTTAGGATAAACATTAGAAAACAGCATAAAAAATCACAAAGTGCTTGAAAAAGGATGCCCTCATAACAGGACCGATTGCAAGACTAAACGCCCAAACACTCTGTGTTGCGCCTGAAGAATGCTTGCAGCGTCCTCCACGTGCAAGGGGGCTTATGGTTTGGACCCATTTGCATCATCCCCTGGTGAAGAAGCTCTCAGTCACATGATTGAGGCCATAACGAAAGGCCCACTCTTGGGCACACAAAAGAGGGTGGCACCAGAGGACACCCTCCCTAGGGTCCTTAAGGAAATGTGCTTGCAAAGGCAGGGGAAAAAGCCAAACGATGTTAGAAATGCAACCTTGGGCAGAACATTTCAACCATGATTAAGGCTCTGGGGAAAGGGGGCATGACACCAACCCTTCCCAATCCAACTGTGCTAGGATGCCCCTTCAAAGTCCAAGAATTATCTCCAAGCCATTTTCAGCTTTCCCCTTGCTCTCGTCAGACAAGGTCCAGGGGAGACCTCAGGAGCCCATTTTCTTTTGCACCATAATGGGCCTTTTGGGTTCATTGCCTATTACGAGACAAGAAGGGTTTCGCCAAACAAGCTTAAGAAACATGGTTTACCTAGACCAATACAAGGGCTTGATATTGATAGAACCTGAACAGTTGGTGGAGCAGCAGATGGGTCCACATGTTGAGGCCCATGCCCAACAAAGGAGAGGGAGGAAAACTAAATAAAGAAAAAGGGGATGAAAGGAAGAAGAGGGACTAGATAGTTAGAACTCCTTACTGTATCTTTTACACCTTCCTGCCTTGTACTAAATCATCACAAAATAATCAAAACCAAGTTTACAAATCCAGAATCACAGTTTATGCTTTAAACCTAGCCTCTATTTATTTTTGGTTTAAATCACTTTGAAATCACTGCCAAAACACCACACAACAAACTTTATGCCCCTTCCATAAGGAAAACGAAGGTATCAAGCTCGAACAGCGAAACACGATCTCGAAAACTAAACACTAACCACCACGAAAAATCAATTACAGAACAATTTTTAACTTGTCAACGTGTCACCATCGACGTGTTGCTCACCTCTATCGTAGTTCACTGCACTACTAGCATTGTGAGCTGCCACATGGCCTCCACCCTCAAGGGAGTAGCCATTGTAAAACATGACTCCCTCCTAGCAACCCAACAACCCACTTACTCAAGGTTGTTAAGAGCTTGTTTTAAAGTTTAAAAGCACTTTTTTATGCTTTTAACACCTAACAACACTTCGGATGTTACTTAAACCAAATTGGAGTAAAAATGAAACACTTTAAGCTTTTCTTTGTTTTGTTAGTAAACTTCATTGATAAATAATCAAAGGCCATAGCCTAATTACAACAGATTAACTTGTTACACATAGACTAAAACTTAAGAATACATCAAATGAAGACTATGTAGCTTAAGATGAAGCCTCAAAACATGGACGCTCTTCGCATTACAATTCACATGCCCGTGAACACAAAGATGAGCAATATCAGATCTCTGATCTACTTGAAGAATATTATAATTCTTTAATCTGTTGCTTAGACATAAAATGTCACAGTAAACTTTTCAAATAGCTTAAGTGCTGAACATGGCGGCATCAAATCACCAAACATGGTAGAAGCCAAGCTCATACATCCGAAGTCTATACGGGAACACATCATAACAAAAGCCTATAAAACAGCCGTGTGAAGAAGAAAAAGACCTACTGCCTCAAAAATCTCAACCAACATTTCCTAGCAAGAGATGTCGATCTATCAAAAGTCCCAAACATCATCTTCCGGAGCAGGAGGGGGGCTGCAACCACGAGAACTAACTCCTCGATTCAAACATCGGCCTAATGTCAAAAAGAGCTTGTTGGGCATAACATTAAAAAGTCAACTCACAATGTAGAAGAGGTGAGAAACAACATGGAACAAGCTAAAGATGAGCAGAGATGCACATCCATGGGCAACCTCCCATTTTAGGTAATAAAATGAAAAAAAAAATGAAAAATCAAAGGAAGGGAAAAAATGAGCAAGGGGAAGAAAAGATAAGGAAACTAAGGGGTGTAAGGGGTCATCGGAACACCATGGGGAGGACCACCACCATGGTGGTTGGCTTCTCCTCAAGCTAAAGTAGAAAGGGCTAAGTTTTTTGCTTGAGATGTGCAGAAGTGGTGTTTATAACACTTCATGCTTTAAAAACATCATTTTTAATTGTAAAAGCTAAAATTATGTTTTTGCTTGTCAAATGAACTACAAAATAGGACATTTAGTCACTTTTGTTATGGGCTTGTTGGCTACGATTTGGGTCGTTAAAATTTGAGACTTGCTTAAGCCTTTTGACTCAATAAAAATTAAATAACAATTTTAGGGTATGTATGGATTGGTGTTTGGGAGAGAGTGGAATGGAATGGAAGAGAATAAAAAAATTGAAATATATCTCAAAGAAATGATTCCACTCCCTTCCAAACCTTCCCAAATTAGGAGAAACAAAAATTGGGGAGTTTTAATGATTTTTAATGGAATCCACTCTCTTAAAAATCATTTCATTCTTTTCTCAAACTATCAATCCTAATAATAGAGCTCAAGAAAATTTTATGAGTCTCCATTCCATTTCTTTCCAAACTACCAATCCAAACATACTCGACTTGTTACCCTATCAGAAAAAGTATACAACAGTAAAAGCTTAGTTCTGCGCATGGTTAAGAGCTAACTTGCATTTGACAAACTCATCCAAATGCAAGGCAGGTCATAATTGGAAAATTTGGTCAATACCTGGCTTAAAAAAAAAAATTTAATTCCTATAAATTCATTTCAAGTTTTTTCTTTGATTTTGCTCCCTTTTAACATGTTTGCTTTGATTTTAACGGCAAAAATAACCTATACTTAAAAATTCCATGAAGATTTTGTTGACCATTATAATATTGGTTAAGAAACTGAGAACAAAAGAAATTTTTTATTGAAAAATGATATCTTTAAACTTTCAATGTATTAAAAGTATAAATTTTTTTATTTATTACTATTTTCAACTCTTGATTTCTTGTTATAGAGAATGAGTAATTTATTCTACCCTCTTGTTGGAATGGGACAAATCATACGATATTTTTCTGTAAAGTGCTCACTTCGGTACTATCATTATTTTTTTCCACCTCATATTTCCAATATCTTGTGCACGTCAAGTCATGCATGCTCTGCTTCGAAAATTCGGAAAGGAGCCAAAGGAACCCAGTCTCAACTTTTTTTTTTTTTAGGTTGGTTGCCCGGTATCTAAGGCTCAGCCTTGACTAATCTGGATCGACCCGGGTCGCGCAATTGAAAAAGAATTTTATTTTCTGGGAAGGAGTATGTGTTCGCATATCTTAAATGCATGTCAATTTATGCATCCTCTGATCTTCTCTTGACTATTGTAGGTGCAGCGATCAGCGTTGATTGTGGGGCCATAGCCCATATGCGGATGTCCACGTGTTTTTAAAGTATTTGTCATTTTAATTAATCAAGTATCTGTTTATTATTATTTTTCTCGAATCCGACAAGAAGAAGCACTATAGTCGTTGAAAATTTAGCTGTTAGAAGGGTGAGAATGACGGGCACATGACAAAATTTTAGTGGAAAAAAATTGCAATGAGATTATATTTGTTTTTTAAAATATCCATTAAATATTATCTAGAAATGGTACAACTTGTTACACATTCTGGATATTTTAATCAATAATGGCACAATAAGGATAAGGTAATAATTGAGATAATCAGACAGGACTTTTTCCTCTCTATTTCTCGTCCACACGCTCTGATTTTCCATCCATCCTGTAGTTTAGCTTCTAATAACATCTAATAACAATAACAAAGATAATAAATAATTAGAAAAAGAAGAAGCCTTCCAACATCTTTCAGCTTTGCTTCCTTTGCATTTGATCTCGTTTATCACAACTTCAGGTCCTCTCTTGGGGATCATACACTTAAGACAAATAAATCATAACACAGGATAATCCTAATCGAAATACAAAGGTTTGTTTCTTTCAAATGCTGCAGATTTTCACACATTTGAAGGTTTTATAAAAGTAACATAGCTCATACTGAAACTTGTAACTTTATAACAAAATTTTGGTAGCTCAAGTAAGAATGAATTTTGCAGGGAAGAATCTTCAAAATCGTTGTGTTTATTCAAAGAGAGGGAGAAAATGTGAGGGGGAGACGCATCTGCAGGACAAAAATGTAGAAATGGACTTGCTGCCGAACAATAGGAACTTCCCTTACTCTCAATTTCTCTTGGACTGAAGGTATGATTACTTCAATATTTCTCTTTTAGAACTTTTCTCTATAATGTTTTTCAACTTAAAAAAAAAAATTCTCCATTGCTGCATTATTATGCATTTCTTATTTCTCATTGACTTTGTAATTTTTACTTTGTAATTTCATGATGTCATAAATGTACACACACACACACGCATCTTGTAGTTTTTTTTTTCTTTCTTTCCGGACTTGTGTATCTCTCAAGTTTCATGTTCGATCCAAAAATTCGATATAGAAGGTTCAATTTCAGCCTATTTGCTTTTCTTTTTTCTTTTTTTTTTCACAGAAAAAGACGAAATTTATCTTCAGAGCATTGTTCAAGAAAATTTTTCTTGTTTATGAGTAGGCTTCCCTTACCTTTATTTTATTGTTTATGAGTTTAAAATAGACAAGGTGAAAGAGTGTGGAAGAGACTGAATGATTTATATTTTATTGTTACAATTTTATACCCAATTTTTTATTTTACTGTATTTTTAAATCTCAAAAAGTAATTTGTTTCATTTTTGCAAAGTCTCAACACAAAAGTTCTATGAAAGCATTTTGTATAATATCACACACCCTAAATCAGAGCTTAGAGTTTATAATTTAGGTAAGAAGCTAGTGAGTTTATCTAGGCTCGTGCAACGTACGAAAGGGAATGAGGGGCTTTATAATATTTTCTTTATCCTTATTCACGAGTTTAAAGAGGTCAAGAGGGAATAAAGGATTTATAATGTATTTTTATAATTTATTTCTAAAATTTTTATGTTTGTTTTTAATTCTTAAAAAAAGCTTTTTATTCGTTTTTTTACAAAGTATCCCAAAAAAATTCAATGAAAGTATTTTGATAATTTGTCACATGAGCACTTACACACGCATGCTCTTATGCATGAGGAATTTTTTGGTTCATTCATTTGGTGTTGGGAATCGGAAAAGGTAATGGGACCCAAGCAAATAAATGTGCAGGGAATCACTATATTGATGCCTAGATGTGGTGAAAATAGGTAAGTGTTCCATATTTTTGTGAATGAGTGTGAGTAAATAAGTTAGTTCACATACATTTTAGAGGTTTAGTTAGAGATTGGGGCTCAATTAGAAGATTAAGGGTTAAATTGAGTAACTTAGTGTTTTAATTAATGGATTAACAATTTAATTATGTAACTTAGTTTTAATTAGTGGATTGGGGGTCTCATTTGGGACTTAGTAGAGGTTAATTGGGTTGAGGGACTGTTTTACCTGATTTCAAATATACTCAGGGACTAACTTGCTTAACGTTTGCCAATTTTGGAGACAAATTTTATAGTTTCAAAAACTTTAGGATGAACTTGACCGACGCTGCCAACTCTAGGGATGAATTTGAAGGTTTACTCGTACTTGGAATTTAGGCACACTTACTGGTAAATCAATGGAAATAGTTGATACCATAATTAGGTGAGGGATTAATTTTATGTGCCTACAAGAAACTAAGTGGGTAGGATGGAATGCTAAGGAATTGGATACTTCTGGGCTTAAGCTTTCATAGTCTAGTAAGACTAGACATAATGCAGACATAATTTGTAGATAAGTTTTGAAAAATGATGATGTAGATGTTAAACGATTAGGTGATAGGAGTATAGCATTAAAATTTGGAGTTGAACGAGACACCTTTAATGTTATTAGTGCCTATGCACCATAGGTAGGATTAGAGAAGCACCACAAAATAAAATTTTGGGAGGATTTAGAAGACTTAATTTAGGCCATGCCTTTAAAAGAAAAGTTTTTCTTAGCCGAGGATTTAAATGGTCATGTGCGGAGTGATGCTAGTGGATATAAGGACTTGGATGGCGGATATGGATTAGGAGAAGCAAATGCAGTGGATAAAACTGTATTATATTTATCTCTAGTTTTCAATTCTACAGTAGCTAACACATGTTGTAAAAAGCGGGAAGAACATCCTATCACGTATAAGAGTTGACAAATTTGCTAACAAATCGGTTTCTTTCTGATAAGAAAGTCGGATAGAAAACTTTTCATGAATTACAAAGTGATTCGTGGTGAGAGTATGACTACACAACAGAAGGTTTTGGTTATGAATGTTTGGGTTTTGAAGAGAGTGAAGAGATACAATCACGAAAAGATTTCCAGGATTAAGAGGTGGCAAATGAAGTGGGAAAAATAGGAATTTTCGAAGAAGGGTTATAGATGAATTAAGTTGGGAGGCACAAGGAAGCACTAATAAATTGTGGGATAAGATGATTGAAAGAATTGAGTTGACAAAAGAGACACTTGAGGAATTGAGATGCTTAGGATTTAAAGGTAAAGAATCTAGATGCTGAGATGCGAGCATGCAAAATAAGGTTATTGTTAGAATGGAGTGTTTTAAAGCGTAATCATTGTATAAAGATGTTGGGAATTAGGAAAAATTTAGGACAGCTCGGAGAGATACTAAAAAGGTTGTTAGCAAACCGAGAGTTATGACATTTAATTGGTTATTCAAATCCTTAGATACTGAAGTGAGGTAAATATGTATTTACAAGTTAGTTAGAGAAAGGGCCAAAAAGGACACGAGATTTAGATAAGTTGAAATGCATCAAGGGAATGTAAAATTTTGGTTATGAAACAAGACATCAAGAAAAGATGGAAGAGCTACTTCTAGAATTTATTTAATGAAGGACATAAGTTTCTCCTACAATCGGAAAGGCCAAACACCAGGGAGGAAGACCAAAATTATATTTTTTATCATAGAATTTGGGAATTGGAGGTAAAGATAGCTTGAAGCTAATGGGAAATGGCAAGACAATAAGACAGGGTAATATATTTATTGAAGTATGGAAATATTTAGGAGATAAGGGTACAAGTTGGCTGAGAAAGTTGTTCAATGAGATCATAAAGTCAAAGAAAATGCTAAGTGTATGGAAGAGGAGTATCTTAGTTTCCATCTACAAAAACAACAGAGACATACTAAACTTTACGTATTACGGAGGGATAAAGCTTTAGAGTCATACTATGAAGTTTTGGGAACAAGTAATAGAGCAGAGATTGAGATACCAAACTCACATCTTAGAAAATCAGTTTGGTTTTATGCTTGGGAGGTCTACCATGGGAACGATTTACTTGTTGGGGAGATTAATGGAGACATATGGGAGGAATGAAAGAGACTTACATGTGGTTTTCAATGGTTTGGAAAATACGTATGATAGGGTGCTAGGCAAGATTTCATGTAAGGTTCTGGAGAAGAAAGAAATTCAAATTGTTCATATATGAGCAATCAAAGATATTTTGAGGGGTTCACAATTATTGGGAGAATGCAAAGTGGAGCAACAAAGGATTTTTTCCATCATAATTGGCTTGCATCAAGGGTCAACAAAAGGTCAACTCTAAGTCCTTATATTTTAACCTTGTTCTTGGATGTGCTTATTGAAAAAACTCAAGATCTGGTGTCACGATTGATGCACATTTTTTGTAGATGATATAGTTTTGGTAGGAGAATCGTGAGAAACTTTAAGTGGAAAGCTAGAACTGTATAGACAAACTTTTGAAACGTATGATTTTTATATAAAAGTAAGACAAAATTTATGGAATGTAACTTTAGCCAGAGGTGTACAAATTCTAAATGGTGAAATTTGAGGACAAATACCATACCACAACTCACAAAGTTCTTGTATACGGGATCTATTATTCAAAATTATGGGGAGATAGGAGATGTAAATCATAGGCCCTAAGTCTCAAGGATTTTATGTGATAAAAAAATACCTCTCAAGCTTAGAGGAAAATTATACTGCACATTTGGAAGACAGACTATGTTATTTGAAACTCAGTATTGAGTAGCAAATAGCCAACGAGAAAATAAAACCAATATTGCAAAATGAGAATGTTGTGTTGGATGAGTGGACACATGATTTGGAACAAGTTCATTAGAGAGAAATAGCACCTATTATGAAAAAAAAATGGTAGAATCTTCCCTTCTATGGTTTGGACATGTAATGAGAAGACTTGGAGAAGCCCCAAGTAAGAAGAGTAAATTAGATGTCACGACATGTAATTTATTAGTTAGAGGTAGAAGGAGTTTTACAAAAATCATAGATGAAACTATATGATAGGATTTAGAAGGTAATAGTTTGAATATAAATATGGTATATGACGTCGTGTGATCTATGCAGCTAGCCTAATTATTTCTTTTTTTTTTGGTTGCCTGCCCGGTTCCAAGGCTTTGCCTTGACTAATCCTAGTCGACCCAGGTCAGGCACCTGGCTGTGGACACAAGGTCTCGAACTCGAGACCTACTCAAGCGATATTAAGTCACTTACCACTTGAACCAACCCCTATTGGTTAAGCTTAATTGTTTCTGCAGAGGAAAGAATGACTTTTTGTATATGAACTACAATGAGGTGTCAACAACAATCTCTCTCAAGTGTATGTATTTGAACTCTGATGGATTTGCTTTTGTAGAGTGAGAGTTCCTATAATTTAGTTAACTATTGGAGAGTATTTGGACTTCCATTTGAATGTGAAATAGTTGAATTTGTGTTGTTATTTCTTGACGTAGTAGCTGTCGTCGTTTTGCCCGGCTGCTAAAATAGTTGTTGCTTTTTCTTGCTGTGTATAATCCATCATATTAATACTTTCTATTCATTATAGCATAATTTTACTCAGTCAATTATTAAATCATAAATCATGAATCAAATTAATATTAGAGTAAAATACACATTTCACTTCTTTGAGAAATACAATTATCATCTATTTTCAAAAACTACATTTTACTCCAAAACACTTTCTATGTTTGTGAATTTATAAAAATACCCATCACACAAAATTCTTTAATAATTAGTGTGAATTTTTTTAAAATTTATTATTACTATTTTATTTTTTTATTATTAAACTTATTTTATGTTTGTAAATTCTGGAGATTTAAATGCTAATAAATATGACACAATATTTGTTACATATTTTTTAATTTTTATTTATTAGTTTAAAAATATAAAAATAATAAAACAATGAAATTCATTTTAAGAAAAATGAAAAAATAACAATTTTTTTATAAATTAATATAATGTTTTATTAACATACATATCTTAATATTAATTATCAATATTATACCGTCAAAATATTGAAATAAATTTAAAAAAAGTATGCAATGTTCACTTTTTTAAAAATAATTATAACAAAGTAATGCTATTGTTAATAATTATTCTCTTAACATAATATTATTTAAAATAAAAAAAATAAAATACATGCGTAATATTATTATTAAGTGCATATTTTTTAATTCAATGTGTACCTTTTATTTATGTTTTTATTTATTCAAATTGTTCTGACGATGTAGCACCTGCGCAGAGAGAATGTTAGAGGCAATTGTATTACTTTAGTAGTTCACAAGAATTTCTCTCATTATTGTTATGGTTTGAGGCAATCTTTAATATCCAATAACATATGTCCACACTTTCAACTAGGATCTAATAGTGTTTGTTTAGGTTCCTTCATTCTTACGTCTTCCCTTCTCAACTCATATCTTATGAAAAAAGGAAAAATAATCATATAGGTTCCTCCAAAGATATATTAGATACATGTAAGCTGCAGTATTCTAGAATTTAAGACATCAATATAGTCTCTCAACGTGTCTTTGAACATTAATTTGATTCTTATTTGGATGCTTATGTTACACTCTTCATGACCAAATTAATGTTTAAGTCTTTAAAGGATAAACTTGAAATCCTGGGAAGAACCAGTTGAGAGTATTTACTCCTAATAAAATTTACTTTGGACTTGATCAAGTGGTTGAATATGTTCAGAGATATAATATGTTAAGTGGTTGAATATTCATTTAACTATACCCTGTTTATTACGCATTCTTTTCCATTCATTCTTAATTGATTTGTTTTCAGTTCCCAAATTTCACGGAAGATGTAGTTGTATTACAGAAAATCAATAAGAAGCATGGAGTATGCACTAAAGTTGCTGATAGAGTCATAGATTTTGTGCTAAATGTGAGTATTTGACAAGGGGCATGTTGAGGAACTTGAGGAAGGAGTCGAGGCTCTTGAACACGAATAGAGTCAGTTAAGCACCAAGTTGACAATGCTAAAAATAATGTAAACGAAATTGAAGCTAATGTTGAAGATTGGCTTGAGAAAGTGAAGAAAAAGATAGAAGAAAGCAACGACATTCAGAAGCTCACACAAAGACGGAATGTCACCGTGCTATTTTCGTAAATAAAGAAATATTAATTAATAACTCAATTAATAACTAATTTCATAAAAAGAATTCCTAAGAATAACTAACTTCGTAAATACATAAAATAAAATACTAAGTTCCACCTCTTAGGATTTCATAAAACATGATAAATAAAATAATTCTTAAAATAAATGATTCTAAAATAAATAACTTATAAAATAAATACATGGTTTAAAATAAACTATTAAGAAAATTACTCACCTGAAAATGGTTGGGAGCTCCTGACACCCTATGTGGTTACACCCTATGTGGTTCTTCCCCATGAAGGGAAAACAAGAGGGAGAAATGAAGGGTTAATTAAGTCTTTAGTCCCTGTACAATTGAAAAGTTTGGTTTTAGTCCCTATATAGAAGTTTCAGTCTCTGTAAAATTTAAAAGTTTGGTTTTAGTCCCTGGATTTGTATGAGAGTTGACTGTGCTGACGTGGACGCGTCAGGTGCTAACGCGGCGCTGATGCGGCGCGCCACGCGGGATGCCACGTGGCATAACCCCCCCAAAACCCAACCCATGATCCATGACCCGTGACCTGTAACATCCCGAAAAAGCGGAGCGGCGCGCCACGCGGGATGCCACATGGCATAACCCCCCCAAAAACCCAACCCATGATCCATGACCCGTGACCTGTAACATCCCAATTTTTCCCCCTTACGAGTATTTCGCGTGATAAACAACCTTGTGTGAATATAGGTGTCTGTAGGAAGAAATCTGTTTAGTGTCTCGAAATTCTGATGACACTCAAACAGTTCCCCATTGGCCTTAGAATGTGACGGAAAAGTCCAACCGCCAGAAAAACGGAGTTCTGCTCACTTTCGGACGATTCCGCAGACACTAGAACAGTCTCATTTGACCCCGTTTAGCCAGTAGAACTGAGCAGTGGTCCCCAATCTTAGGAAATCATACCCTATGTGAGGAAAGCCCACCAAATCCCTAGAGTTAACCCCAAACCCCTACTAGGAACCTTTGGCGATCGCTGAAACGCTAGCGAAACGGTCCCGTTCGGATACCGGTGTGAGATACGGGATCAAAGGTATCTGTGAAAAATACTCGCCCGAAGGAAATTCACAAACACCTTCTAAAAATAATATTCTTAGGAAGAGGGAAATTAGAGGATCGCGACGGTATAAGCAGAATATTTTTCGGACGACCGTGCGCGACGCACCGGCACTACGAACGACCGAAAACGAGCGAAACGGGACTGAGTGGGACCCACACCTGCATTGACCACGTGGGAAGACCAGATTTTTAGAAGAAATAATTAAATATTCATTGATTTGACTTGATTTGACTTCCTAATTATCCAAACTAATTAAATAATTAGGAAATTAAATTATAATGGCATTTTCGTAATTTTTGCCAAGGGTAAAATGGTAAAATGACCATCCAGCCTTGGGCAATAAATACCCCCCTCCCCAAATCCGAAAATTGCATAGAAAAATGGAAATCTTGCCAGAGCTCTGTCCGTTTACCGATCGACTGCTGTGCTGTCAAACCGGAGACCCAGACATCACCTCCCTTAAGCCTAGTTCTCTTCCCCCAGGAATCCCCTAACCCTAGACCACGAAAATGACACCAAAACTGCAAGGAAAGCTGCAGCAATTTCGGCCGAGAGGAGCTAGGAGGCGTCAGAGCAAGCCCGGAGCCAACAGGAACCGGCAAAACCGAGGGAAAACTGAACGGAAGCAAGGCAGAAGCTCTGCACTTGGAGGACCACTTTCCCCCACCTCTCTCATCATCAAACTAGCCTTTTGATGCCTCTAAGAATGTGGGTAATCCTAAGCTTGCCCTCTCCTTGGTGGCTTTTCTATGCTTGCTTGCTTATGTTCTATGTTATGTTTATGTTAGAATTGTCTGGTTAGGTTAGGTAGATGATTTGGCTATGATTTCTTATGTTTTTCTAAGTTATATATATGATTGTATGGTGATGATTGGAAATAGTGGTGATTCCCCAAGAAGTGGCCATGGTTATGTTTTAAAGAAACTCCAAGAAAGTAAAGGAGGAACCTGAGTCACGCCCAGGGCGCTGAGCGGCTCCAAGGGGCGCTAAGCGGCCTGGGACATAAACTTTATAAAACTATTTTTAAATGGATTTGTGACTAGGTTTGCTCCATGAACCGTGGTTGCTTCATGGGGGTTTGGTTTATGAAAGTTTATGAAAGTAAGGTTTTGAAAGGTGTTTTATGCTGCCTAGTTCCAACACTCCCATGCCCAAAGGAATTATATTTAGATTATAATGTGATTATGTGGTTATATGTTTATGTGTTTGAGCAAGCATGCATCATGAGGATAGATCACTAGAAGTTATTGTTTAATGAATGAGTAAGGAATAAAGATGGGAATGAAATGTAGGAACAAGAGCATGATGAGAAAAGATAAATGTGCATACGAGAGAAAAGAATGATGAGATGCATGACATGTGATGGAAATGGATGGATTATAATATGATGAGTATATGTATGATATGGTCCGCTTACGGCTTAGCCACGAGGGCGGCCCCTCGCCACCTAAAGTGTAGGGGTGGAGTCATGTTTGCCCGGGGAACAGACAGAGAAGGCAGGTCGTACACCACCAGGGGACGACGGTCCTAAGGTGTACGAGGAAGTATTGGGACACAGGAAAAGAAAGGATGAATGAGACCAAGGACCAGGAGTTCACGCCTGGCTCGGAAGAACAAAAGGAAAAGGAAGAAAGTAAAGAAATGATGAGAACATGCATTGAAATCCGTGCCCCATCGGTACGATGACCCTTGCATAGATATGATGAAATGTCCCGTGCCTGGCAAGCATGGTGGAATGTTTACCGCGCAACATATGCGTGATGATCAGTGTGTCTGTCAGCATTCATGTGTATGATGTGATTGTGTTGCGATGGTTAGGAGTAGAAAGCGCGAGAACCTAGATAAGAAAGACTAGTTCCCCTGATCACCTAGTAACATAGGTAAAGCTGTTCAGGATCCTAGGCCCAGATAATAAACAGTAGGATTCTAGTATGCATGCTCACTTAGAGATCTCCTGAACGACCGGGAGGATAACCGAGAAAAATGAACCTTTGTTAGTGCTAAGGAACCCCGCTGAGGACCAAGTGTTCTCACCCCACCCACTCAGTTATGGATCCCGCAGGTGTGCAGAGCGAATGGATTGACCCGAGGGACATCTAGTAGACGACAAAGGACTGCAGCAGTTCAAATCCAAGGCCAAGGGATGACAGTGACGTTAGGATGATATATGTTTTGTATTATGTTTTATGACTTCTATACATTTTGTGTAAATATTTATTATTATGGCTATGTGTAATGATGTTTTGGGACCTTGATTGTAATTAAATGTATGCACCTACTCTTCATATTCTATTGCGGTTATTAGCGACTGTTGTTATATATTCTGTTAATCACGCACGGCTCCTAGTTTATAAATTGATAAAGCACGCAAACGATTTTGAAAATGGTCCATATTTTGCGTATAAGATATTTGCAAAGGTAAAAGTACGGGCGGAAGGTAACCCGACATAACGGTTAACAACCCTGTGAGCATTGCTTACTACCATGGAAGTGGGCAGTTAGCAGGGATGTTACATGACCCGCCTGGCCCGACCAGTTTTTAAAATTAAAAATAAAAAAATGGCATTTTCGTTCCCTCAGCCCCCTATCTCCTCCTCTCATCTCTGGCAACCACCCACCTACCCCACCCCACCCCACCCCCTCCCCG
>QANU01067691.1:0-26475 GCA_003254905.1 Nissolia schottii | reverse complement strand
CCTGCACCTCCCGCTCATGGGATTGTCTTATTTTTGGCTTTGCTCCTTGTTTTATTGATAGATTGTTGTTATTCGTTTGGATTGACGGGGCTCGACGGCGGGGCAGTGGAGATGAGCGGTGGCGGCGGTGGAGGGGTTGGGGTGGGTGGTTAACAGAGATGAGAGGAGGAGATAGGGGCCTAGGGGGACAAAAATGCCATTTTTTTTAAATTTTAATTTTAAAAACGGGTCGGGCCAGGCGGGTCACGGGTCATGGGTTGGGTTTGGGGGTTATGCCACGTGGCATCCCGCGTGGCGCGCCGTGTCAGCACCTGACGCGTCCACGTCAGCACAGCCAACTCTCATACAACTCCAGGGACTAAAACCAAAATTTTAAATTTTGCAGGGACTAAAACTTCTATATAGGGACTAAAACCAAACTTTTCAATTTTAACCTGAGAAATGAAATAAAAAAAACTGGAGCAAAAAGTCTCATAAAAGTGAGACCTCTTAAGTTCTTGAGTGAATTAGTAAGTCTAAACACTCACTGAAAGCTTCTATATATAGGAAGAGATGGAGACCCCCTTCTATGACGCATCCGATGTGGGACTCCAAATAGCAAGGCTCTGCAGCGCTCACTGTGCTCCCCCTTCTATGATGCATCCGATGTGGGATTCCAAACAGTAAGGCGTTGCAACGATCCTTGTGCTCTGTGTCGTTGCAGGGCGCCTAGGGGATTGCAGCGCACTAACATTTCCCTTTTTTTTCCTCTAGAGGTCATCACAATGCAAGAATGGAAGGGTAAGCAAAAAGAGGAAGAGTCAGAGCCCCCCATTCTTTCATTAGCAAACAACACAACATTAAAATCCCCAATGACACACTAGGGATCTTCCATGGTTTCCCAAATGTTGTGTAGGTCACACCAGAGATCCGCCCACAATGCAGGTTAAGGAAGGCCATCGCAAATAGAAAGATACTACCACTGCTCTCCTTGGTAGCAGATTTTTAAATGAGTCAATTGTTGACAAGAAAAGATTACCTCCACCTGAAAACAAGATTTGTCCCAAAGACACTAGATACGAGCAGCAAAACCTCTACATCAATATTGAAACAACCATTAAAACCAAACTTCTTGATGATACTATCTGCTCTATGACCACTAATACAAGTTTCTAGAATAGTCAAGAAAAAACTGTCAAATTTCCTGCAAAGATCCCTAACAAGAGATGGAAAAGCCTTTTTGCCAACTCCCCTAGAGTTCCAAACAATGAGGTTATGAGCAGCCATACCAAAAGAAAACCCGAAACAGAAGATCAAAAGAACCCAACAATTAATTATTTGCACACCCACTAATGATTTTAGACTCCACAACCCCTTGCAAAATAGACTCAATATTGTCTTCCAATGCACATAAACGAGCTTGTATTAAAGTAGTTGCTTCATCCGTATAGAGAATTTCATAATCAGGGGGATCATGTTTGACTCTGCCAACCCCTAAATTAGAAGCACTAGCACTTATCTTTGATATCGAGACACGATCAACCGCGGGAGGAAGAAGAGAGGGCCCATCTGCCAAGGAAACGTGTTTGGAATTCATCAAGGTCTCCCTACTTGTTTCTGATTGACTCAAAATATTTGCAGAAATGTGCGAGTGCACTAAAAGAAGAGCTTCCCCTAGCCGAGATTCACCCAGAGCCACCTCCCTGATTTTCGATTTTGCCAAAGTCTTGTTTGTTTTCATAGCCTTCCCTGTTGGACCTCCAAGCTTTTCCAACCTTTGGACGTTTGGCTCTGTTGTTTTCGCAAGTTCCTCCCTTTCTCGGATGTGAGAATAGTCATGTTGTGAGGGTCCGAAATATCCATTGTGTTATTGTCACCGTGCTAGCTCTCCTAGATTGTCTCTTGGATTTATCTCGCTGGAGTGGGCTTTGGTAAATAAGATATAATTGCTTCTTGTGTCTTAAATGCTTGTTGGGCCTTGTTAGAAACCGATGGACCACTATGGATTTTATTGGACTCTGCAGCTTTCTTGACCCATTTGGCATGACTCACTCTGACCCCGCCAAATGTCTTTTTCCCTTTCTTTTCCTTTCCCTGTATCAAGAGAACTGGTTCCCCCATATCTACCACCGCCAACTCTCAAAATCTATTACCATTTAATTATGATTTCTTGACTTGATTTGCTCTTTGATTACGCTTGAAATTTGGGTGCCATTTATGGGCAGCCGTTAGCCAAGGACCATGCGCACAATCTTTTGAAATCTCCGTTACAATAGCATTTATGGAAAGTTTTGACATGATTTTTGTTTCCTTATTTGTCGTTGCTAGAGTCGCACTTTGCCCCACTCTTGAGTTTGCAACTGGTCATTCAACCATTGCCAAACTATTGGTTTCAGACGCCATCGTCAGCCCATAACAATCTCTATGATTATGATCGTAGCAACCATACAATGCACAAATGATATGAAGGCCCTCATACTCAATTCGACGCCATTTATCAACAAGACTAATCTTGCTAACCACCGGTTGTCGCAGGCTAATCTCAATAAAAAGTCGCGCAAATTTACTTCAAAAAACCTGGAGCGTGGTTTGATCGACCTTGGTTGGTCCCCCTACCATACTAGCCATAGCAAGCAAAATGTCTTCATCATAGTAACCCACATTAAACCATGGAAATCTAATCCAAACGAGCGTGTTGTCGATGGTTGCCGTTGATGAGTCAAGATCAAGATTCCATGGCCTAATACACAGGTAGTGATCAAAAAGCATCCACGGGCCACCATCCAACGCTCTAGCACGATCATTATCCTCAGCAAAGTTAACCACAAAATATTTGAAGCCAATATCCGTGATGTCAAAATTCCCAATTAGACCATAGTTTTTTCACCCAAACTCGCATGGTGACAAAACCTACCTCCTTCCCCAACAGTTTCACCACCAATGCGTTCTCCCATTCCACACTAATCTCTCTCCGAATTGATAGACTCAGCCTTGGCTAGGTTTAGCTCAAAAAGGTTGTCCCTTCATTTTTTTTTGGAATCTCATTTCGGGTCACAGAACCCAAAAGCTTTTCCTTTAAAGAGCTGACCACAACCTTGTTGCCTCTCCTGAAATGGGAGACAATAAGGTTATGGTCAAGGCGAAAGAGAGGCGCGGAAAAAGTCTCCTCAAAACCCTAGCAGAACTCCTAATAATCCTCTTTTGATAATTAATTGTATTACATTAGTGACTATCATAGAACTTTTAAGTTGTCCACCCTACATTTCTTTTGAAAAGACTTGGAAAAGTTTCCTTTGTTGTGCACAATAATCGTTGTTTTTGTAACTTCAAAAGCACACAAATGCTGGGACATCGCGTTAACAAGTTCTTCGAAAGATTTATTATCATGATGATTAAAATAATTTTATTATTACATTTAACCTTTAGTTCACTAACTTTTTAAGCTATAATATTTCTTACTTTAATGGAGGTTCTATATATTGTCACTTCTATTTAATTAATTTAAAATATTTTTCTTCCTTCCTCGATGAAACTAAATGTTTAAAATTATTTTTATTATAACTATTATTTTTTTAAAAATTTCTTACAATTTTTTTTCTTATCATTAGACTTTTAATTATTTTATGTGACAACTAAGTATTTATGAATTTGTAAATTTTTTAATGTACAAAATATAGCTTAAAAGGTATGTGAAGTATAAATTGAATTCAACGTCTAAACATTTATTGCTATCATGATAGTAAACATGATTTTATTTGAATTATATTTTTATAACTTTTTTTACTTAAAAATTTAGCCTAATATATTCTGTCTAAAAATTGTGAAGTTAAACATTTTTATTGATGCAATTATAGAACATATCGAAAGATATTTTAGAGAAATTAGTGAAACAAACTTATTTGTTTAAGGTTTAATGATACGTTTGTTTCAGCTTATTTGATACAAAAAAATAATTTTTTTAGCTTAAATAATCAATTTTTGTATTTTTAGATAATTTTAAAAAATTATCTAAATTTAAAAAAAATATTTTTACATTTTAAGTGAAACACCCCTAGCTAATCCAGTACGCTCGAGCCGTACTAAATCCTCACTAGGTTGTTTACTTCATGGCCGTTTCTTCCATTTTCGAAAAATAGTAACTTTAATAAAATAAGGACCCATTTTCTTTTGTAAAGCATACATTTTACAATATAGGAGTCGTGCGTGCAACAGAATAATATAACAAACGTTGTCTCTAGTAAGTCGGATTTAAGTTAGCGGATACATAGGTTACATGACGGGTCCTCTACAGATAAAATACACACCATATACTAGTTATATTACATAATCCCATACATATGTTTCACAAAATACATTTGTTCTCCTTGTAGTACCTACTACCCCGCCAGCTAAGCGTCCTTGCACGGGTCCTCCTCGGGTTCCACGGCATCAGCGTAGTAAGACTCGTCCTCCGTCCCTGGAGCCATAAGCGGGTGGGGGTGAGAACTGTAGGTTCTCAGTGAGTAACATTTCAATCGTGGTTCTTTTCTTTTTCCCGGTTATTCTCCAGCCGCTCAGAGTTCGTTCTAGGTGTTTGTGCGACTACCCCCTACTGGTTATGATCTTGGGCCTATACTCTGCGTAGCTTTATCTACGTTACTAGGTAATTGGCTTTTCTAATCTTGTTAGTACCTGGGCTTTGTGCTTTTTAACTGGGCGTTTCTCTTAGAGACATACTACTTGTCTTGGGTCGTTCCCTTGACGATCTATATAATGCATGAACAATTATATATACAATACTTGGATAGATAAATCTACATATGCATCATCATCATATTATCAATTAGCCGTACATACATGTACCATAATAGTGCATGGGGGAAAATCTGGGGATCTCTTACGCGCTCTGTGGCTGCGTCCTACTTAGTACTTCGCACCTTCGTAGCCGTGGCCTCGGACTACGACCTCTTTTTGCTGCTATTGTATCGATCCGGCAGCGCTCTTTACCGGTATGGTAGCTAACCACATAAGGCTCATAGGAGGTAAACATCGAATGCAATTAGTGCAACCATCCCCTCTGGCATGGTGAGGGATCAGACCTATGAATGATCAGGCGTGGACGCGCTTTGACCAGCCCTATGGCTCGATCCGTTTCTCTTTCCTCTTCTAGGGGGCCCCTTAGTTATCATCTCATTCTTACAGACCTATGCCTGTTTCACAGATGTGGGCCTATGCCCATTCTGCACCTTTGGGCCTATGCCCGTTCCTTATCGTTGTCAGGTCTCCTCACCTGCGTTGCTTATAACCAATTTGTCTTGCCAAATTGGCGAGGGGCGTGCCTGTAAGACCTTGCCAAGAGAATCGGGGTTTCCTAATCATATAACTACTGACTCTGGCTAAGGCTTTCCGAATCCGTGGTGATTCGTCGCCTCTGCTCTGCTTTTATTCCCTAAGGTTCAATTATGGTCTTCATTANTTCTCCTTGTAGTACCTACTACCCCGCCAGCTAAGCGTCCTTGCACGGGTCCTCCTCGGGTTCCACGGCATCAGCGTAGTAAGACTCGTCCTCCGTCCCTGGAGCCATAAGCGGGTGGGGGTGAGAACTGTAGGTTCTCAGTGAGTAACATTTCAATCGTGGTTCTTTTCTTTTTCCCGGTTATTCTCCAGCCGCTCAGAGTTCGTTCTAGGTGTTTGTGCGACTACCCCCTACTGGTTATGATCTTGGGCCTATACTCTGCGTAGCTTTATCTACGTTACTAGGTAATTGGCTTTTCTAATCTTGTTAGTACCTGGGCTTTGTGCTTTTTAACTGGGCGTTTCTCTTAGAGACATACTACTTGTCTTGGGTCGTTCCCTTGACGATCTATATAATGCATGAACAATTATATATACAATACTTGGATAGATAAATCTACATATGCATCATCATCATATTATCAATTAGCCGTACATACATGTACCATAATAGTGCATGGGGGAAAATCTGGGGATCTCTTACGCGCTCTGTGGCTGCGTCCTACTTAGTACTTCGCACCTTCGTAGCCGTGGCCTCGGAATACGACCTCTTTTTGCTGCTATTGTATCGATCCGGCAGCGCTCTTTACCGGTGTGGTAGCTAACCACATAAGGCTCATAGGAGGTAAACATCGAATGCAATTAGTGCAACCATCCCCTCTGGCATGGTGAGGGATCAGACCTATGAATGATCAGGCGTGGACGCGCTTTGACCAGCCCTATGGCTCGATCCGTTTCTCTTTCCTCTTCTAGGGGGCCCCTTAGTTATCATCTCATTCTTACAGACCTATGCCTGTTTCACAGATGTGGGCCTATGCCCATTCTGCACCTTTGGGCCTATGCCCGTTCCTTATCGTTGTCAGGTCTCCTCACCTGCGTTGCTTATAACCAATTTGTCTTGCCAAATTGGCGAGGGGCGTGCCTGTAAGACCTTGCCAAGAGAATCGGGGTTTCCTAATCATATAACTACTGACTCTGGCTAAGGCTTTCCGAATCCGTGGTGATTCGTCGCCTCTGCTCTGCTTTTATTCCCTAAGGTTCAATTATGGTCTTCATTAAATTTTAGCGTGAACTTCTAATTATCTAAAGCCGTCCTAACTCTTACGACGACCCTTCCTCATGATGCATGCTCATATACATTGATATGGCCTAACCTTACTCCTTGGATCCCTTAGAAACATTAAACTCCCAACTCTGCCAGGATTCATTCGAATACTTGCTGGGGTATTCGAATGAAGTCCCTTGGAGTCCTTCATTCGATTGGAATAGGGTTTCATTCGACTGAATTCCCTCGGCATCCTTTCATTCGAATGCTAGGGGATTCATTCGATTAAATTCCTCAAAATTTGCCTCATCCGAATGTTGAGGAACTCATTCAAAGGAAAGCTCACTTTGGGCTTTCATTTGACTGAATTCCTTCCGTATTCGAATGAAAACTCTAAAAATTGCCTCCCGCGACTCCAGTTCTCAAATCTTCACTGTTCCTGGGGTTCCAAGTAGTACCGTTACGCGTTTCATTTCTCCATCGTTCACAAAACCCTTTTTACATCATTACCCCCCAAAATACTACTTATCCATTTTATAGTCAAATATACAAACAGACATTTATACAGGTAAGAATTTAAACCACATAGACAGTAGGCTTAGGATTACCCACTTACTACGCGGATTTGAGGTGGGTAGGTGGAAGGTGGAGAAAATCCTTGTCGCAATGGTATGCTCCAGGAAATTTTCGGAAATCCCGTAGCGCTCTCGCGATGTGCTCGAACGATACTAGAACAGTGGAAATTTGAAGAAACCATAGAGTTCTAAAACTCTCTTCGGTTTTACAATCAGGGGGCATTTATAGCCGTGGCCCCCTGTTGCATATAATTATTAATTAATTATTATAATATTATTATTTTATTATAATTACTTTAAATATCCTGATTCTTATTCTATTTTAATTATTTCTTCCCCTCCTTGGTCCACACACGGGTTTCCGAAAAATACTCCAATTATATATCTGTGATCTACGAATCTTTACCGTCAGGATGGCAACCCGAAACAAGACTTCCGGGGACTTGTTTCCGTCAACCCCTCCCTCGCAGATCCCTTTGGTCCTTAACCAGATTCCCGTTCCCTTCCAAACTGAATACCAACCTTATAGCACCTTGTGGAACCCTAACCTCCTAGTTTGGCCCCCCCATACCTAGGGTCAAATCTCGTAAATAATTTTTCCTGTCCCAAAACTAGGCCTCGTTACACTCCTAGTCTGGTCAGAGCTATAGGTTTCGTAGCAAACCTTCCTCAAGGACAAGTCGGGATGTCACATTCTACCCCCCTTCGAAAAATTTCGTTCCCGAAATTAGGTATAGTTAGAATTTGTACCTTCAAAATAGCTCTGGGTAAGCTTTTCGCATGTCCTCCTCTAGTTCCTATGTTTGCTCTTCGAACTCTCCATTTGCCCATACTGCCCGTACTATCGGGATCTCTTGGTTCCGGGTCTGGCGAGTCTTATGGTCGATGATCCGTTGAGGAGTAAGGGGTAAAGCCAGATCTTCCCTTAGTTGTACCTGTTCCGGTTGCAGCATATGATCAGGAGAGGCATAGTACTTGCGCAACTGGGAGACATGGAAGACGTCATGAATGTTAGCTAAGTTCGGTGGGAGGGCTATCCTGTAGGCTACTGGTCCTACGCGCTCCAGGATCTGAAAAGGACCTATAAATCGAGGGCTTAATTTCCTGACTTTCAAGGATCTACCAATCCCAGTAGCTGGCGTGACTTTCAAAAAGACGTGATCTCCTTCTTGAAACTCTAATGGTCTCCGGCGGCTATCCGCATAACTCTTTTGTTGGCTCTGGGCCGTAAGCATTCTTTGGCGCACTAGCTTGATCATATCTTCGGCCTCTTGCTTTTTTTTTTTCTGGAGTTAGCCCTTGGTATTACCTGCTATCGTTCCAACAAAGCGGCGACTGGCATTTCCGGCCGTAGAGGGCCTCAAAAGGGGCCATGCCTATGCTGGCTTGGTGACTATTATTGTACGAGAACTCCACAAGGGGCATCAACTCTTCCCAATTCCCAAGTGTATCTAGTGCACACGCCCATACCATATCTTCTAAGATCTGGATGGTCCTTTCGGACTGGCCGTCAGTCTGAGGGTGATACGCCGAACTCAAATGCAGTTGCGATCCTTGAGCTTTTTGAAAGGCTGTCCAGAATCGAGAAGTAAACCGGGGGTCCCTATTCGAAATAATAGAAGAGGGGATTCTGTGTAACCGTACCACCTCCTTCAGATATACCTGCACTAGCTTCTCTATCGAGTAATTCATTTTGACCGGGATAAAATGGGCAGATTTAGTCAGCCTGTCTACAATTACCCATACTGCATCCACTCCCGTTCGGGTGCGTGGTAGTCCGATGACAAAGTCCATTGCGATCCCACTTCACTTCCACTCAGGAATCTCCGGAGGATTTAGTAACCCGGGGGTTTCTGATGCTCAATCTTCACTTTCTGGCAAACCAAATATTTCTGTACCCAGTCCTCTACGTCCCTCTTCAACCCTGGCCACCAAAACATTTTTCGCAGGTCGTGGTACATCTTGGTGGTTCCTAGGTGTATCGTGAACTGACTTTTATGCCCTTCTCGTAAGATATCCTCTCGCAGACTGCCCTCTTTAGGCACACAGATGCGCTGACGGAACCGTAACATCCCTTTTGGATCAGTAGTCACCTCCTTAATCTGCCCTGCGGCCACGGCATTACGAAACTGGCGCCACGAATCCTCCTGGCACGCTCCCTGCACCTCCATAATTTGTTGCTTAAAATCGCTCGTGACTTGCAACGGGCATAATATCAGACGATCGATACGACGAGCCACAGTTAGATCGAGATCACGAAACTCCTCAAGTAACTGGGTCTCCCATACCATTAGATGGGCCATATGCAACGACTTCCGACTTAGGGCGTCAGCTACCACATTGGCCTTTCCCGGATGGTAATTCAGGCCGAAGTCATAATCCTTCAAGAATTCGGTCCACCTTCTCTGTCTCATATTAAGCTCCCTCTGATCGAAAAGATACTTCAAGCTCTTATGATCAGAAAACACTTCGAACCGAACTCCGTTCAAGTAGTGTCTCCAAACTTTCAGCGCAAAAACTAACATAGCTAATTCTAAATCGTGGGTGGGGTAGTTGATCTCATGGGGCCTTAATTGCCTTGAAGCGTAGGCGATTACCTGCCGTTGCTGCATCAACACACATCCCAATCCCGCTTTAGAGGCATCGCAATAGACTTCAAAAGGCAATTAGGGATCTGGTAATACCAAGACCAGAGCCGTGGTCAGCTTTTCCTTCAGCTCCGCGAAGCTCATTTCGTATTCGCGAGACCAGGTTAACCTGACTCCATTACGCGCCAACTTCATCAATGGCAATGCAATTTGAGAGAATCCTTCGATGAATCGTCGATAGTACCCTGCGAAACCCAGAAAACTCCGGATCTCTGTAACTGAGGTGGGTCTTTCCCACGTTTTTACTGCCTCGGCTTTGCTAGGGTCCACGGCAACACCCTGCCCCGAGACTACGTGCCCTAGGAATTGCACTTCTCTTTCCCAGAACTCGCATTTGGATAGCTTGGCATACAGATTCTTTGCTCTTAAGGTTCCCAATACGGTCCTCAAGTGCCGGGCATGTTCCTCCTCGTCCCTAGAGTACACCAAAATGTCATCTATGAAGACAATCACACAATCGTCTAAATAGGCATGAAAAATACGGTTCATATAGTCCATAAAAATGGCAGGGGCATTGGTCAACCCAAATGACATTACACTAAATTCGTAATGTCCATAATGGGACCTGAATGCCGTCTTGGCAATATCCTCCTCGCGTACCCATATCTGATGATATCCTGACCTCAGGTCGATCCTCGAAAATACCCTAGCTCCCTTTAACTGATCCAAGAGGTCGTCTATCCTTGGCAGTGGGTACTTGTTTTTAATCGTCACCTTGTTGAGCTGCCTATAATCAATGCAAAGCCTCATAGTGCCTTCCTTTTTCTTTACGAACAATACCGGGGCTCCCCATGGTGATGCACTCGGCCTAACAAATCCTTTGTCCATCAATTCCTCTAACTGCTTCTTCAGTTCCTGCAGTTCTAGCGGCGACATTCGATAGGGGGTAATGGAAATGGGTCCGGCACCCGGTGTCAAGTCTATAGAGAACTCTACTTCTCGCTTGGGAGCGAACTCTGGGATATCATCGGGGAAAACGTCGGGGTACTCACATACCACTGGAATCGGCTCAATTTTGCAATCCGCCACCTTGACCTCAGAGGAGGCTAGAAATACACACCCTTGGTCCTCCAACCAGCAACAGTACAAGGTTGGCAGTTCGTCATCAAACTTTATCGAACTTGCGATTCCCGAAGGAAGGATCACTAATTTGTTGGCGCAATCCAGCACCACTCCGTTAGTCTTCAACCAGTCCATCCCTAGTATAATATCTAATCCAGCTAGGGGAAGACAAATCAAGTCAGCTACGAACTCCCTTTCCTGTAGCTGAAACGGGCACCCAAGGCACACCTGACAGGTCTTGACAGATGGCGCCGTAAGCGTCGACACGGATAGAGTGTATGGTAGCATCGTAGGAGATAATTGTAGATCCTTCACGCTGCCATGAGAGATAAAGGAGTGCGATGCTCCAGAGTCATACAACACAGTCAATGATTTGCCATTGATTAAACACGTACCTAAAATTAGCCCTTCCTCCTGCTGGGCCTCCTCTGCTGCCATGGTGAAAACGCGGCCCTGGCGCTGGGGCGTAGGCAACAATGCTCTGCATTCCCTAGCAAAATGCCCGATTTGGCCACACCGATAACATACATTCTGTCCTGCCAAACACTCGCCTACGTGGGGCTTGTTACACTTTGGGCAAGCTGGCCTGGCATCTGACGGTTTCTGGTTCGCTCTTCCCTGCGGTTGAGGTCGTGACGCTGGCGGCCCGGTCCTAGGCGGGTTCTGCGACCTGCCTATCCCTGGTTGCGATCTCTGGGGATGCTGGCCCCTACCCCTCCCTGGGAATGGGGCCTAGAACGGCCCTTTCTTTTGGGGATCCATCTGTGAACTCCCCGCCTCGGCGAACCTCCTCTTATTGCGCTCGCTGCGCACCTCTGCTAGGTCCCGGTTGGCCTCCTCCTGAGCCAAGCAGGTGTTTACCAACGTTGCATAATCTCGCACACCTGAGCTTGCTAGGAACACTTTCAACTCGGGTTTCAGGCCTCGGTGGTACTTGGCACACTTCCAGTTATCGTCCGGACAAAACCTTCCCATCCTGGAATAACGGCAAAGCTTCTCAAAGGCCGCGGTATACTCTGTAATACTCATTGTCCCTTGTCTCAGTTCCAAAAACTCCGCCTCCTTCCGGTCCTGTAGCTCCCTTGGGAAATACTTATCTAGGAATGTCATCTTGAACTGCTCCCATGACATCTCTGCCCCTTCCTGTCCCACTGTCGGTCGAGTCATATCCCACCATTCTGCAGCTGCCCCTTCCAGTTTCCTCGAGGAAAACTTGATCTTCTGCAAGTCTGTGCAGGGGACATCCTCAAAAACCTGCTCTATCTTCCTGACCCAGCCATGTACCAGGTCTGGATCCATCAACCCCTCGAACACGGGTGGGTTAGCCTGCATAAAGTCCTTGTATCGGAGAGTTTCAATCTCTTGAGCAGTCGGGATCACATTCCGCTGAGCAATGGCGGCCGCAATCTGAGCTGTGGCCTCAGCTTGGGTCTGAGCAGCTTGCGCCACTTGCCGTATTATCTCTGACAAATCCACAGTAGCAGACTCTCGAGACGTGTTATCCCTTCTCGGAGGCATGTCTGAGTATCAGCACATGCAAAATCCTGAGTTGATCAGTGTCAAGAATAGCCAGTGCACATATAACCAGAGCAAGCAACTTAGGAGGGTATACATTGTGCATCATGCCCGGAAGCATAGTGCAGCTCAGTCCTCAGGCTCACTCGGACCAAACCGCTCTGATACCAAATGAAACACCCCTAGCTGATCCGGTACGCTCGAGACGTACTAAATCCCCACTAGGTTGTTTACTTCATGGCCGTTTCTTCCATTTTCGAAAAATAGTAACTTTAATAAAATAAGGACCCATTTTCTTTTGTAAAGCATACATTTTACAATATAGGAGCCGTGCATGCAACAAAATAATATAACAAACGTTGTCTCTAGTAAGTCGGATTTAAGTTAGCGGATACATAGGTTACATGACGGGTCCTCTACAGATATAAATACACACCATATACTAGTTATATTACATAATCCCATACATATGTTTCACAAAATACATTTATTCTCCTTGTAGTACCTACTACCCCGCCAGCTAAGCGTCCTTGCACGGGTCCTCCTCGGGTTCCACAGCATCAGCATAGTAAGACTCGTCCTCCGTCCCTGGAGCCATAAGCGGGTGGGGGTGAGAACTGTAGGTTCTCAGTGAGTAACATTTCAATCGTGGTTCTTTTCTTTTTCCCGGGTATTCTCCAGCCGCTCAGAGTTCGTTCTAGGTGTTTATGCGACTACCCCCTACTGGTTATGATCTTGGGCCTATACTCTGCGTAGCTTTATCTACGTTACTAGGTGATTGGCTTTTCTAATCTTGTTAGTACCTGGGCTTCGTGCTTTTTAACTGGGCGTTTCTATTAGAGACATACTACTTGTCTTGGGTCGTTCCCTTGACGATCTATATAATGGATGAACAATTATATATACAATACTTGGATAGATAAATCTACATATGCATCATCATCATATTATCAATCAGCCGTACATGCATGTAACATAATAGTGCATGGGGGAAAATCTGGGGATCTCTTACGAGCTCTGTGGTTGCGTCCTACTTAGTCCTTCGCACCTTCGTAGCCGTGGCCTCGGACTATGACCTCTTTTTGCTACTATTGCATCGATCCGGCAGCACTCTTTACCGGTGTGGTAGCTAACCACGTAAGGCTCATAGGAGGTAAACATCGAATGCAATTAGTGCAACCATCCCCTCTTGCATGGCGAGGGATCAGACCTATGAATGATCAAGAGTGGACGCGCTTTGACCGGTCCTATGGCTCGATCCGTTTCTCTTTCCTCTTCTAGGGGGCCCCTTAGTTATCATCTCATTCTTACAGACCTATGCCTGTTTCACAGATGTGGGCCTATGCCCATTCTGCACCTTTGGGCCTATGCCCGTTCCTTATCGTTGTCAGGTCTCCTCACCTGCGTTGCTTATAACCAATTTGTCTTGCCAAATTAGCGAGGGGCGTGCCTGTAAGACCTTGCCAAGAGAATCGGGGTTTCCTAATCATATAACTACTGACTCTGGCTAAGGCTTTCCGAATCCGTGGTGATTCGTCGCCTCTGCTCTGCTTTTATTCCCTAAGGTTCAATTATGGTCTTCATTAAATTTTAGCGTGAACTTCTAATTATCTAAAGCCGTCCTAACTCTTACGACGACCCTTCCTCATGATGCATGCTCATATACATTGATATGGCCTAACCTTACTCCTTGGATCCCTTAGAAACATTAAACTCCCAACTCTGCCAGGATTCATTCGAATACTTGCTGGGGTATTCGAATGAAGTCCCTTGGAGTCGTTCATTCGATTGGAATAGGGTTTCATTCGACTGAATTCCCTCGGCATCCTTTCATTCGAATGCTAGGGGATTCATTCGATTGAATTCCTCAAAATTTGCCTCATCCGAATGTTGAGGAACTCATTCAAAGGAAAGCTCACTTTGGGCTTTCATTTGACTGAATTCCTTCCGTATTCGAATGAAAACTCTAAAAATCGCCTACCGCGACTCCAGTTCTCAAATCTTCATTGTTCCTGGGGTTCCAAGTAGTACCGTTACGCGTTTCATTTCTCCATCGTTCACAAAACCCTTTTTACATCATTACCCCCCAAAATACTACTTATCCATTTTATAGTCAAATATACGAACAGACATTTATACAGGTAAGAATTTAAACCACATAGACAGTGGGCTTAGGATTACCCACTTCCTATGCGGATTTGAGGTGGGTAGGTGGAAGGTGGAGAAAATCCTTGTCGCAATGGTATGCTCCAGGAAATTTTCGGAAATCCGGTAGCGCTCTCGCGATGTGCTCGAACGATACTAGAACAGTGGAAATTTGAAGAAACCACAGAGTTCTAAAACTCTCTTCGGTTTTGCAATCAGGGGGCATTTATAGCCGTGGCCCCCTGTTGCATATAATTGTTAATTAATTATTATTATATTATTATTTTATTATAATTACTTTAAATATCCTGATTCTTATTCTATTTTAATTATTTCTTCCCCTCCTTGGTCCACACACGGGTGTCCGAAAAATACTCTAATTATATATCTGTGATCTACGAATATTTTCCGTCAGGATGGCGACCCGAAACAAGACCTCCGGGGACTTGTTTCTGTCAGCCCCTCCCTCGCAGATCCCTTTGGTCCTTAACCGGATTCCCGTTCCCTTCCAAACTGAATACCAACCTTATAGCACCTTGTGGAACCCTAACCTCCTAGTTTGGCCCCCCCCATACCTAGGGTCAAATCTCGTAAATAATTTTTCCTGTCCCAAAACTGGGCCTCGTTACACTCCTAGTCCGGTCAGAGCTATAGGTTTCGTAGCAAACCTTCCTCAAGGACAAGTCGGGATGTCACATTAAGCATAAGGTAAATGAAATAGTTTTTGGAATTTCAATTCTATAACAAAAATTAACTTTTGTATCACCTTTTTTTTAAGATGAAACGAACACACCCTAAATTTATATTAAATGTGTACTCTTATAAAGTCAAAAGAAAAAAAACTTGGTTAATGTCATAAAAAAACTAAGGATAGGTTAAAAGGCATTACTCCACTTGTAGTTTTTGGAAGATTTCTTATCCTCTTTCCTCATCAAACTTGATTTTCTTTTTAACGAAATTCTTCTTTTAAAAAAAAATGTCATAAAAAACTAAAAATCAACAGCGATCGTAAACATATTAAAAACACTTTAAATAAATTTAGAAGTTATAATAAAAATAAATTTGAAAACTAATTTGATTAAGGAAGGAAGTTCAATGTTCAAAGTTTTTCTTTGGACTACTGCGAGCATTGATCTCTTGCCGCATTGTTCCAAATGTAATTGTATAATGTGTGGGCTTTAAGTTCCATATCAAAGGTTCATCTCTTTTTGTATTGCCCTTTAGAGATATCTTTGGAAACAGGTTTTTTCGGGATCTTTGAGGAGGGTGTGTCCTATGAACTAACCTTTTTTTTCCTTACAAAAGCTTAAATGTTTTGGCTTCCGGAAAGAAGCAAAGATCTTATAGTAGTCATTGGTTTTTATTATGCTTCTGTGTATACATGGTTGCACAGGAATGCTAAAAATTTTAATGATTCATTTTCAATTGTTGACTTTATTTGAGATGAGATTACTTTTTAGGCATCCTTTGGTGCTTTGGCCATTATCAATTAAATGATAATCCTACTTCTTTCAATATAGAAATGATTTACATGTTTTTGTTCAATGGTTTATTCACAAAATTCGGTTTTTTTTTCTTCTTCTTTTTTTCTCTCCTTCCTTATTTTAATGCCTATTCTATACTCACGAATAATGATATTCATGTATTATAATACGTGTTTTGTGCACAAGACTTTAAAAGAAAATGATCAACCAATCTTCTTGTATTGAGAGAAAGAAAATGATTTGAAGTTGTTAAAAAATAAAAATAAATATATTCTATATCTTAAATTGATTTTATTAGTTTTAGTTTATTTTATGTTGATTTACTTTCATTATGCGTTGTTTCTCTTTTTAGCTTATAAATAAGAATATCTCTATGTAATGAAACCCACACAACTATTTAGTGTCTCTTGGATTTTTATTTCCCTCTTCTCTCTGTGAAGCTCAACACAAGTGCTTCAATATACACTGATCCATACCCAGATTAGTACATACTTTTCTTAATTGGTTTGTTTTCACTTGCCAAATTCCAGGGAAGGAGGTGTTTGCATGATATACAGAAAGCAGCATGGATAAAGTTGTAGAGAAAGCCACAGATTTTGCACTAGATGCTAGTATTTGGCAAGTACGTTACATTAGCCATTACAATGGGCACGTTGAGAAACTAAAGCAAAATGTTACCACTCTTGAGAAGGCTAGAAAAATGATGGAAGACGAAGTCAATCGTGCCAAAGATAACACAGACGGAATTAAAGAAGATGTTCAAGAATGGCTTGAGAAAGCGGAGGGAAAGATAAAAGAATGCAGCGAGTTTCTGGGTGATGAAGGCCACACAAAGACAGGATTTTCCTGGGGTATTCTTCCTTTCTTGTGGTATAGGCATAGACTAGGAAGGAAAGCATTGATGCTGGCAGAGGAAGTCGACAACTTGCATGGAAGTAAACCCGCGTCTGGTGGAGTTTCATATCAGCAGAAGCCAATGGGTACATATATTGATATTGCTGGTTATTTTGAATTTGGTTCAAGAGAAAACACAGTGCAAAGGATAATGGAAAAACTAAAAGACTCCACTGTGAGAATGATTGGAGTGCATGGGCCTGGTGGTGTGGGCAAGACCACGTTGGTCAAAGCAATTGCTAAGAAAGCTAAAGACAACAATTTTTTCGATGTGGTAGTTGTGGTTAACATAACAAGAAATCCAAACCGTCAAAACATTCAGGAAGAAATTGCTTACCCTTTAGGATTGACTTTTCAAGGGGAAGGTGAGAATGTGAGAGCAGATCGTTTAAGAACGAGGTTGAAGCAACAGAGGGAGAGTATCCTTGTGATCCTTGATGACCTTTGGGATGGGTTGGACTTGAATATGTTAGGGATACCGTTTGGTGATGATGATTTAGGTCACGTGACTGTCAAAGATAGAAAGGACTTTGGGGACAAAATGGCAGGGGAAGAAAAACTGTCTAGTGAAAAGGATTTCAGCAAGGGGTGCAAAATTTTGCTTACTTCAAGATTTAAAGAAGTTTTGTTTGATAAAATGAATGTCAAAGAAAATTCAATTTTTCATGTGACAGAGTTAGATGCTATGGAAGCTATGAAATTGTTTAAGAGGGTGGCTGGAATACTTGATGAAAATTCTAAGTTCAATCAAGACGTTGTTAAGAAGTACTGTGCAGGGTTACCTGTAGCAATAATCACATTAGGAAAGGCATTGAGAAATAAGAGCGAGTCAGTGTGGGAAGATGTAGTGGAAAAATTTACAAGGCAAGAATTGGCGGGAGTACAAAATTGCATGGAGATCTCTGTAAAAATGAGTTATGACTATCTTGAAAGCGAGGAGCTCAAGTCCATTTTCTTTCTTGTTGCACAAGTGGGTCATCAACCATTAATTCTGGATTTGGTGAAGTACTGCTTTGGTTTGGGTATACTTAAAGGTGTCAGTACACTAACAGATGCCCGTGATAGAATATTCGAGTCAATCAAGAAGCTAAAAGATTTGAGTTTGATGTCAGATAGTGATTCTAGTTATCATTTCAATATGCATGATGTGGTTCGAGATGCGGCTCTGTCCATAGCACACAGGGATCAAAATGTATTTACCTTGAGAAATGACAAACTAGATGACTGGCCTGATGAACTTGAGACCTGCACTGTTATTTCTATATACAAGAGTGATATTACTGATGAGCTCCCTGAAGTAATAGATTGTCCTCAACTTAGAGTCTTCCACATTGACAGTGATGATCCATCCTTGAATATACCTGATAGGTTTTTTGAAGGAATGAAAAAACTCAAAGTATTAATATTGGCCGGAATTGATCTACGAAGTTTTCCATCTTCAATTAAATGCCTAACAAAACTCCGAATGCTTTGTTTTGAGAGATGCATTCTAGGTGACTTGTCAATCATAGGTGATATGAAAAAATTAAGAATTCTTAGCCTTTCAGGGTCCAAAATCGAAGATTGGCCAACTGAGTTTGGGGGCTTAAGTAAGCTACAATTGTTAGACATCAGTGACTGTTCCATTAGCAAAATGATTCCACTGAATTTTATATCAAGCTTGACTAGTTTGGAAGAGTTGTATATAAGAAACATCATGATTAAATCAGAGGTGGAAGGAGAGATAAAGCAAAGCCAATTCTCTGTTCTTTCGGAGTTGAAGCATTTGCATCAATTGAAAATTATAGACGTATGCATCCCAAGTGCTCATGTTTTGCCAATGGACGTGTTCTTTGACAAGTTAAATGATTACAAGATTGTGATCGGAGACTTCAATTTGCTCTCAGTTGGAGATTTCAAGATGCCCAATAAATATGAAGCTTCTAGATCTTTGGCACTACAACTAAAATCTGGCACAGACATCCACTCCCTCAAAGCAATCAAAATGTTATTCAAAGGAGTGGAGAATTTGTTACTGGGAGACTTAAATGGAGTTCAAAATGTTTTTTATGAGTTGAATTTGGATGGATTCCCACATCTTAAACACTTGTCAATCATAAATAACCTTGGCATTGAATATATTGTTAACTCAATGGAGCTGTCTCATCCTCAAAATGTTTTTCCCAGTCTAGAATCGTTCAATCTTTTCAATGTGATGAACATAAAGAAGATATGTTGCAGTGCTGTTCAAGATACCTCATTCTCTAGATTAAAGACTTTCAAGGTCAAGATGTGCACCCAATTGAAGAATCTCTTCTCCCTTTACATTGTTAAATTTCTCACTAGCCTAGAAACTATTGATGTCTCTCAATGTGATTATTTAGAGCAGATTGTTGTTGAGGAAGGAGGAGCAGTATCTGATAAGGTTGAGTTTTGTAAGTTATGTTCTTTGACACTACAAGAGTTACCATCTTTTATTAGTTTCTACGCCAGTGAAAAAATGCTTTCTGAGCCTCAATTGATGGATAGGCAAGCCGGAAACACAGAAATTGCCTATGCAGATGAAGAGCAAAGTGTCATAACTTGTATTTCTCTCTTTGGAGAAAAGGTATGATATTGCGTGAATTGTGATTTTATCCAGCTTAAATTAATTTGTGATCAGATTTTTTTTATAAGTTGTTCTAAATATAGTAACTATGTGTGTTCCTGAAGGTTGTAATCCCAAACTTAGAGAGTTTGAAGTTGTCCTCAATCAACGTCCACAATATATGGAGCGACCAACTTTCAAGTTTCTGCTTTCAGAACTTATTAAAATTAACTCTGGTAAATTGTTTAAACTTGACATATTTATGTCCACTGTCCGTGGCAAGCAATTTGGAGAAACTAAAAGGGCTTTATGTAAGTGGGTGTCAGACGATGGAAAAGTTATTCAACAAGGAAGGGAATAGTTATGACTATTCAAAGGTGTGTAGGGCAGTATATAGCTTGGTTATTGACTTTGAATGAAGTTTACATGTTACATAAATCTACTTTATTTTCTTTGCTCACTGTTTCTTGTGTTTGTGCAATTTTTTCCCCTAAGAATCATTGTGGTATCTGATTCCATTAAATAATGGTTTGTCCGCAACAAAACAGGTCTGCATTTTTCCCAAGTTGGAGGAAATCCAACTGACCAACCTGAAGATGTTAAAGGAGATATGGCCAGCCGAAGTTAGTGCAGATTCCTTTCGCAGCCTCGTTTCTTTGGATATTAACTGGTGCAAAAAGCTTGACAAGATTTTTCCTAGTCACATGGAAGGTTGGTATCATAGTTTGGACAGCTTGAAGGTTGATGGATGTGAGTCAGTGGAAGTTATTTTTGAAACCAGATGTACTCCACCAAAAAACGCATTTGGAGCTGACACAAAATTACAGCTCATTCTTTTAATTGACCTCAAAAGCCTGAAGCATGTGTGGAGCATAGATCAAGGAAGAGTTGTTAACTTCACAAATTTGCGGAGTATAAAGGTTCTTTTTTGTGGAAAATTGAGCTATGTCTTACCGGTATCTGTAGCCAAAGGTCTTGGAAAACTTGAAGACTTTTCTGTACGGTCATGTGATAAAATGGAGGAAATTGTTGCAAGGGTTGAAGGATCAGAAACAAGCATACCATTGGTGTTTCCTGAAGTAACCTCCATGGAATTTTATAACCTAGGAAAAATTAGGCATTTCTATATGGGGAGAAGCGGGAGACACACTGTAGAGTGTCCAAAACTAAAGCAGTTGACAGTGAATTACTGTGGAAAGCTGGAAATATTCACAACAGAGGGCACAAATAAAGAAGAAAGACCAGTTTTCTTAGCAGAAAAGGTACAAGTCCTCATTAACTATGACCTTATTTTTATTCCTCATAGGAATCACGTCATTGTCGTAGACTCATAGACATCATGCAGAAGTGAAATCTTGATTTTTACTGACACACAAATTCTCTAGACATTATTGGGACACTCTGTATAACTAATTTGAGATTTTAATTGCATTATTGGTGAGTCAGCCTATGTGAAAATATGGAGAATCATGTATTACTAATTGGAAATTTCTGTTATGTTACTAGTGAATGCACTGTAACATATTAACAAATTATTCATTACTTTACCACATCAATTGCATTTAACAAAAACATAACAGAGGTCACCCATTATTGATCCCTTGAAATTTAAAATGGTGTCTAAAATATGAGTTCAAAAAATACTTCTCAAACGAAATCAATAGGTAAATTATGCTTTGAGATTTTGCAGTGTATATAAATGAAAGATTTAATTTTAATGCATGACTAGTGAAAAAGTCTACATAGTTAGCTAATCATGTATTACTAAGCTATTAAAATATTTGTCTCCTTCAATAATTAACACTAATTTCACAAATATGGTGACATATGATATGATATGATTGGTTGATGATGAAGGAATTCCAATGATATGAGAAGTTATGTGTTCTTGGAATAAGAAAAAGTAGGGGTGAACATGGGTTGGTTTGGGTCAGACTTGATCTAACTTTGACAAGTCGGGTAAAATTTGGTTTTATTTTTGTGGGTACCGACTGAATCTGCGACCCAGTTTGGTCACGTCGAGTTGGGTCAGCAGGTGACCCACCATTTTTTGAAAAAAATAATTTTTTTAAATAAAAATTTATTTTTTAATTAAAAATATATATTATGTTTTGATGCGTAAAATGATCTTAGGCTAAAAAATAAATAAATCTAATAACAAAAAGAAAAAATATTTTTTGTTTTTAATATATATAAAATAAAAAATAAAAAAATAAAAAACGAAAGTATTAAACATTAAATTCTATACTTACTTTTTTATTTTACACTCTAAACATGTCTAAGAATTTATTTCTGAACATATAGAAACATAATTGTGTTCATATGTAACATACACACGTCATTTATGTCCAGGTAATCTCCAACTTGGAGTATATGGATATCGACTCGAAAGTAGCGGTGTGGTTAAAGAGCAACATAGGGAAGTACCACATGCTCTGTTTGAAACAGCTTCGCTTGCGGTTATTGCGGAGTGTTGAGATTCTCTACTGGTTCCTCCACAGAATTCCTAATCTAGAAAAGTTGGACTTAGATGGCTCTGGCATTCAAGAGTTAGTGCCAACTGGAAATGCTGCACCACAGCAAAGGTTGGGAACTGTTTTACAACTCAAGGAATTGGCTTTGTCCTTGTCATCCATCAAGGATATTGGATTTGAGAGAGACTTCGTTCTTCAGAGAATTGAGCGCTTGGTCTTATTTCACTGCGATGGATTGATCAAGTTGGCACCACCCTCAGTCTCCTTTACTCACTTGACATATTTGGAAGTAAGATGGTGTGGTGGATTGAAAAATTTAATGGCACCCTCAACGGCAAAGAGCTTGGTTCAACTCACTACGATGAAGGTATTCCGATGTCGTCAATTAAAGGAAATAGTGGCCAATGAGGGAAATGAAGGAGAGGCAGTGGTGGATATTAAATTTGTAAAGTTGATAACCATAGAACTAGAGGGACTAAAAAACCTCACAAGTTTCTGTAGCTACAACAAGTGTGTGTTTTCTTTTCCATCCTTGGAAAAACTGATTTTGAGAGATTGCCCAAAGATGAAAACATTCACAGAGAGTCGCATAGGAGCACCAAAGCTACAAAATATACTTGTTGCCACTAAATATGGAGAAGAGGAAGAGAAATGGTATTGGGAAGGTGACTTGAATGCCACCATAAAAAAGGTTTTTGCAGATAAGGTACACACACAGATAATTGTATGTGTTTTTTATTAACTGTGTTTTGAAAAAATATACGAAGACACTCAGTATTAGACCATATGCATGATTAGTAGGAAACATAAATAAATGTACAGTAACTTCAGTACATGTTATTCAAGTAAATAAATAAATTTATTTAAAATCATTTTGCAGGAATCTTTTGAATACTCATCTCGTTTGGAGCTTTCCCATTATCCAGAGTTAGAACAAGTATGGTGTAGCAAAGATTCGGTGCAAGAGAACAAATTTTGCAATTTAAAAACTTTGGTTATGGAACGGTGTGGTTATCTTGTGCATGGAATTCCATATCATTTACTTCCTTGCTTCAAGAATTTGGAAGAATTGCATATATACAGATGCTATTCAGTGAAGGTGATCTTTAATATTACAAATGACAATCTGGTGCCACAAGTGTCGGGAATGTCCCGTTTGAAAATATTGTCTTTAGGGGATCTACCAAAGCTGGAACATGTGTGGGACAAAGATCCTCAAGGAGTTATTGGCCTTCAACTTCTTCAAGATTTGAGCATTTGTGAATGTAATAGCCTTAAATATGTGTTTCCAGCATCCGTGGCTAAAGATCTTGTTAGGCTCAAAGTGCTTTCAGTAATAGACTGTGAGGAGTTGGTAGAAATATTTTCGGAGGATGAAAAAGCCACTAAATCATTTGTGTTTGGTTGTCTGACCTCATTGAAGTTAACAAGATTGCCAGGGCTCAAATACTTCCACCGTGGACTGCGCATGCTAGAATTTCCTGTGCTGAAGTACCTAGAATTGCATCCTTGTAAGTGGGTGATACTTTGTCAAGAGGTGGATGCTTGTGTCGAGGAGCAAATTCTTATTCCACTTGAAAAGGTACTTCTAACAACTTTGTCTATGTATGGATGTGTGTTTGACATTTGTCCTATGCAAGTCAAACTCGCCACTAAATTGGCTTGTCCATGCTTTTTAGCCTTTTATAAAGGATGCCTCAAGGTGGCAAGTAACTCAGCCTTTTGGAATGAAGATTTTGATTCAAATTTAAATGAAGCTTCTCATGAAAAGATGACTTAATTATTGTGCTTTGGTAATTAATGGAGAATTAGTGTCATGAGTAATGAACCAAACTTGTAGAGATAACTTATAGTGTCACCAAGAAAAAATACACACTATGTTGTTATGTGTAGGCTAAATTACTTTAAAAAAATGAGTTGAATCTAATTGCTATTTGCTTACAGTTTTCCTTATTTGCTTTGCTTCCTAGGTTGAGTTCCTAATCTGCAGGTTGAAGACATTTTCATTTGATGTGGAATATGGCACAGTGACTTGGGATCTAAATTCTCAGAAATTGGAAGTCAACATAGGCTTGAAAAGCTTTAAAGAACTGTTAGACAATGGCCTATACCAATTCCTTCAAGTGGTACCAAATGTAGAAAAGCTTGAAGTGAAATACGGTTCCCTTGTAGAGATGTTCTCCACAGAAAGACCTAACACTGATTATGCTGGACTCCTCTTGCATCTCAAAGAATTAAGGCTTCATTCTACATTTGGTCTCAAATCCATTGGTTTAGAGCACTCTTGGATTCACTCCATTCCTAAAAATCTCCAAACATTAGAAGTAGAACAGTGTGGTAATTTAAAGAACATAGTACCATGCACGGTTTCTTTCTCCAGTCTGACGAATTTGGTCGTATATTGTTGCAATAAATTGCTCTATTTGTTCACATCCTCAACAGCCAAAAGTTTGGCTCAACTCAAGCGGATGGAGATCCGTAGATGTGAATCACTGCAAGAGATAGTGTCTAAAGAGGATGACGAATCACATCATGAGGGTGGAAATATAACACTCAAGCAGCTCCAGGCTTTGGATCTTAAAGGATTACCAAAACTCAACTGCTTTTACTCGGGGGATCTTCCTTTGTGTTTTCCATCATTGGATTTGGAACAAATAACCATAATAGATTGCCTCTTGATGAAAACATTCTGTCCACGTATCAAAATAAATCAAGATTCAAACAACAAGTTGTCAGGCGTTGGACTCATCAGAGATGCGACTCGATGGGAAGGAAATCTTAATACTACCATTACCAAAATGAATGAGAAGGAGGTATGTATTATGTTTTTAAAATTAAAAACTAATCATTTAGCATAGCACATAGTGTAATATATTAATATATACTAAGTTGATTTAGTGTGTGTTTTCGTGAAATGTTTTGTGTGCAACTCAAAATTTGATAATTTTTGTAGAACTCACTATCTTTAATATGTGTTTCTTCTCCTTTTTTTCCTCTCTTCTTCCTCAATTTCCCATCATTTTTTTCCATTTCCATCTTATGCTTTATAAATTCAAGAGTTTTCATTTTCTTTTCCATCATATTCGTTATTTTTGGGTTATCAAATGTTTGAGCATATATGTAAGAAAGTTTGTACATGCTTATTCAAAAGTGTATGCATGTCTGGTTTATCAAAAGTTTGTGCATGTGAATACAAAAGTTTTCTCTTTCGTCTTTGTTTTCGTTTATGTTTCGATTTATTTTTTGTTTCCGATTCTTGAAAAGTTTTTGCATGTCAATTCAGAAGTTTGTGCATATATTTTAAAATGTTTGTGCATGGTAGAAAGTGAGTCCACACGCTTAGAGTGTGAGTGAGGAGATGAAGAGACAGTGCGACAGTTACTTTTTGCTATTTAATATGTCACAAATCCGATTTGATTTGGTTTTGTATGTTAAAAAGTTTGTGCATGTGTGTAGAAAAAGTTTATGCATGCATACGCAAAGGTTTTGTACACTTGATAAACCATGGGTTAGCAATATGGTGGACATGGTTGACAACATTTAGGTTGTACGCCTAACATTAGTTTAATACTAAGACACCACTATTGTAATGTCAAATAATTGTTAAAAAATTATTTTTTAAAATAAATAAATAAATAAATTAGTTTTAATGATGTGATAGTGCATAATTAATTTGTAGTCTAACCTTTTTTATGTTAGTATTGTATTAATTATCAAATAAATACTTTTTTTTTATTATAATGATAGTATGATATATAATAATTAAATCACTAACGCGCTAATTCTAAAAATGAATTTAATTTAATTTTTTATCCTACTATTTGAAAGTCACTATTGAATTATTATTTTTTGCTAGTTTTAAATTTAAAATTTGAGAAAATTACACTCCCTTCTCCTTTATTTAAAATAACTTACATTTTAGTTCAATTTTTATATTTTGAACCAAACTACCCTCCACAAATAGTTTTTCTTTTTTTCATTTATCCTTTACAAATAATTCTACATTTTGAAAATTTTAACAAAATAAAAAAAATATGACTAATAATAATATAAAAATATTAATACATAATTATATAAAAATTATTCTATTAAAATAATAAATTATTAATTAATAAATTATAATTTTAAAATAAAAATGAAATATTTTCTTAAAAATTAATTTTAAAACACTAATATATATTTTCATAATAAAACAATAAAATTATCCTCTTTCACTTCTATTAGCTTGAACTAAAATAAATTATAATAAAAAAATAAAATTAGATTTCCTTATAATCCTAAGAAAAAAAATCTTAAAAGACTTAATATATATATATATATATTTTTTTTTATTTGAAAATCAATTGCCAAGAAAATACTTAATTTTTTAATTTTAAAGTTATCATAAATTGTTAATTTATAAAAACTCTCTTAATAAAATAAAATAACTTTATATAATTATCATAATTATGCATCAATAAGTTTATATTATTATTAGTTATAGTTTTCTATTTTATTGAAAAGATTCAATTTTGCTAATGATGAATAAATTTTCATAATTTCTTATAATTTATTAATTAATAATGTATTAGGTTAATAGAATAATTTATATATAA
>QANU01067611.1:87860-168197 GCA_003254905.1 Nissolia schottii | reverse complement strand
GGGTGAGGGAGGATTTTTTTTTTTATAAAAAAAACGGGTCGGGTTATAATTTGGGTCGGGTCGTGGGTCTGGTTGGGTTTTGGGTTATGCCACGTGGCATCCCACGTGGCGCACCGCATCAGCGCCACGTCAGCCCAGTCAACCCTCACCCCACCCTAGGGACTAAAACCTAATTTTACAATTTTTCAGGGACTAAAACTTTTATGCAGGGACTAAAATCAAACTTTCTAATTTTATATGGACTAAAAACATAATTAACCCAATTATTTTAATATTGTTATAAAAAACTTAATATCATTAATGAATAGATCACAACATGAATTAAAATGACAATTATATTGCCTAATGAAGTTTACATATTGAAGTATTAGTATATAAACTTACTATTACAGTACCAGATAGATAAACATAAGTTATATATATGAAAGTTATAGCTAACAACAATTCACGAAGTCTACATATTTTTTTCTTCAATTTTTTTACTTTATTTATTTACCTTTTAATTGACTTTTTAACTGCAGCACATGCACAAAGTTTTGCGACCTAAACTAGGCATATTAAACCCCATTGACCTTATAATCCTGCATTTAAGACATGTAGGAAAAATTTTTGTTGCATATGCACGTTGTTGGATATTGCAATAGATCGATACTTTATCAATCTGATATAGCATGATTGTTGAGACTTATATCTTATTTTCTCCACTTTCTTCTAAAAATGACAATAAAACACACTATGTAAATCTGTAGATGACATAGATGACCAAATAACAACTAATTTTAGATCATAATCAGATATAAATTTCACATCTTCACTGCCAGATTTTGCCATAGAATCATTAAAATAAACAAAAGCATGAACACTTTCTTTACTCATTTTTTCTCACTTTTCAAAGAAAAATTTCTCACCAATAATTTTTTTACATTCACTAACTAACAAAAAGAAGAAAAAGAAGCAGTTAACAAAGGAAGAAGGAGAATTAAGCAAGTGAATGTTGAACTAAGTCGTCGATATTTATAGACAACATACTTCGTATTTTAACATTATTCAAGTCTAAACTCAACTTGGCCAACGTCGATTTCAACCTGTCACGTCAGTCAAGTCTCTTCATCTTTTTTCAATATAAAAAACTCTGAAATCGGTTTCAGTCTTTCCAATTTCAGAGCTACTATAGTAGCTGATTTTTTACATTTTTTTTCTTTAAAAAAGCAAAAATCAGATCCCAGTGCGCCAATTTCAAAAAAAAAATCCATACATTTGTGAATTTTTTTTGACCCATGATTGTGCAAAATTTTGTAGGGGGCACCCATACATTCATGGAAAACCCTATTATTTTTAGTGTGACATTATATCGACATACACCCATTCATTATTTTGGATAAGATTTCAATAAGACTTACACTTTAGGGAGATATATCTAATGAATTGAATTCCAACTCTTGACGGATAGAATTCCAGAGCATTTTAAACAGGTTGTAAGGAGATATTTTTAATGATAGATGGATCATAAATGTGTCAGACATGCTATCTCACACTAAAATGATTACGAATGCCATATTTCTAAGAGTTCTGCTACACGTACACCAAAAACCATACACCATACATACACCTCGTACTTATATACATAAAGTTTGTGTTTTTAACTCATGTAATGTTTGTGCACTTAATTAAGTATAATTGAGATTATCATTTATAAGTTTGTAATGTTTTTGCACTCGTGAGAATAAGGTTTGTGCATTATTAATGGTGTATGTATGAGTATATGAAATTGGATGTACATGTAATATTTTTATTTTTCTAATATGATATATCAAGTCATCGAATCTTTTGAGACATGCATTTATTTATTATCGTATGAGATTTTAATGTGCTCCACACTTTGAAGATTTATTTAACGATAAATGGATCATAAATATTTTAACACGATATCTCACATTAAAATAAATAAAAATAATGCTTAAGAGAGTAACTCATGAATGGAACGAATATACCATACCAAGTCACCGAATGTTTGTTTGGTTACTCCGCATAGCGACAAGAGGACTATTATCAGAAGCAGGCACCGGCTGCAGATCCTCAAACTGAAAAAGCCGCTTGCAATCGAACGAATTAGGCTCACAACAGAGTGAACGAGTGAGAGAACAGAAATGGCGCTGAGTTTCGAAGAGAAGGACTTTCTGTCATGCTGCGGGAGCACCAGATTCGCCAAAGCCATGGCTTCGGCCTCTCCCTTCGCTTCCTTAGAGCAAGCCGTCTCCGTCGCCAGAGGAATCTGGTTCGACGGCGTTGACGTCAATGGCTGGCTTCAAGCCTTCTCTGCTCATCCCCAGATCGGTCAAACCCATGCTCCCTCTCAGGCCTCTCAAACCAGTGCTCAGTTCAGTGCGTTGCTCTCTTCTTTTTACATGATTATTATGCATATGTTGATGTGCGGATTAGTGCTGAGATTGCGTTCTGCTCTTGATCGGTGTCTGTTTCGGTATTCATTTACAATTTGATGCAGTGTGTGTTTGGTTCTGTTTTTGCAAAATTGATTCTTTATGCAATTGATTGTAAAGTGAGTTTGAGGGAAAGTAATTTATGTTAGGCACTTCATCTAAAAGTGATTTTGAGATGAAGTAATAAATTGTGCTTGGAATCAATTCTTGTACGTAGGGTTGATTCTAAGACTCCCGAAAGTGAAACCGAACACACTAGTAATAGTAATATAATAATGGAATTTTCTTTCTCCGCTTCTTAGCTAATGGAAATTACTCAGCTCAGTGATTCCTCCAATTCTTCGTGTTTTTTACCATCTGGTTATGGGTTGCTCTCTGCTATTTTCATTAATATGAAAAAATGTAGATTGTAGAATGAGCAGTATAAAGATGGTGGTGTTTGTTGGTGAATTGTTTGTGATGTATGCATTGCAAGGTAAAAGATGAAAAAAGTTTTATTTCTTATTCACTTGTTAGGGATAATGATTTGTCTAAGAAACTATTGTGTAGGTGGAGTAAGGGAGAACAGTCAACTGCTTTGGCCACTGCTACTGGTTCTAACTTACAGGTATGCTTGCTGTTGCCACTGAAAAAAGTGAAAAACTATATGTTACTTTAGTTGCTGTTTACTGTACTATGAAAGGATAGCAGATTTGTTAGCTAGGATTTAGTATAGGATAGTAGACTTGTTAGTTAGGATAGCAGACTTGTTAGCAAGAATTTAGATTAGTATTTAATTTACATTGCACGGGCTTGGCCTCTGGCGCAGGCTTAGCTTCCCTAAACCTGTGCCTGAAGCTGAATCCACGCTGGAAGCCGAACTCGCATAAGATAAACTAACTAACTAACTAATTTAAATCCTAATCTAAATCTTAACTAACAATTCTGTTATCCTTTCTCTATCATAGTCCATAAATGAAAGTTAGCCATTTAAATGTGGTTCTTCTAATCTTTGTAGGAGCTATCTGAATGGAATGCTCAGTACATGAAAAAGTTTGGGTTTGTATTTCTCATATGTGCATCTGGGAGGAGCTCTGGTGAAATACTTGCCGAACTGAAGGTAAATTTAAAGTCTTCTGTTTTTTATATCCATATTATAATTATTTAACTGTTTTGCTTATCTAAGGCCTCTGTGGGTGAATATCCGTTTAGCTATTTTGTTAAAAACATACTTTTCTCCTACTTAATGGAATTGGAAGGTAAAAGATTGATTAATTATTTTTTGAAGGTTGAGCTTAAGATTGTGATTGATTTTTTCTTAATCAACCATTTTGAAAGACAGAATGGGTGGCTTTCTGGGATTTGAATTAACTGTTATAGTAATTTGTTGAACATTTTTTGGTGATTTGACATTGCTTTGGTGGATAAATGATGAAGACATTTTTATTAAGACACTAATTCATAATGTCACCAGTTGTGTCATATGTAGTGTGATTAAGATCAAACTGGACAAGATGCCAACACAATCTTTGTTAAATTCCGGCATGTTCTTGGGAAGTTTACTTTTCAAGAATATATTTCTGTTAGATCACTGGTTTCTTTGGGTTTGGGAGATAGTTCTCAAGTTACCAGGTTTTGAAGGACATTAGGATCGAAAATCTTCCTTTCTTAGAGGCTTTCACTCTCCTCTATTGTGTCCCATCTATGCATAATTCAATCAATGAAAATTCCTCCTCTATTTAGGGACCTGAAATATTTTGTAGTTTTCACTAGTGAAAGAACTTGTGTGTAATAAAAAGAGGAAAATGCTGATATATGCCATTGTTCATTTAAATTTAAATCAATCTGTTTTACACTTTTCAGAGACGTTATACAAACAGGCCGATTGTTGAGTTTGAAATTGCAGCTCAGGAGCAAATGAAAATTACAGAACTACGCCTTGCTAAGCTCTTTTTGAGTAAAGAAAACATTCCCTCTATAGCTGATAAGGATTCCACCAGTGTTGCTAAAAAGGCAGAAGGTGCTTCCTTATTCTTTGTAATGTTTTATGTTTGGTTAAAATTCTCAAACACCTTTTAAAATCTGTATGATGATGTTCTATGAGGAACATCATCTTTCTATGAAGTTGCGTATTATATTCTTATTGATTGGAAGACATAAAGTAGCACATCCTTGCGTTGCTTAGCACATTCACCATATCCTGGGTAAATTTCTGATATAATTATTATTAATTTAAGTTTCTGCATTTCTACACAACCTTGCATATTTTACTTTTTATTTGACTTTGGTATTTGACGAGACTATTTATTTTGTACTTTCAAGTGTTTAGATGACTATATCCAGTGTTATCAAACATCCGCTATAGGGCCGCTATACCGCTATAGTGGAAATAGCAGCGCTATAGTAAAAAAACAGTGGGTTTTGAGCAAAACACTATTTCTGCTATTCCACTACTGATAACATTGTTATATGCATATTCTTGATACTTTGGGTTATTTAAAATTACATATGTTATGAAATTATATATATATATATATATATATATATATATATATATATATTTGCTGTGCCATACGTGATGTATACACCCTAATTGTTAAGAATATCATGGCATTATAGATTCTGTATGTCAAAAGTTCCTAGTTCTACATTATTAATTCAATATTCAAGTGATTTAGTATCAACTAATGTGTTATCACCTGATCTCCAAAGATTCAAGTGATTCTGACTAAGGAAGGCCTGTATAAGCTACTTCATTAGTTAAAACGCGTATCCAAGCTTCAAGTGATTATGACATTGATCTGAGAATGTGTTGAACATTATTTCTTTGTTTTTGATGCTCTCTCATTTTGAATTGATCCCCAGATCATATACCTCAGCTATTCAATTCAGACTGCTAAATATGCACCAGAAATTCTGAATACAATACAATGTGTTTTTCATATGAACCTATAGAGAATAAGCCTACATGTACTAAACGATTAAATTAAATGTTTTTTGCCTGCTTGTTTGCTTCACACTTTCTGCATCAAACTCTTGGTGAATTATCAGTTTGAACACTCCTATTTTTGGCATCATGATATTCCATGCTTTTGACCTTTCCTATACCTATTTTGATTTTTGAGTTTCTCAATGCTAGAAGATCGCATAGGCATTATTGGTGGGCATGTGACTGCAGCTTCAGAGAATCCAACAGGAAAATCAATTCAAATTCCGGCTAGAACCCGCCCACCCATCACAACTCATGTGTTGGATATTTCACGAGGCTCTCCGGCTGCCGGTATTGAGGTACTCTTGGAGGCGTGGAGAGGCGCTCAGTCTCGTCCGATGTTCGGGGCAGCAGATGGCAGCAGTTGGGTGTTTCAAGGGTCGTCGAAGACAGATTCAGACGGTCGCAGTGGTCAACTGATGAGCATAGTTGACGATGTGACTCCTGGGATATACAGGATAAGTTTCAACACTGGCAAGTACAATCCAGGTGGCTTCTTTCCATATGTGTCTATTGTGTTTGAAATTCTGGAGTCACAGAAGAGGCAACATTTCCACGTTCCTCTGCTGCTTTCACCGTTTTCGTTCAGTACTTACCGCGGAAGCTAGAAATATTGGAAGGTGGAGCAATAAATGCAAAAGCATGAATGTCATCAAGTATTAATGAAGTGAACTTTTGTTGTGTGTGCCCATATAGAACATTGCTAAAGATACTCCCTCAATACACTTATATAGATCACTTTTGACTTTTAGATACATCATTAAATTAATGTTATCTAGATACATTGGCATAAGAATATATCTAAAAATTATGACCTATGTAAGTGGACGAAGGGAGTAATCAGTGTATTATTGGTGATTGCTAGATCCATGTTGTCTGTACTTTATGGATAATAATTGAGGCACGAAATATGTAAGTAGAATATTTGTACTTGGTTCCATCTGATTGAGTTAGATCTCATTTGTATTGTGTTTGGTTTTAGTTATTCTCTTTGGTGCATTTAGAATGAATTCAAGTCAACTAACCAGAGTTGGATGTAGTGATAAACGAGGTGCAGTTTAACTATCACCTTGTTCGAGGGAATAAATACCTCAATAAATTTTAGTCATTCTTATAAACAAGATATTCTCAAATCTCAATTGACACCATAGTAAAATGGAATATATTTATGTGACATTATTTTCTTTTGTTTGGCTTGGTTAAGTTAGTTTTATGTTTGATTTAAACCAGAAAAATGATATTGATGGTTTAACGCATTACAGTGAAATTCTAGGTTCATAAGTTTGATATGAAGTTTATGAGCATAGACAATTGGAAAAATTATTTGTATTTGAGACCGGACTTAAAAAGAGTGAACCATTCCAACTCTCCAACGAAGCCTCCTTGGGGATGAGCAAGCCTCTTGGTTGGATTCCTGCTTTCAGAAAGGACGCCCCCCCTTGTCATTCTAGACTTAGGTTCTATTTTGGGAGGTTCCAGGCTATAGAGAAGAATGAGGTTCTAGCTGTTTTATTTTTTGGTTCTAGGGAACGTGTCGTGTTTTGGTAACATCTTGGGTTAACGTAGGAAAGAGAGAGGAAGACCCATGTCTTGTGACTATCTCTCCTTTCTGTTTCCTAGGCTTTATCTTGTAAAAGGAACAGAACCCTTTTCTTGTTTTTCATCATATTACTAGGCTAGTCCTATTTTGGTGATAACATGCTGTTTCCTGTGTTAGTTTTGGTTGACCAAATCCCCTAGCTCAAGGAGGGTTACAACTATTATTGAGAAGGCCGTGGCTTAGTGCAGGGAGGGCATCCTTTATTGAGAAGATCGAGACGCATCTCTTCTCACGCCCCTCCGCTAGGGAATCGGGCATATGCTGCACAACATAAATTTACTTTTCAGAAGTTTACTTCCAGCAGTATCATTTAGTTATACTTTATAGAAGTTATTCAGATTTTGCTTCAATATCTATGTTATATTTATTTATTTAGTATATGCTATAACTATATGAAGTATATGTTGTTTATGTGGTACTGAAGTAACCACCACTAAGATGAAAAACTCGCCCCTATTTCAATATCATTTTCAGATACGGTAGAGGACAGTGAGAACGTCCCCTCATCCAGTAGAAGCGAGGATTCAACGTCAGTGGTAAGCTCTGCCCCTCATCTAGGAGAAGTGAGGATTCGGCTTCAATGGTAAGTTTTGCTTCGCAATGGGGTCTACTAGAGTCTTATTAGATGTGCTCTAGATGTCCAAGGCTGGATCCTTCATTTAGTATTTCAACATTTCATTTTCAGTTATGATATTAAACATGATGTAACTCAATATTGATGAATATGAACTAGTTATATGGAAATAGTTATGTTATAAAGTTACTTATTTTATAAATAAAGTTATTTATTTATCTTTATGAGTATTTCATATACGTTAGTATGTCACGTCAAAGCTTCTGTAGGATAGTAGCCCTACGTGCGGTGGCGTGACACACGGGGACAAAGGAAAGAGGCAAAGTTTTAATGAAATTATGAATGTGTGAAAAGGAGACCCAAAGGGTATTTTAAGTCATTTTTCATGTTTTTATGTCTTGACACCACAAAATCAAATATGATAGACATACAACAAATTGTGTCTTGTATATCATCACCAAATAGAATACAAGACTGACTTTTGGTCCTATATTTACATCTCTATCCACACGTCTCAGTATTTTAGTCTTGTCTCAGCAATTAAACTCAACCTTAGAGCATTTTTTTTGGACATCCTAATTAAAATACAAACACCTCTAACTCTTGACAAGTGATATCATGTGAGAACTACAAAATACAATAAGAAATTTAATCCCAAAACACTCTCTCTTTCTCTCGATCAAATCACTCTTTCTCTCTCTTGCTCTAACTCTCTCCACTTTATCTTTAAAATACACAAGTATCAACATAATAGAAATAAATATCAATGTAATAGAAATAAATATCAACATATTATAAAGATATCAATGTTTATAAAAAAAATGGTATCAACGTTTATAAAAAAAAGTGGTCAACATTGACAAAAAACAGTATCAATGTTTATAAAAAAAAAAAATGTGTCAACGTTTTGGTATGGTCGTAATATGTTAATACCTTTTTTTTTATGTGATGAGTGAGATGAGCTTTATTTTGGAGTGAGAGTCTGACTTGATAGAGAGAGAGTCTGGCTTGATTGAGAGAGAAAAAGGTATCGATGTTTCAAAAAATATCGACATATTATAAATATATCAATGTTTATATATAAAAAAAAGTATCAACGCCAATGGGTATCAATGTTTTGGTACAGTCATAATACGTTGATATCTTTATAATATGTCGATATCTATTTATATTATATTAATATCTATTTCATTTATGTTAATACCCACATGGCGAATAAATTTCATGCATGAGTGAGAGAGCAAAGAAGAGAGAGTCTGACTTGATAAATAGAGAGTATAACATGATGGGGACAGAAAATGATTTGATAGAGAGAAAATGCATTAGAAGACTGAAAAATAATAGCGTTAATACATTGTTTAACAAATGTTGATACTGTGTACACAAGTGTTAATATCATAGGTACAAGCGTTAATACCATCCATCTCAAAGCTTGCTCATTCTACTAAATATAATAATTTTATCTTTTTCTCTAATATTATACCGTCTCTAGATGTTTGAGTATATAAGGTGTTAAAATAACACCAGCCATGGTCTTAATATATAGACAAAATAGTCTTGATTAACGCAACAAAACAAGAAGAAAAAAACCAGCCTAGATTATTAATAATATCACTTCAACAGTTTTAATTTTGAAAACCATGCCACATCCTTACTTAATGATTTCCTATTTGCGTAAAGCGTACAAGAATCCTATCTCTTATGCAAGCAAGTTTCAAGTAACTGGTGAGCTACCATTAGCTCAACCAACAAAGAAAATTTTTGTGAAGAAAACTAATTGCTGTGCTAAAATTCCACAGCAGTTGCTTTTTTAATTATAAATCAGGCTATTGCTATAACCAATCTAAATGGCCATGTCCTTGATCCATTTTTCTCAGTGTTTCTCTGATTATCTCCATAGCCTAATTACTAGCCACATAGGGAATGGCAGCTGGGAAAGAAGAAACGAAAGGTGAGAAGGGCAAAGATAGTAACATGGAAGAAAAGAAGAAAGAGGGCATTGAAGTAATCACTGCCATTTACAGAGTTAACTTGCATTGTCCTGAATGTGGTGGCAAGATCAAGAAGCATCTCATGACCACCCAAGGTTAGAACTTATTTCAATTCATCTTTTTTCAAACCCCTTCGTGTATTTTTTTTTTATTTTTTTAAAAAAAAATTCATTTTAACTACCATCAACATCGAGGTTAATTAGTTGACCTAATTGATTTTCGGCTCATGTATCAGTTGTCGAAAATAATCAATAATGACAAATTGTAGCAAATAAATTAGAACCAAACAAAAATAAATTAGATTTGTTTTCATTGATGCACAATTTATAAGTTCCAATGTAAGTCTTGATGAGCTTGGAAGCATACCTAAATTCTAGCCCGAGGCAATTTATCCTAAACCTAAACCCACTCATAATTGTATATATGATTTTACCCATTTATAAATGGAATCAATAGTTTTATGACATCGGGTGATTTCTGAGCAGGGGTACAGAGTGTGGAAATTGATATTGAGAAAGGGGAGATCAAGGCAAAAGGGAAATTAGACCCGTTGAAAATCTTGAAGCTCATAGAGAAGAAAAGCAAGAAAAAGGTTGAATTAATATCACCAAAAGTGAAGCCTAAGGAGAATGTTGTTGCTGAAACAAAGCCAAAGGAACCCATAGAAGTAAGTTACCAACTTACATTATATTTATCATTTAATTGCATTTCGATTTTTTATCTATAATTAAACTTGAGTCCTTCCATTTCAACGGTTGTAAGAACCACCACTAAACTATGGGCTCAACTGTTTATTTTTTTTTTCCAAAATGTTGAGACTTATACTTTTACATGTTTAAATTTTAGGGAGTAATTGAGTGTCAGTATGGATTTTATTTTTGGAAAAAGGTACTTTTTATATAAAAAATATTTTTATAATTTTAAGGGTGTTTGATACCACTTAAAGTGTTTTTTTTTTGTTTGTTTTACTAAAAAAATGAAGTTCTACTAAAAAAAATATATTTTTATTATAAGACAATTCAAACGAAACATAAAACTTTAAATTAATTATGAGTAAATATTTATCCAAAAAATTAATTCTAGGTCAAATCAATCCTTTTAAGCGATTATTATATACTATAAACATATTCAAACAGTAATTTGTCATTAAAAATACGAAAATGGTAAAGATCACAATCATATTTGACAACTTTATGACAAATATACTCACAAAAGTGTGGATCCACTATAGTGGGACCTATATTAAGTAGTGTTGTTTGGATTACTAAAAAGTAGGGATGGCGAAACGAGACCGATTTGCAGAGACCAGGCCGGCAACATGCAATTTTTGCAAGGGTGAACACAAATTTTAAGCTCATTTTAATTTTTCAGCCCGCGTGGGCTAGCTTGATTAATTCACGAGTTGAAGCGGGATAGAGTGAATTGGCTCGTGCACGGACTGAAATTAAATTAAAAAAAATAACAATAAAAACATAAATTGAGAAAAGTAAAATGTGAGACAAACATGAAATTTCAGCCCACATAAAAAATTGACTCGCCCCACTTCATTTATACGTGGGCTAGATGCGGGCCAACTTGCCCTTTCCCTTCCCTTTTGTCATTCCTACTAAAAAGGTATAGACAACTTGTCACTTACTCCTCTTTCAATACATCATGGGGCCCACAAAGTACATAATACACTTCATAATGTATTGTGAAAAGAGTAACAAGATATGTATACATTTTTAGTAGTTCAAATAACATTATTAAACCCGCATTTTTTTTCCAAATTAAAGAACTATGCCGTGGTGTTTTCAATTGTTTTTCCTTTTCTTTTTTCAAAGTTCAATTGGTTTTTAATTTCCAAGAAACTATACAAGCTCTAAGATCTCCATGTGAAGACCGCACTATTCCCACACTAACCATGACTTGCTCATGTTCTCCATTGCCTCCTAAACTTACTAACCTATTATACAGAACCAGTAACAACAATGTGTAAGGCAACTAATATTTTTGGTATGTGATTTCAAGCCAATTGTACGCACTATCTTGGTGAAGGCTCACATGCATTGTGACAAATGCGAAGCTGACCTGAAGACTAGATTGTTGAAGCACAAAGGTAATTCATTCGCGCACACAGGAAAAAAAAATACATTTATGAGTTAGGTGCACTTCACTTTTTAAAACATGTAGATTAACTAATACCGTTTTATAACTGCACTAATCAACATTTACAAAAGGAAATTACCCTCATTTTCTTGGAAAATAAGACTATAGGAGAAAAGGGAGGATTGGATAATTTAGTTATTTAATAGTTGATTGTTCTATTATTAAACGTTGGGTCAATTTGCATAGCGGCGGAGCCTTGTTTCTCCTTAGAGAGTGGTGGCCACTGGCCACCAAACTTTCTTTTTACCACTTAACCCTCCTAGAGATTTTCTTATGCCACACCCTTTTGTTTGTGCAAATTTTGGGCCTATTCGATTTTTCTTTCAAGCCTCATGCTTTTTTGTATTTGAAAGCTCTAGTCCCACATTGATTAGCTCACAAATCTTTTAAGTGTTTATATAACTTTAGTAGTTGTTGTATTGGTAAAAAGAGTTGAGAAGAGAGTTGGGTTCGCGCGCATGAGTCCAAGCCGGTTGGGCCCTTCGAAGGCCAAACTGATGGATTCCCCCTGATTCGCATTGAATTCGCCTTCACGGTTGGCGAATATAGTACAAACCAAAAAACTGCTTTGCACTAAATTCGCCAACACAACGGTCCGCGGATGCCCCGTCACCATTCTACTCCCTTGCAAACATACCCTAAAGGTCACATGGTAAAATGCATATAACCTATATAGTTCAAGGGGTAAAATGTTTGTTTCCGTCGTATTTATGAAATTTAAATCATTCCTTTTAGGACTATCTCATTTAGGTTTTGTTGGCAAAATGCAGGTATTTTCGATGTTAAAACAGACCAGAAAGCTAAAACCGTAACAGTTGAAGGCACCATTGAAGCAGAGAAATTGATATCATTTATGAGAAAAAGAGTGCACAAAAAAGCGGAGATTATCTCTATAAAAGAAGATAAGAAAAAGGAGGAGAAAAAAGAGAAAGGCAAAGAGGAAGGAAAGTCTTCAGAAACTAACAAAGACAACAAGGATGGGACTAAGTCTGGTGAAACATCTAAGAAGAAAGATGACAAGTCTGGTGAAGCATCAAAGTCTGATGAACCATCTAAGAAGAAAGATGACAAGTCTGATGAAACAACCATAAAAAAAGATGTTCCTTATATCATTCACTATGTTTATGCTCCTCAGCTTTTCAGCGATGAGAATCCTAACTCTTGTTCCATCTTATAGTTGGAGTAAAAATTAATCTAGAAAAATTATTAATTACTACATAAGTAAACAAACAAATATGTTAGAGGCACATTACGTTTTCAGGAGGATGATCTGCGTTCGATTCTTAGAAAAGACGTAGAGAAGAGAAAAGGATAGGGGGTTATTATTGATGAAACTCATCATTATTAAGAATGTCATTTCATCATGTTTACTTTTTTCGTTAGAAAATATACATCAACTAGTAGTATCACTTCATCCTTTGTAATGTTATTGTGTTCTCTTATGGATTTGTACATCTTGATTATAATTAATTGCAGCTTGCCCATTTGAACCATCTTCTTCACCATTCATTGTCTCTCGGTTACAAAGAGTTTTATTCTAATTTTATAAGCATCCCACCATTCACCACCGGCTCAAGGCCACTTTTTGATTATCTTGTATATTGCAATTAGGTATAGTTGAACTCTTGTTTGGGGACAAATGAAACATAGATAGCATAGATACTAGCGACAAAAATATGTTTAAAGAAAAAAAATAAAGATAAAATAACTAATATTGTTGGCAGCTTAGGATAGTTAACTAATTTTGTACCTTAAAAAATAAAGAACACGAGAGACATGTCTCAAGATAATTTTTAAATTAATTTTTGTATCTCAAACAAGGAAGACATAAGAGACGTGTCTCTACTGTTTCATTGCCTACGTTTTTCTTGACCCAAAACAATAACAAAATGAGAATATCGTAAGGAGTTGCTAGTTGTTTGGCAGACAAAGGCAATTTTGGAGAGATAATATGGCTTAGTTTGGTAACCTTAAATTATAACCTTAAATTTTAATAAAAATTCAATATCGTCGTTCATTAATTAATTGAAAGTGAAAATATAACTTATTTTTTGTTTGTAATATTTATGTCTTTATAGTCATTTTATAATTTAAGAACAATTTATGTTATATTTACCAAACACTATTATTGTGACTTCTCCTTGTTGAGATCAACTTTTTTTTTATGGTTGAATACTCGCAATGTCCCAAATATGGGAATGAGAAGACCAAAGGCAACAACACAAAGCAAACCACTCATGGAGCAAACCAAGAGTGCACAATAATATGCAAAAAAAAAAAAAAAAAACCCGTATCAACATTATATCTGAATGAAGCCACCAAAACAAAACAAAACGCAACATATCAACTTTTAGATTATTTTACTAAACACTGTTAGTATGACTTTTCAAGGGCACTTTTTAGAGAGTTCAGAGAGCTCAACAACTTTTAGAGAGTCACGACATTATCAAACCAAGCCTATGTAGCATGTAGCACAAGTGCGGTCCCTCAAGATGCAAAGCACACAAGAAAAACTTTTGAGAAGTTTGTTAAAAACCCAACCAATGTGGCAGCGAGCACGGAAATGGATGTTGCTTAAAGAAAAAGAAGCAGAGAGAGAGAACCTCAAATACCAGGCTGGAAGGCTATGTTTGGCATGATTATTGTGGTACTTTCTTCTTCCCCTGAATATTCTCTACTTCACTTCTCTTTTGTACCTTCCCTTCTCACCTCCTCCTAATTCTATTCTCATCTCAATCCTTTCAAGTACTCTTCCGGACACTCCTCTAGGTGCTTAATCAAGTTTCCTTCTATCTCTTTCTGTTTCTGTACTGTTCCATTGAATTATTTAAGCTACACGTTTAATTGGTGCTTTCATCAGTCATTGGTGATCAATCAGCTTAAACGCCAAAGAACATTACTTCTTCCACAAGATTCAACGAGACAGTGGAGAGCATTCACCAAGAACAATGTGAACTCTGGGCTCGAAGCACACAAGTGAAGGAAGCTAATAATAACATGATGGAAACATTTCAACTTGCACCGGAGAATTTGATGCAAAATAATTTAAACCAAAATCTTAAGCCACCTTCAATCCATGGATTTAACTCGAATTGAGACACCCAACTGCTAAATCGTCAACCCTTTCAGGTTTGCAACATCAAACTGGATGGACTTTTAGAGCTAAACAATTTTTTGAATGGTATAACACTGGTTATGCTGAAAGAATAGCAGTGGCTACAATGAACATGGACGAGGATGTCATTCCTTGGTTCCAAATGAAAAAGAGAGCAAACCCATTTCGTTTTTGGCAAGATTTGACAACAGATTTAGAAACTGAGCATGGGCCTTCCTTATTTGATTGTCCTCTTGGATCCATGTTTAGATTGATGCAATAGGGATTAATTTGTCGATGAGTATTACAAGGAATTCATGTCTCTAGCAAATAGAGTCATCATTAACCCACCAGAAGCGAGGAATGCACTACTCCTACAAATGACACACAAACCAGAACACAAGTGAGGAATGTACTACCACCAGTATTACTTACACCACCAACCAAACTAGCTCTATGATAGGTTGCATATGTGAATTGCTTAACTTCTTCAAGCCTTGACGTAATCAATCAATCAACAAAGGGAGTCTAAGCAAGAGGTGTAAAAAGAAAGGAATAGAAAATAAATATGATGGAGGTCACAAGCAAAGAGGAAGAGAATAAGAGAGAGAGTGGGGAGAGAAGAGAAGACTAATCCTAAAGTCTAAAAATAAAATCTATACGACTAAAAATATGATAGTGGATGATTAAATGATAACTCTCTGATGAGAGTTATTTTTTCTTTGTTTTTGGTTAGGAAACTTGTTTTATCTAGGGTAATTTAAGTTCTTTTTAGAGTCTTTTAGTCCATGTTGATCTTGGTATTAGTCCATAGTCTTTGGTACACAAACATGCATATTTTTGAATGGTTTGAAGTATTTGTTAAATGAGTTTTAGTTTCAGAAATCATCAAGGAGTAAAATGCTACACAAATTGGGACTCTGGGGGGCATTACTCGAGTAGTGCTATGACAAAGAGCACTAGAAACTATTTTTCTAGAGAACTACACGAGTAGTGCAAGCACTAATCAAGTAGTGTGATGGAACATGAACTAATTCCCTTTACTTAGGGCTCTAATGTAAACTATTGCATTATGATAATTTAATCGACGTTATTCTGTTATGAGTTGTTCGTTATGTTATTTTATGTTGCTCTTATAGATTTTGGTCACTTGACCAATGATTAAATGATTTATTGTCTTGTATGCAACTCGAGAAAAGGAGTGTGAGAATGTGCCTACTAAAATAACCATAGGTTGAGCGAAAATCGGAGAGGAACAAACGTGACTTATGATGTTCTTATTTGAGAGCTCTTAGATCAAATTAGGATTCAAGTGAGTAGTTTGCGTAAAGAGATTAGGCTTCCATCTCATGAGAAGATAATTACTTGTTCTTGAGAGAGACTAATAATTAGGAAAGGAGTTCTAATTGACAACTGTTTGAATCATAATTGAATAATTGAGATTCAGTTATCAGTGCCGTAATAAGATAAGTAAGATTCCCTAAGTGCTCTTCCTATCAAATTAAACAAAAACATTCTTATCTCGTTTTGCTTGAATTTAAATTTCTAAATTTTAACTTTTTGAATTTTCAGGTAACAGTTACCAAATAACCAAAACAACATTCTTTTCAAATTATTCATTTAGCGATTGTTTTGTGATTAATTAGTCATTGTGGATACGACAACCTTTCTCACTATTTACTACTTACCTGACACGGAATACTTGTCGTGAAGAAATCGTATCAAGATTTTGGCGTCATTGTCAGGGACTAATTTTTATCACTTGTAGTTGTTAATTAGTGAATTGAGAGTTTATTTTTTTTATTTAATTTTGTTGTTATGATTTTTTTTTCTATTCGTCTATTGCCTTCACTTGGTCTATCAATGATTTTAGAAGACTCTTATTATGGATTATGCAAGCAAATATGGCCCTGAATGGATTTGTTAGTGTGGAGGTGGTCATCTTGTTTTTAATTGTGAGGCTTGTGAAAATCGTGGAGCTTACCATAAAGAGGGAAGTTGTAAATTTTGCCAATTATTCTTCTTATTGTCATCTGAGGACTTGACGTATTAGGAGTTTGACACCATAATCATTAAAGCACGGTATAGAAAAAAGGGTAAAGTGTTATATGGCACAAGTCTGAGCAAAGAAGAAAGTTTATCACTTAATAGGGGTGATCAGTGGGTGGGTCCGACCCGCTGACCCGACCCTGACTCATCACTTGTGTTAGATCGGGTGTCAGATTTAACTTGTCAAAACTGACCTGACCCGACGACTCACTAACTTGCCATTTATTTTATTATTTTATATATATTAAAAAATAAAAAATTCTTTTTGTTATTAGATTTTTTTTTGCCTAAGATCATTTTATGCATCAAAACATAATATATATATATATATATATAATTAAAAAATATATTTTTATTTTAAAAATGAATTTTTTTTAAATATAGTGGGTCACCTGCTGACCCAACCCGATCCAAACGGGTCGTGGGTCAAGTGGGTATCCACTCAAAAAAGCAAAATTTGACCCGACCCGACCCATGTTCACCCCTACCACTTAATAACGTGTTTATAAAATTTAAATTTTATCAATCCAATCGTTGAATTATAATTAACAATCATATAGATCATTCGTATCAAATTTTAAAAAAAATTGAACATCAATAAAGATGTAATCAAATAAACCTTATTTTCACATTTTTCAACATAAGTACGTAATGAGAATAATTTCTATATGTATAATGAAAGAGAATAACAACGATAAATGGAACTGGGTAATTCTGTTTTGGATATTTTCAGTGTATGTGATATATAAGGAATTACAAAAGAAAAGGAAAGAGAGATAGAAAGGGAAAGAGATTTCCCTAATCCAGTGAAATAGAGCATAAAAATATGAAGGAGAGTTGACATCATCATTTTCATGCCCCATTTAAAAGCCTTTGTTTCCTATTTATAACTAGGATGACACTAGTAATTACTTACACTTTTATTCAACTTAGGTTCATTAAATTGCATATCCCTATAAAATTTTTCCGCCCGGTTGTCATTGCTTGAAAGTTGCAGCAGATTTGGTGTCCACCACCTTGTGTATTAATTGAGGTCCATTATGTAAGCCCAAACCTAGCACCCACTTTTGCTCCACTGAAATTCCTTGAATGATGAAAGCGTTAGATAACAGAGTTCGTCATCAAAATTGAATTGTCTTCCAATTTTGGGCTTGGCCCATCTACACGGATTCGAGTTGCAGACCCAGAAAAACGCACCCACGAACGAGCATCGTCGTCGTCTTCTATAGCTGCTCCTGCCATTCCTTTGACCTTCGATGGCAGAGGTAACTTCTCGCCGCTGTTGGTGACGCTTCCGTTGATTTCGCCGTCGTCGCCGGTGGTGTTATCACCACTTGAAAATCGCTCATACTCACCTATTTGATTTAAAATATTCACCATTTGGGTAATTTTTATTTCTTTGATTAATTTATTCTAGTGCCCCTTCGACACCCCACATTTTCTTTTTTCATAAAGCCGGCATCATCTGGGCAACAATCATCTGAGTATATCTTATTATTAAGGGTAGAATGCATCCATTCCTCAAGGTTTGTTACAATAACACCTCACCCGAACAACATCTTACCCCAAATCTCTTTCTTTGCTAAACGATTGTAGACCTAATCAAGTCGTTAACAACACCTCTTTCTTTGCTAAGCGATTGTAGACTTAATCAAGTCATTAACATCCTCAATAAATAAAATTTAACGCTAATCTAAACTCATTTGTTTATATATTATGAGCGATTACATATATATAGATAATTTTAAAAAGAATTGTGATTAACGGATAGTTATTTTGATTTAAATCTAATTTATTAGTAGTAAAGATTTTATTATTTTTTTTCCCTTGTGAAACGTTTCATTCTGGTTGAAAATTACAAACATGTAAAAAACAAATTATAAAGAAAACACGGCGTGTGATTGCTACTTTAGTTGAGTCGTTCAATAGTCTATGCATGTGCATATAGTTCACTTCACCAGAATCCACCTATTATCACAACAACTTGTATATAGAGAAATTAATTATTTAACGCTCTCGCGTAGAAAATCTTGGTTCTCTATCGCATCGTAAATCAATTTTCTTGTGGCAAATGTGAAAGGAAATTAATTAATCACACCAAATGAGTATGGTTGAATATTTGACAAATTAATTAATTTTGGAAAGATTCTTACAATTTTAATACTTTATCTTTACACATATTCACAAAAGATGAATTTTATCAATTTTATAAAAGATACACTCGCATGGTTTTGAATTCTGGCAACATTTTGTGAGTGTGCTAGTTGGAAATATTGTTCCCATACAATAATTTTTCTTAGTTTAGTGAGTTATCATTAATTTTTTAAATCTATTATTTTATTACAAGAAATGATAAATTAAATTATATACACTAATAAAGTCTAGCACAATTGGTTGATGACTGAGTTCTTTAAACATTTGGTAAGAAGTTCAATCTAAACATTTGGTGAGAGGTTCGATTCTTGGCGTTGTGTATGAAAAAGGTTCTGTTAGGAGATGCATGCTCACTTCAGTGATCTCAAAGCCTCGAAAAAAGATTAGTTGCTATTGACAGTGCACACCTCCTGGGCAACAAAAAATCAAATTATATACCAAAATAAATACTAATGGTATTCTTTTTTTGCATTGGTCACCGTGCTCATACTGTCAATTGTCGTTAGAAGATTTAAATCAGTTCACACCATGTAAGAATGATTCGAAATTGTCTATGTAGTGAGTTCTCTTCTCTGTATACTTTTTCTGTCCACTTTTACGCATTTAGATACAATGAATGAAGAATGAATTTAAAATGTTAAAAGTAATAATAAATAGTAGATAAAGGGAGTACGATATTTTTTTTAAAGGATTTTGCAAGACACTTGTTAAAATATCAAAAAATGATAAGTTCTCATTGGAAAAAAAAATTAAGTATTCAATGCACTAATTACATTAATAATTTTAAATTATTTTATTTATAGATTTATTAAATGTTCAATTGATAGTTATTAAACCCGACTCAATCCCAAGTACTATGCGTGTAAGTAAGAAGTTCTCAAATATAATCCAAAAATTCAACTTGTTGGAATCAATTTCCACCGAAATAACCATGTTGTATATTAGTCCCATTATATATATTACCTATTCAATGGTGTACCGAGGGGTGGGTCCTCGGTGCAGTTTGGATCCTAGAGCTTCTCTGCGGGTTTGAGGTCGCCAGAAAGGATACCTGCAAGGACTCTGACGCTCAAATCAATGAAGGTTGGAAGTAATAGGGAAGTCAAGGGGGAATGGATTCTAGGCTTACTTGGTGTGTTGTTGTGGTTTAAATACCTGGGTGGGAGCCATGAGTTCTGCTATCATGGGGTTCTCTCTGTCTGATTTGTCTCCGAGGTCCATGGAGTGATGTTCACTGGGGGGAGTGTATCGCGATCCGTGAGTCTCTCTGATTGGAGTTGGGGGGAGCTAGTCCGAGTCGGGTTAATCCGTGGACATTTGGGTATGGGTTCCAAGATGGGCCTTTATGGCCCAGTCCGTAACAGGACACCCCCCAGTTCGGAGCGTGCAGTGAAGTGATTTGACATCAAAATTTTGTTCCGAGGATATGATGCCTGCAACTGATTGTGGCGGTTGATGGGTTTTTCCCGTGCCATGTGGCATGCTGACGTGGGGAAATTAGTCCTCTTTTGGAATAACACATGTACCGCATGGTGGCGTTTTGGTTTCCAAGGTTGTTCGTGTCAAAACATGTAATGATGGCCTTTGGAGGGAAAACCCTTTGCCTTCCCTATGGTTTTAAATTTGGAAGCCACCTATTCATTAACTATTCATTTCCTTTTCACTCGTATCTCCGTTTCTGTATCCTTCGCACTCATTTGCTTCTTTTCGTGCTTATTTCTGCTTTGCTTTGTGTGTTTGTTTGGGATTTTTGTTGGAGTCACCCATATTTGAGGGGTTCTGTTGTTGTTCTGCTATTTTCATCTTCTACCAGAGATAATCATCAGTAAGTTCCTTGTTCCTTTCTCTTTGGGTATTAGCGATTTGGTTAGTTTTGATGCTTGCAATTCTTGCTCTTCATTTCTGGTTATTGTGGGTTTTTTGGGTGCATCTGATGTTCTCTGTAGCTGGTGAGAAGGGATTTGGATTTTCTTTGCCCATTTAGGATTTTTAAGGTGGAGGGTTGACATTTGGTTTGGTTTTTCTTTTTTCAGTAGTTTGAGGTTTCAAAACTCATGGGGAAGTTGAAGAAGACTTTCCAAGAGTTGAAGGAGTCGCGTCCTTTACGGGGTCCCACGAGCCCTTAGCTTACGGGTGGATAGACCCGGAGGCGTTTGCCATCCGTAATTATCAAGGAGGAACATATTAGCAGTTTAAGTGAGGCCTTGGAATTGACGAAGGATGGAGTGGAGGATCATGAGTATAGGTTAGAGATCGCTTCTGCGGATGAGAGGGTTTACATGTTGAGGCATAGGTTAGAGATCACTTTCTGTGGATGTACGTGTTTTTCACATGTTTGGGTGTTAGACTTCTGTTCACTGTCTTCAAACGGGAGTTGATGCGACTCTGTGCCTTCAGCCCCACTCAACTTCATCTCAACAGATGGGCTTTGATCCGCGAATTTGAGGTGGTATGTGGAGTGTTCGGAGTGGAGCCTTTCTCGAAGATGTTCTTGAGCTTATTTACTTTAACCAATCCCATGGGAGGCATTATTTCGGGGATGAGGTTTAGGTATAAAAGCAGGCACATGTTCAACATCATGTTGTTTCTAATATTGTAAAATCTTGTTATATTTATTTCCATGAATTTAGCACCAGGAAGCACAAACAGCCAATAAACCTCAATTGCGGATGAGGTAACGTATCTGGTAAAATCGCAATGGAGCAACTACAAGAAGTCAGGTTCGGCTCCTAGGGAAGACAGTCTCACTTCTATCTTCTTTTGGGAAAAAAAAAATAACTCGATTTTTTTGGCTAAAATTTATACTCATTTTATTTAATTTTAGTCTTGTATTTTTTTAAAAAAATTACTTTGATCATCTATGGGTAAAACATTAATGAATTTAATCCTTCGTTAGTCCCTCAATCTTTCACTAGTAGACGATGTTGATGTGGCCATTATTAGCCAAAACGTCGTTTTGGTGTCCAGAAAAAAACTTTTGCCTTTAACAGTGTGTTCGTAAGTTTTGTTTTGGAGGGAAACGTAAAGAAATGGAGGATTTTGAAGGACTTAGTTATTATTTTAACATGTAGAAACAATAATTAATCCCCCAAAATCTTTCATTTATTTTCATTCTCCTTCAAAATAAAACTCATAAGCACACCATAAAGTGCTGAACCAAATACAAAAAAAATATTTTTTTAGGATGCTAAAACGATGTCATTTTAGCTACATAACGGCCACGTTAGAATGATCTGATAATGAAATAAATAGGAGACTAATTTGACTAACGTTTTACAAATAAAGGATAAAATTGAATATTTTTTAAAATAAGGACCAAATTGAATAAATGATTATAATTAGGAACCAAAGAGGTATCTTAGCCTCTTTTTCTTCAGATTGAAATTCTGTAAAAATCATTTAGTGTAGAAATATTATCACATACATAATCTCAATGATGTAGCCACATCACTAGCTAGCTAGCAAGAGTGACAATTCTTCAGTAGGGTTGGGGCTGCAGCATTATCACTCATCACAAGTCAAATTTCGTATACGTGATAGTTGTAACTGTTGGTGAATCGAAGCCTAGTATTTCATGGAAAAGGACCTTTCCTCCAAGTTCAGGCATAAGAAATGCCATGAATGGTAATCTTCTAGTTCTTCATGCAATGTTTTTGCTGCATTTAGTGTTGATTGCAATCCTACATATGGCATTTATATTCATGACGGTAAGCATTGGCGATTCAATGAAAGGCGGGCAATACGGGAAATTGATTGGTGATCTTATGGCCTATATTTAAGGTTTTCACACTGATAGCTCATAATTCTGTATTTTAAAATTTAAAATTTTAAACAAAGAAAAAACACCTAAAATAATTATTTTACCCTTTGGAATATGATGGGAGTCGGATATTTATCATACCAAAATTACCGGCAAGTGCTCTGGGACACCTTGTAATAAAATGAAAGTAGAGAGTCGATTCCACGAAGATTGGTTCAATCTAATTATTGTCTCATTTAAATAGTAGTAGGTGAATTTAACCGTAGATGCTTAGTGAAGTAGTAGTGATAAATGAATGAATAAACATACAAGTAAAATAAAAAAGTAATCCTTAGTTTAGTGTAGGGAGATTAAGGTGTTAGGGTTCCAACTTTCGCAGAGTGATAATATAAGATAACCTATTAATGACGTTTTTATCCTAAATTGACGGCGGAGAATATTGTTCTATAACTTATCTATGTGGTTATCGAGGAATATTTACATTTATATGGTTTTGGGGGGAAAAATCCCAATATATGGGTTGAAAAGAAAAATTACCAAAATATGGGTCAAAATTCTGAAATCGCCATTGTTCAGGGCGATTTCAGAAAAATCGAAAAATAAAAAAAAAATTCAAATGTCTGAAATCGCCATAGGGGGTGGCGATTTCCGACATTTGATTTTTTTTTTTAAGTTTCAGACATTTGAATTTTTTTTTTAATTTTTTGATTTTTCTGAAATCGCCCTAAACAATGGCGATTTCAGAATTTTGGCCCATATTTTGGTAATTTTTCTTTTCAACTCATATATTGGGATTCCTCCCCCCCCCCCCAAAAACCACATATATGTTAAAACCCCCACAATAAGGTTGCCGACGCACTATTACTCTAAAATTTCACGCGAGTTGTCAGTCCTATTACAACTAAAGGGAGCACGAAGCTGGATTTTTCCCCCAAAATAAACTATACAAAAATACTCATTCACATAATAAATTCTTTGTAAAGTTGTTTTCAAAATAAACATTTAACCATATTAAGTTATGTTACACTATCAGTATCAGTTAAAAGATTATGCTATTATGATCATGTTATGTTATATATTTAAACTGTTTTCATGGGAGTTATATATAATATAGAACTGTAAGTCAGGGACAGTCTACGTTGACCCCGGTATACCTTGTATGATCGTAAAGTAGAATAAGATTCATGTAGATTTAGGGCAATACTATAAAACCCATACATGGCAAGCCGCGATGCCCAGTGTCATGTATCATGTCATATATATTAGGGAAAAACCGTAAAGCCCTAACATTTCAAGAACAACTAAACCGTAATGCTCAGAACATCTATCCAGAGAACTCCCAACTGAATTATGTTTTTAAATACTTTTATGCATTAGTTATTATTATATAAATGTTTTATGCTTGTTATATGTTATATACTGCATTTGCATGTCATGTTTTTCAAAGTGTCCCATGTCGTTGTGTGGACGGTCATTCGTTGAGACTCTTCCCAGAGTTCTCACTCCTCAACCTCCCTCCTCTAGTTACAGGTTGTAAAGCGGAGTAGCAGTGCATGGAGTTTATGGTCGGTGTAGCGACGTCAGAATTCAATAGTTAGCAGTTCACCTGGAGGTGAAGCTACCTATAGAAATTGTTAGTATTATTTTTATTTTGTAATCGAGTCATGTCTAGAATGCTCTAATTGTATATAGGTAGGATCTTTGGACCAATCGCGTATTTTATCATGTATATTTATATTCATTGTAAAAGAGTTTATGCTTATTCAGAAAAGGAATTTTTTATGTTTTAATTAAAGTTAAAGTGCATGTTTTTTTTGAAGTGTTCCTAAGAGGCTTCCGTAAGGGAACTAGTCCCTTGCGCCTATAACGATTTTTGGGTTGTTACAACAACATCGCCGCATCTTCTACCATGCCCTTGTTGTTGTCCTTGAAGAGTGGTGCACCCGATGTCTACAACTAAGGGCGATAGACATCGTCCACTGGAGTTTGCTGGTCCGAGGATAAAAATCCCGCCTAAAGACGGGCCAATATTAACTTGACCATACTGGGAAGGCCTTGGCCCCGAAGCATACAATGTTGATGCAGTGAAGAGTTCGGGAAATGACTGCTGGTACTGCCAAAACCCCACTGATGACTCTCGACCTGCATGGTGCCTATTAGAAGCACCATCAAATGGCTAATGTTAAGTCAGCTGGGTTGGCTTGTCATTGTCCAAGCCGATCTCAGTATCCATATATGCTTGTTGGTTGGTGGGCTCATTGTCGATTAGCATATCAAAGTTCCTAAATGGGAAGTCGTCCTCATCTAGTTTGTCGTACTAGTGTTGGCTAGCATGCGTCTTTCCCCTCCTCCTAACTAGTAGTGAGAGTGGGAGTAGGAATTGTAGGTTAATGTGGCATTGCGGGAGCCTCATGAGGAACATTACCTAGCAACTTCTTCAGTTCAGGATCAATTTCTTCTGGAATAAATCCTAGAAACCTTTGCGTCGAGCCCTCGAACCACTGAAAATACTGGAGAGAGGCCTAGAGTCTGCACCAAGGGAGTAAGGGATTGCCTTATCTGTGTGAATATCGCATGCCTTGTGCCATCTCAAATGAAAAAAACTGCCGTGAGTCGCCTCAACACCCTCCCTATTATATGCGTGCAGCCGGTCGATGTCGATTGGGAGCTTAGGTATCCACTAGGCACCACCAAACTACTGAACCATACGATCTGCATGGTGTCATTCGATGATAGTGAAGCAGATAAGGGCGTTATTTGATGTTCATATCGTCTGCTCATTGTAAAAGCACCCAGGAATCGCTACATGAACAGTTGGCTCGTTACACGACGTCCAAATAAACTGCAATATTAAAAAAAAATATTTTAGTCTCAACCATAAACCAACATATCATAAATGAACTGATAGTTGGAAACATAGAAAGGTAATTTTGACTTACCCCGTCAACGTCAAGCTTGTCAAGCTAGCCACAATAAGCTAAAAGTCGCTGCTCCTTGTGGGCTTAGTGCTCACCCTAACAACATGCCATATGCACAAAAAGAAAACTACAATTTCATGTTATAAATCAATAATGCAAATAAATCATTATTCATCAGCTAAAAAAATAAACTAAAACTTTTATTGTACGTACCAAATAGCAAAAGGGAACCTCATCTGTCCACCGAGATGGGCTAGCTAGAGCATTCTCATCCAAGCTCATACGTGTAACAACCCAACACAAGCTCCAAACTCCATCACAGTGAATTTGGTTTTGCAAAAAAACTCCCGATACAACTATGCCATGATTGCTGACCCCCCAGTTATATGTCCCTGTTTGTGCCAAGTCTTTAAGCAGAGAGAGAAACTTTAGGTGCACCCCAGTTCCTTGATTTGTCGCACAGAAGGAACCTCATCAGATGAATGTATATATACCTTGGACCTACCTAAGCATGGCACTGGATCCTTTTCTGAAGTTCTGTGGGGCGACTTTCTTCGAGCAGCTCCTTACACAACGTCCACTGGGTCTTACTTTAAAGTAAGCAGCCCAATCTCTTTTCTAGCCACTAACAGTTTGACCTTCAATGGGAAAACTTAGTATTACTGTGGGACCGTGCACTCTATAAAAGGTAGATAGAAAGTGTGGGTCTTAGAACTCCACCTTTCTACCAGGGCATTGATCAATGGCCTCAATGTCCTATCATACTGAAATGCTAGCATAATGCGCACAACATCCCAAAATCGGGCAGCCACCAGTCTAGGCTCCATTAGCAGATATGGCTCATGGAGCTTTGCACGTCGTCTGGTCTCCAACACTCGAGGCTAAAAAATGACATAACATAAAGGTTTTTTAGACTAATTACGCTCATAAAAAGTGACTCAAATTAAAATTATAAAATTCACCGTTAATACGACAACAACTGTTACAAAATTAATGCCTTTTATAGTGAAATCCATAAATTCATCGATTAACTACTCTATCTTAGCAATTTACCCTAAAAGTTTACATATATCTTATCAATCTACAATAACTCTATAGATCTAACATTCAAGTTCAATAAAATACTCATTTAATAACAACATCATTATAACTATACATTTTTCACACGCAAAAACATATATTTTGAACTACACTAACCTATCTTATCAATCTACGAAAAAATTTACATATACCTTATCAATTTACAAAAACTTTGTAAATCTACCATTCAAGTTCAATAAAATACTCATTCAATAACAACATTATTATAACTATAAACTTTTCACATGCCAACACAATATACTTTTGACCTACACTAACCTAGCATATGTCTTATCAATCTACCTAACATTATATCTATACCTTATCAATCCACAAAACTCTATAAATCTAACATTGAAGGCATTTTATCTAACACTTTCACTTGCGCTCAAAGTTTTCATAATATCTACAACACTAGCATGAATAGAAACACAACAATGTTATGGTAAAAATATCTACGTACCTGAATGTTCAATCGAGGTTAGATGTGGTTGACATCGTTCAGTCGCAATAAATTTTCACATTCCATTGCACTTAGAACCAAAAAAATTTCTAACAAAATTTCTAGAGAGAGAAAGAGCCCTTTTAGAGTAATGAAGAGTTAAAATTGTGAGGGAGCCGGTTTAAACCAGCTCCTATTTATAGGAAGCCAATAGAAGTCGATTTAAATTGACTTCTAAAAAAAAAATATAAGTCAATTTAAATTGACTTCTATTAATAAAAAAATTCGAATTATATGAGAGTCAATTTTAATTGACTCTCTTCATATAAAAAACAATTTATTTTTAGAACAACTTTTAAAAACTCTATTATAGAAACAATCTATTTTATTTATTTTATTTCCGAAATTTTTCCCATGAAGCTTTCATATTACTTTGTAAATAGGATTTTTTACCAAAATAAAATAAACAAAATAACACCTTCCTTAAACGAATCAATTACAAAATTACTTTTTAAAATAAATCATTTTCATTATTAAAATAAAACGTCAACTATACCCAATTTTTTTTAAAAAATCGATTTAAATCGATCTCCCCACTACTTATGTCACTGTCACTGTCACTGTCACGTCCATAGACTCCCCACATTCCTTTTTTTTCCTCTCAGCGTTTGTCCCTCTCTAACCTCTCCAACTTTGTTTCAGTTTTTGGGTCTTTCTCTTTGCTTCTTGTACCTTTTTACACTACATTTATTCCCTCTTTTCTTTTTGTTTTTGTTTTTTTAGATTTTGAAGGAAACGTTCTGAGTTTTTGTTGAGATGTCGGCTCATGCTGCTTTTCGCTGAAAATTAAAAAAGAAAAAAAAATCAATATTCTGATGAGTACAAATGTACAATAGTTTTAAGCAAAAAAAATACCCCATCCCCGTACTAAATCGTTAGTAAAGTTGTCACGTACTAAGGTTCTTAGCCCGTGGGTCCCTCTTAGGTGGTACGCGGGGCCTGTTCACTCCAATATTGCTAGAACACTCCATTCCCTCCGAGTCGTAGAAACTCTCTTCCGTAGGTAACTGTCCTAACTAGGCAATAGGCATTAACGTGTGAATAGATCATAGAAACTCAATTAAGATAAGATAAATAAGTAATAAAGAAACCCGATATGACATTTTTGGTGCAGTAAATCCAAAAAAAGAAGCTTACTATACTTATCTTCACTATGACGTACTACTTGGTTTTCATTTTCATAATGAAAGAATTTTATAAATCCGCCTCTTAAATTTTCAGAAAGTCATGCTTTGGGTGATGCAAGGTCCGTGAAAAAAAAGTTGTGAAAAATGTTGTGATTTTTCTCCCACTATATCTTTCTGAAATAAAATCAAACGAGACTTTTTACAAACATAAATACATGCACAAAGTTTTCCTATACATATACATAAACTTTTTTTAAATATAAAATCAAATTAAATTGAATTTACATCGTATTAAATAATGAGAAGTAATTGTTACACTCTCGCTCCTCACTCACACTTTAAAGTTTGTGGACTCGCTCATTTTAAAGTTGATGCTCAAACTTTTGAACCCAGGTCCACAAAATTTTCAACAAGCAGAAGCTAAGAATAAGACATAAATAAAATGAAAACTAAGAATACTAAAATTTTGGTACTTAAGTGCATAAATTTTCGGATAAAAATGCATGGACTTTTCTACACACATGCATAAACTTTTGAACAACATAAAATAAAATAATATGACGCAAACAAAAACGAAAAAGAAAATTTTGGTGATTATGTTTACAAACTTTTAATCAATCATGCACCAAAACGAAAACTAAAAAATAAATAAGAATGCGTGTGATAAGTGAAAACAAAGGAAAAAAAATCAAGGGGGGGTGAAGGGAGAAGAGAGAGTGAGGAAAAAAAAAAAAAGTTTTGCTACATGTACACCCAAAACCATACACCATACATACACCTCGTATTTACATACATAAAGTTTGTGTTTTAACTCATGTAATGTTTGTGCACTTAATTAAGTATAGTTGAGAGTATCATTTACAAATTTGTAATATTTGTGCACTCGTAAGAATAAAGTTTGCACATTATTAATGGTGTATGTATGAGTGTATGAAATTGGGTGTACATGTAGCATTTTTGAAAAAAAAAAATGGTAAAATAAAGAGAATAGGAGTGTGAATGAGTGAGGAGGGTGGAGAAAATGAGAGATAAAATACGCATTTAACGCGGAGGTAATAAAATTGGCGTAAACATAATATTTTTAAAATAATATATATTCAGATGATTGTTGCCCAGATGGTGCCGGCTTTATCGGCTTCCTCTTTTATTCTATTATTTTTTTCCATTTAAAAATTACATTAATTGTGTTTGAAAAATACTACAAAGAAAACGCGGCGCAATTGCTACTTTAGTCGAGTAGTTCATCATCCGGGCGAATTCCCCTCACAACACAGTGCCTATAGTTCAGTCACAAGAATCCACCAATCAAACTTATTATTTAACCCTCTCGCCGAGAAAATTTTAATAAAATTATATCATAAAAATAAAAATAGTTAACCCTTTTTTACTTACACAAAATTCATGCAAATAAAATAATTTCATTAAATAATAATGTAAATAAATTAATCTCTTTTTAATTAAATAACAATTATCTCTAATTTATTACAATATATGATATATGATCAAATGCTATAATATACAAAAAAAAATAATTCTTATTATAATCTTTTTGTGTTAGAAATTATATACTCAATGTTATATAATATTTAAATGGATTTATACACCAAAAAAATTTGCATAATTATGAAACGTATTTAATGTGTACTCTAAAAAATATTATCAACCATTGACTCAGATTTAAAATATTTAAAAAATATAAAAAGAAAATTAAAATCAATAATTGATAATAATTATAAAGCATACGTTAAATATTTTCTATAAACGTGTAAATATTAAATGTTTTCATTTCTAATTTATCTTTTTCTAAAATCTATATACATGTTTTTTTTTAATTACCAACAACAATCGTACGGGTTTTGACATTTAGGTGGGTTTAGAGGAAAAAATTCTCAATATATGGGTTGGAATGAAAAATTACAAAAGTGTGGGGCAAATTTCTGAAATCGCCACTGTGCAAGACGATTTCAGAAAATCTGAAAATAAAAAAAAAATTTAATGTCTAAAATAGCTACAGGAGATGACGATTTCAGACTTAAAAAAATAAAAAAATTCAAAAGTCTGAAATCGCCACAAGGGGTGGCGATTTCAGATAAAACACTAACGTTCGTAATTTTTTTGAATGGACCATATATGAGATTACAAAATCATTAAATATATGTAAAAAATCCACAACCGTACGCGTAAACGAGGAACTTGTTGGAAAAAGTCTGCAAATATCACAATGGGAAAACGTGGGTACATCGTCGTAATAATATATATATATACATATTATTTATGAATTACGATCCAAAGCGCACAAGTCACAACTGGTTGCAGTGTCTATACGACACATCGAATATTCATTAACACTGAGTACGTCAAAAGTCAGATATCACCCCCAATAGAAGAAGAAAACTTAGTCACAGAGAGAGAGAGAGAGAGAGGTGAAGGAAGAATGAGTGGCGGAGGTGGAGAAGAAGGCAACAATTTGGAGTTCACTCCCACTTGGGTTGTTGCTGTCGTTTGCTCAGTCATCGTCGCCGTTTCGCTTGCCGCGGAGCGTTTGCTTCACTATGGAGGCAAGTTCCTCAAGAAGAAGAACCAGAAGTCGCTCTACGAAGCTCTCCAGAAAATCAAAGAAGGTCCTTTCAATTTCTCTTTTCTTACTTTGATTTTTTTCATTTTTGATGTTTTCGGCATTATTTATGTTGCTATATATTGTCTTAGCGATTAAAATGATCAATAACAACGCACAATTTGACGAATTCTTGAATCGTAATTGAATCTGATGTTGTTTGGCGAACTATTGAATTCCTTTTTTCTTTTTTCTTACTTGGATCGTTTCTTTCTTGCTTGTTGTCTCTGGTTCTTTCCAATTTTATTTTAATCCTTTTCTAGAAATTTGGGATCATAAACATGTTAGAGATTAGTTTTGATTCATTGAATTTTAGTCCGTTATGGCATTGTTATTACCTAATTGTTGACTCTCACATTTAATTTAACATAATGATTATTTGTTGAGTTTCAATTAAGAGACTACCATATTATGTGTAACAATAACACATAATTTTGAGGTGAATGCATCAAAAAAATAAATCCAGTATTTTGTGATTTGTTTATGCATTTTCAGAGCTGATGCTGTTGGGTTTCATTTCTCTGCTTCTGACTGTGACACAAAATGGGATAATAAAAATCTGTGTCCCTGAGGGTTGGACTCGCCACATGCTTCCCTGTAAGCTTGAGGATAAAGAAAATGCAGAAACACCAACATCACATTTTCAGGCATTTTTCTCAGCTGGCACTCTTAGGCGCCTTCTTGCCGATGATCACGAGAATCAATCAGCAAAAGCAGAGGCTGAACCTGGATACTGCGCTCGCAAGGTATTAATTATTATTATTAACACAATTATTCTCATATTTTTTTCTTTTCTCTTTTTTAATAAAGAGGTGTTTTTTTTTTTTGGAAAGATATAATTTTGATACTTAAAAAATATTTTTTTATGACGTAAAAGAGCTTATTATAATATTTATAATATTGGACTATATAAACACATCAATTAATTCTAGATTCAGACATAAACTTATTTTTTTTAGGTATCTTTAAATGAAATCATTTAAATAGGAATATGATACAATAAGTTTTTACCCAAGGGGCGGTTTCTCGTATCGCAAAGGTGGCCAATGGCCAACTCTAAAATTTTAGTTTTTTTTTTTGGGTTAAATATATTTTTAATTTTTGTAAAATTAAAATTTTTTGTGTTTGGTGTAAACAAAATTTGTTAAAAATTAGTTTTTGAAAAAAAATTTAGTAAATTTTAGTCCTTACAAGACATTAAGTGCTGGTGGTACATGACATGCCATGTGACACAGGATTAAAATTTACTAAAATTTTTTTTTAGAGATTAATTTCTAATAAAAAAATTTTAGGGACCAAACACAAATTTTTAATTTTATAAGAATTAAAAATATATTTAAATTTTTTTAAATAATATATTTTTTAGTCTTCAAAAAGTTTTGTACCCTTGTACAGAAACAAAAGGGTTAGCTAGTCTTGCCCAATCACCATTCTGTCTCAATTTTTTTTCTATCCAAATTAATAAAAAAAATGAAGAGAAGAACTGATTTATTTTTATTATGTTTACGTGTAGTAAACAAAAATTATGAATTTTTGTTATAAATTTTTTTAATCAAATTGAAAAATTATTTTTAGATTTGTTTTTCTAAATTTGGAAGCAAGGATAACAGTATCTCCAACAACAAAAATATTAGAATCTCAATTTCTCTAATGATGTCATTTTTTTAGTTTTAATTTGAAATTGAAATAACCATTAGAACAATTGGAGTGAGAACCCAAAAATTGGGATTAGTATCAATTTGTAGGAACTATGGACAAATTTCTTTTAACAATGTGATATTTGTCCCATGATTTAATTTTTATTTTAATTTTGTATGATTACCTTATTGTAGAGTGAGGTCAAAAGTGGTATTGAAAGTAGAATTCTCACGGGAGAGGAGAGTCCAATTTTGACCTACTTTTATTTTTATTAAATAAATATTAATTAGATAACATTGACAATGTAAAACTAAAAGTAGGATTCAAAAATATTAGTACTCTCTCATTTTCTTTTTTCATTTTGTGTTTAATGTACTATTTAATTTAAGTGAGAAAAATATCACAATAATAATTAATGTGAACAATATTAAATTATAAAACTATTCATTATCATAAGTTGATTTAAAAGAGGAGGAGTAATTTTATTGTTCAAAAGAATATGTGGACATTACTAACCTCGAGGTTAGCAATACATTAGTTATAATAATATATATTAAATTATAACCATTTATATAAGAGAAAAATAAATTTGAGTAAATGAAGAAAGAGAACTAAAAATAAATTTGAGTAAATGAAGAAAGAGAACATTAATTAGGTTAAAAAATGAGTAATTAATGTGGACAATAAAATTATAAATTTATCCATCATTATGAGTTTAGTGAAAAAATGAATATAAAGTGTTTTGTGTCTAAAATAAAATGTGAATAATGCTAACCTCTAGTCAAATTGTGGAGATTAACAAACGTCTATTATTTTATATATAAATTTAATTATTCAATATTTAATCACTTAAAAAAAGGTCTAGTTCTGCCCTGACCTCATCCAAACCAATAATAAGTTCCATAAGTGCATGACAGGGTGATGTTTTGGCCTTATCATATAATTCATAATATTATTTAAAGATTTTCATTCAGCATAATTTTTCCACCCCTAACCGTTATGTCTTTGACATTCTAGTTTCTTCCAGAGATTTTACAGTATACCTTATTTTTATTTTCAGAATAAAGTACCTCTATTGTCCGTGGAAGCACTTCATCACCTCCATATCTTTATTTTTGTCCTAGCTGTTGTCCATGTGACCTTTTGTGTTCTCACAGTTTTCTTTGGAGGGTTGAGAGTAAGTATCTAATTATTCGCTTTTATTTATTATGCTTATTGATGATAGCGTTTTCTCTATTAATAAACAAATTATAACTCTCATTATATATATAGATACGCCAGTGGAGGCATTGGGAAGACTCTATTGCAAAAGAAAATTATGATACAAACCGAGGTAAGCTAAAAGCTTGATCAGTTTTGGTGCATTTCACTCTGTTCAACTATTCAATTAACCTGTGGGGTCTTTGATAGTCATCAAGCTCGGGCTAAAAAATTAATACGGATAAAAAGACAAAGAAAATATTAAATTATGGTCATTTGTAGATATTATAAAAATATGAGTTTTTCTTTTTTATAAATCATCATCATAGTGATTTATTAAAAAATAATAAAAATATATATAAATCGTCACAATTTATAACAATATGCATATTTTATTATTAGTTTTTATTGTAAATTGTATATTTTATTATCAATTTAATAAATTGCCATCATTTATGACGATTTATTATTTGTGATGATTTATATATTTTATTATTTTCTTAATAAATTGTCATAAATAGTAACAATTTATATAAAAAATTATATTTTAATAATTTTAATAGAAAGAACTACAATTTAAAATTTATACCAAGTTATTACATAATAGAGTGATGCTGTCTATCATAAACAAAATAGAGTGATGCTTATTGGCCCGAATTTTCTATATATGAAAAGCAATAAAAGTAACGGAACCAAATTAGAACACATATATTAAAGGGATAGAAACATGTATGATAAGTGTCTCAGAGCAGAAAATACATAATTGGAACCGAAACATATTTAGAGAGAAAACTAAAACATAAAACTTAAAATTATCTATCTTAAGATAATTTTGTAACTAATTTTTATACATAAAAAAAATAAAAATGAAAAAGAGACGTCTAAAATATTAGGGACGCATATTTGTTATACCTCCAAAATGGAGGGAACGTGTCATAATTTTTCCTGCGTTTTCGTATTTTCTATCGTGACACTTACCAAACGCTGCTTAACAACTCAATATTAGATACACTCAAAATGTGGGTTCCCTATACTTCATTAAAGATGTATTTTTGTGTGTGTGGATCCTATTATTTATTTATTTATATATATACATACATATATATATATATATATGTATATATATATATATATATCTATATCTAAAAATATACTCTCAAGATTGTGTGTACCTAAGAATTTTTCTTATCATCTCATTCGCACCCGTTTTACATAATTATTTTGGTGGCGTCGTCGAGTCCATCATTACTAGACTGTTCCTAATACCTTACAATACTTTTCAACTTTGTTCGTTCAATATTTAAATTGTACAATATTAGTTCGTTATTTTTCAATGTTATTTATCATAATTGGTCCTTAGGTCTTAATTTTTATTTTGATTGGTTTTAATAGTGGAGTGACAAACGAATATGAAAGCATGTGGTACTAATTAGGTCGACAATTATGGCCACGTGTTATATCATTTTCAAATTAAATAGGACCAAATATGGTGACCTTAATAAAAGACTAAAACAATATGAACAATTTTTGAGATCAAAATCAGAAAGTATTATATTTCAAGGAGCTAGATCCTACTTTTTGTGAAATTAGTATTTCTCTTTATATAAGCTATATTTCTCTATGCGTGAACTATTAAACCATTGCCAATAATTTTACAAAAGTGAATGTTACTGCCCCTGTTAGAAAAATTGGAGGTATGGCACTTTTTTTTTTAACCTATTAACATTAGTATCTTTCTTTTTAATTAAGCGTTATATTTAAATTTAATTATTTTTCCCTTTCAATTTGATTTTAAATATCATTATTTGCATTAAAAAAGTTAATTTTTGAAATAAAAATTTTAAATTTTAAGAATAAGATTTAAAGTCAAATTAAAATAATTAAAAAAATAAGATCTAAATATAAAGTTTATAATTGTAATAATACTTAAGTTAAAAAAAAAGATGAATTTAATTTTTCTTTTATTGTTTAATTTGATTGATAAAAAAATAAGAGGTATGATATCTTCGTTTTTTGAGTCACCATAATATTCATCTTTTATAAATTATATTGTTTGTTTTAACTCATGTATATTTATTAATTTCTTTTTTGCCTCACTAATATTCTTTATATGCATATATCGGGATAATGCAGTTCTGGAACCAGCAGTGACTCATGTTCAGCAGCATGCTTTTATCAAGGATCGTTTTACAGGTTTCGGCAAAGAGTCTAAACTACTGGGTTGGGGGGTAAGTTATTTATTTTATTAGTACTTAAAAGTTTTCAGCTTTCTTGAAGGACTAAAACGCAAATTGAATCTTAAATATTGGAAAAAATTCAAAGAATAAACATTGAGAATGTCTTCTTTCCCAAATAAACCAATCGGAAAGTTGTTTTTAAAATAAACTAATTTTTTTTTATAAAGGGAGTCAATTCGAATAAACTCTCATTTAACTTTTTTTAATAAAAAAATAAATTGACTCTTGTAATAAAAAATAATTTAAAAAAAAAAACATGAATCAATTCAAATAGACTCATTTGGAAGAAAAATTTAAATCACATAGTCTTTCTTAGTGTTTACCAAGATTTGAAAAAAAAAAATAAGATTTCATTATATGATATGCGTGTTTATAAATACATGAAATTAGTATTAAAATCTCGTCAAATATTTTTAATTTATTTTTTTAACAAATTATGACAAAAAAATAATTAAGATTAAGACGATTCTTTAGAATCAATAAAAATCAAAATCAGTGATTATAAATAATGAGTAGTTGATTTTGCAGATTTTTAAATCAATCAATATTAAAAATAAAATAAATTAGTATTAAAATCTCGTCAATCCTTTTTAACTTATTTTTTTAACAAATTGTCAGCAAAAAAAAATTAAGATTAAGACAATTGTTTAGAATCAATAAAAATCAAAATTAGTAATTATAAATAATAATTAAGAATTGATTTTGCAAAATTTTAAATCAAAAGTAAGCTTTTAATGTTTTAAATACATTAGTTGCTTCAAATTTTTATTTTTCCAATAAATCTTATCATTTTAGGTTCTTTAACAAGTGCCTTTAGCAAAACCAATAGTTAAATAGTGGTAGTGATTTAGAAATCTGCAAAATGAACTATTTAATATTAATAATTACTCATATTAATTTTTTTAATTCTAAACAATTGTTTTCATCTTAATTATTTTTTCAGTCACAATTTGTTAAAAATTAAATTGAAAATCATTGACGACATTTTAATACTAATTGATTTTAATTTTAATATTGATTGATTTAGAAATTTTCTAAATCAAATATTGATTATTTATAATCCTAATTTTGATGTATATTGATTCTAAACAATCGTCTTAATCCTAATTTAGTCACAATTTGTTAAAAAAATAAATTAAAAATCATTGACAAGATTTTAATACTAATTTTACACATCCATAAACACGCCATAAACTATGTGATTTGAATTTTTTTTCTTTAAAGAATACGATTTGAATTGACTCTTTTTTTTTAAGTTAAATTTTTTATTACATAAGTTGATTTAAATTGACTCTTGTTTTAAAAAAAAAAAGTTAAACAGTAGTCGATTAACAACTTTTAAACTAATTCATTTAGGAAATAGGACATTTTCTATGTCTTTATTCTTGAAATTTTTCCTAAATGTCGAATGTAAGACCACACAAATTAGTAATTGTATAAAATATTGCCAAGGGGCTTTGCCATGTTGCCATTGACATTATTGTTATTCATTTATTCGTATCAAATTATTCGTGTTTCTTTCAGAAATCCTTTTTCAAGCAATTTTATGGATCTGTGACAAAATTAGACTATGTGACATTGAGGCTTGGTTTCATTATGGTAAGATTCTAAAGTGCTAGATTTTCTCTCATATATGCTCAAAGCTAGCTATAAGGTAGTGTGCGGTTCATATATTGAAACAGAGGAGACATACATTTTTGTCTAAAGATAATTTTTAAATTAATTTTAATACTTTCAAAAAAAGAGTGATATGAAAAACATGTCTCAAAATAGTTTTTAAACAAATTTTTGTACTTACAAAAAAGACAGACACAAAAAACATGTCTTTACTGTCTCATTGCGTCCATCCTTTTTATCATAGTACATGAACCAATCGCTATACCTAAGCTATTAGCCTCGATGCTTGAATCATAATACTAATTTTTTTTTCAATGTCTCTGTTTTAGACCCACTGCAGGGGAAATCCGAAGTTTAACTTTCACAAGTACATGATTCGTGCCCTTGAAGATGATTTCAAGAAAGTTGTTGGTATAAGGTAAGCGCTTCTGGTACAATAACTAGGTAGTAATAATTAAAGCTCATATGTCATCAATTAGTTGCTCAAATTTTAATTGCTGTTTTACCTCTTTGTGTAAACTTCATCACGATTTATATCTTCTTGGCTGCAGTTGGTATCTTTGGGTCTTTGTGGTCATCTTCTTGTTGCTTAACATCAATGGTATGCTACAAGACTTGACACTTATTCTATATAGATAATTTATTGTGAACTAAACATTAAGCGAGAAATTACAAATATAATAATCCCCAATTATTATGTGGTTTCTTGTTTTGCAAACAAAGATGGATCATGGCTGATTCTTAAGAGTAATATTTAGTTGCTTCTAGAGAATAAAGAAAAAGTACAATACTCAATTCCTTATCAATTACATTGAAATTTTAGCGAAAGTAAAAATGAAAAAGTTGATCCACAAAGTTAGCGTTGAGCATTGAGTAGTTCAAAGCAACAATTTCTTACTCTAGGACCACATAAATTTAAATACAAAATTCTCTTGTACCAAAAAGGGGGGAGGAGCTTATAGTCAAGGAATTTTCTGCTTTTCTTAATTGTAAAAGCAATGAACTTTCAGCATGAGCATCATTAGCAACAATGATTACTATGGTTTTTCAATTCACAAATTATGATGTCCGCTTATTGCTCTTCCAGGTTGGCACACATATTTCTGGATTGCTTTCATTCCTGTTGTTGTAAGTATCTTTATAGTAAATTTCTTTGATAAAATTATTGAGACCAAAAATGATATTTAATTTTTTTTTTTGGGGAATGTATGAGAAATACTTGCATAGTCCTAAATCACATTTAATGCATAGTCTAAAACATTACGAATTGTTGCTTTTATTTTGTATTATTTAAAAGGCATATAAAAAATAAGAAATGAGTGGTTCATAAGATTCCTGAACCACACTTATGGAAGTATTTGAGCCGCACACCATCTTCCTCTTTGTTAATTTCTTTGCTTTCTGGTTTGCATTTATCATCAGCTTCTGCTTGCTGTGGGCACCAAGCTGGAGCATGTAATTATCCAATTAGCACATGAAGTGGCTGAAAAACATGCTGCAATTGAAGGTGAATTGGTTGTTCAACCATCAGATGATCACTTCTGGTTCCACCGGCCCAAATTTGTCCTCTTCTTGATTCACTTCATCCTTTTCCAAAATGCTTTTGAGATTGCATTTTTCTTCTGGATATGGGTACGCACATATTCCTTTGAAGCACAATTTATGATTTTCTTTTTTTTTTTTTTTTTAAACATTTTTTTCTTTTTATTACATAGTGAATAATGATATTTTTGCGTACTTATTTAACGTGTCCATTAATATTGCGAATTCATGTGTGATTAGTGGAGAATTGATGCTAATAAGTGAAAATTTGGACACACTAAAATTGTGATAGATAATATTGTCTATCACAGTTAATAAATGATTTGATTCGTTTTTGTCATGAATTTGATTCTTGATGGTGTGAATAGAGAATGCTTTATTAGAATAAGTATATCCACTCCAGCGATCTTCAAACCTTAAAAAAGAATTAATGTTGGTTAGCAACAAATACCTCACAAAAATTTAAAAGAAATATTGTCGATCCAATCATTTAATTTTTCACTTATCAACATGAAACCTCCATTGTTTATACGAAGAGTCCTTTATGTAGAGTGGACGCACTAAACAAATGCGTGCAAATACAAGAATTCTTATAGATTATGGTGAGAGGTTGAGACAGTTTTCCTTAGTTGTAATGAATATAAACTCATCAACATCAACATGCGTGTATCTCAGGTACAATATGGCTTTGACTCCTGTATAATGGGACAAGTCCGTTACATTATTCCAAGGCTCATTATTGGGTAACTTAGACACATTTTGATTTATTTCTGCGTGCATTTAGAATTTGAATCTCTCTCCTCTTTCTGACTCCTCTGCGTTGGGGTTGCAGGGTTTTTATCCAGTTTCTGTGTAGTTACAGCACCCTACCACTCTATGCACTCGTTACACAGGTGAGTTTTGAGTTTCTGAATTTTAAACTAAGGCCCCTTTGTGAAGTTCATTGTAGTGATACCTTTGTAATCGATATGTAAAAAAAAACATGAAATGAAACCCCAAAAATAGCATAACCGTTTAAATTAAGTCCTCTTTGCATTGACGTCCATCATTTACTTTTACGAACAAATGTAGATGGGAACTCACTTTAAGAAGGCCATATTTGATGAGCAATTGCAAGTACGCCTTGTTGGTTGGGCACAGAACGCGAAGAAGAAAGGGCCGAGAGGCGAGAGTCAAGCCGGCCGAGAAAGCTCTCATAACGGCTCTGTCGCCGGTGCCGGAGTTCAGCTGGGGTCGGTTTTCAGGAGGGCGTCTGCACCAGAAGCCAATGGCAATGGCAATGGCGATGGCGATGGCAGTGGCAGTGGCCGTGGCAGTGGCAATGCCATTGTCCCCAGAGAAGACGAAATCAGCCACTGCTAACATGTATATAAACAATCACAGAGGAATTGTGATAGTTTTGGAGAGGAATTCTCGCATGTATATGGAGTGGAGCATATTTTCCTTCAAGCATGAGCTCCAAAAATATTGTTAATTATTAATTTTAGTGTATAGTGTTTGGAAAATATAATAAAATGTGAGAAATGAATGATAGATAGTGTTTTTGAAAGCATGCATTAAATATATAACAGAAACGTGCAAGAACTTCTCTGTTTTTTTTCTTTTTTTGGAGTTTTATGTTGGGACTATATATAAAGATGAGTAAAGTATTATTCTTAATATAAATTGTTAGTAACTTAGGAGAGATTTATATCTCTTAAGATGAGGTTTCTTGTAAAATGAAAAAAACGAGGGAGACGTTATGTATTCTTAATTTATTTAGTTGAACCTATATATACTACAATATATTAGTCAAGGCTAAGCCTTAGATACCGGGCGGACAACCTAAAAAAGAATGATGATTGAAGAAGTCTTTAATGGTATTTAAGTAAGGGGAATGCTAACCACCTCCCACACTATTTTGTGAAGGAATTTGTTAGCACTTAACATCCAAAATTTTAAACAAAAATGTCAACATTCATTTGTTCAATTAAATCTTTTGAATAATATTTTGGTAACTTAAACATTTAATTTTAAAAAGAAATATTTTTTAATTAAAATTTTTGATATGTCTCTCCCCATAACTCTTAAGAGGCGTTTGGTATAAGGTAATGTCAATAGATTACTGGTAATCTTACAATTAAATTACCTACAATCTACATGACTTGTTAATTTGGTTATACAAAATTGCTAGTAATATGGATTACTCAGGTAATCCACAATACCTCCAAAGTGGTAATGTAGATTACCATTATGAGAGGTGCCTATCTGGATTACTATCCTTTAAGTAATCCTTCAATTCTTATTTTAAAAAAAAATATTTTTAACATAAACAACTCTCTCTATCCATGAGCCACCACAACCACCGCCACCACCACTCTCGCCGCCGCCAATATATACCATTGACCACCACCATTCCCATCGTCACTGTTGCCACGACCACCACCACCACTGTTACTACCACTACCACCGTCACCATTGTCATCACCACAACCACCACTGCTACCATTACCCACCATTTCTACCACCACCACCACCATCATTGTCGTCATCACAACCACCACCATTGCCTCCTCCACCCATTGTTGCCGCCACCACCTCCACCACCACCTCTACTACCACTACCATAATCGTTGTCATCGTCACCACATCCATCACCGGTACCTCTACCAATCTTGGTAACAACGAATAGTTGGCAGGTATGAATTGTGATTTTGTAACAATAGAAATGTTTGTTTATATTACTATTAATATTTGGTCAGTCTTGTGAGCATGTTTGTTCAGGGTTTGGTATAATGTATTTGTTGTTCTCTCGATGTTAGGTTTATTTGAGGAATTATGTAGATGGGTGCCAATATTCCTGAACAATGAGTTTTGGGTTGGAATGACAAGCACACAGCAGAGTGAGAGCATGCATTCATTCTTTGATAGGATCTTGACTGGAAAGAGTGGCTTGCATCAATTTGTTACGCAATATGACAATGCTCTTTGTAGGAAGGTCCACAAAGAAGTAGAAGCTGACTTCAATCATTTTAGGAGCATAATCCCATGCACAATGAACTTTCCAATTAAGAAGCAATTTTAGACAGAGGACACTCAAGCAAAGTTCTGCCATATTCAAAATCAGTTCAGATCAAAGGTCAATTGTCACATATCTATTAAGGGTCCAGAGGAGACTAATGTTGTTTATAAAGTGGTAGAGGATGTTGAACAATTTGGAATACAAAAAAGAAATGTCGTATGATGTCATTTTTTATCGCGACAAGATTGATGTTAGGTGCCAATGCTTGATTTTTAGTTCAAAGGCATTATTTGTCGATATTCCCTATGTATCCTTGGACTCAAAAGAGTAAAGAAATTGCCTGAAAAATATATTATGCACAGGTGGAGCAAAAATATCAAACGGAGGCGTACAAAGATAAAGAGCAGTTAAGACAAAAGTCGGTTGGATCCAATAAAAAAGAGATATGACGAAGTATGCAAACAATTTTATGATGTTGCTGAACGTGATGTGGTGACTGAGGAGAGGACGAAACTCCTTCATAAGGTGCTAGATATGTTTGCAGATGATTAGTCTTCCCATGAGTTCAATGAATCAACTAATGGCAAGCAGAAAACAAACATTGTGGACGAAGACTTCTCTATTAGTGTTGACAATATCCATTTGTGTTGATGATTTCTTTACTATTAGTGTTGACGATATCCATAGTCTTCCACATGTGTTAAGCAAAGGTCGTCTAAAAAAGAATATGGAAGAACCCGTAATCGAGAAATATGTCAAGAAACACAAGAAACAAGAAAAAATAGAAAGAGAAATCAAACCTTGAGGCAATTCATACCTCACAAATGTTTGTTCGTACTTTTAGAAATGTTTGTTTGTTTTTTAATTGCATGAAATTGTTTTGTGCAGGGATTCTATCAACCACTTGGGAGCAATTTACAGGATCAGCAGTCTTTGGAAGTTATTAATAGTGAAGATAGTTGTTAGCATGTCAGGGGCATTTGTTTTAAGTGTTGTATGTTGATATATTTTTTTTTTTTCTTTCATTTTTGCATGTTTTATATTATGAAAATATTTGTTATATGTATTTATGAAACAGTCTGTTATCGTAAGAACTAATGGGAGTGGTTCACAATGTCCAAGCGGATTCGTCATTACTACAATGAATGCACCACAACCATGGTTTAAGTATTTAGGCATGTAAATAGTGGTGCTTAAATATTTCTTGGTTATATCTCTTTAATTGACATTATGCAATTTATGTAAGATCAATCGTACACTAACATTGTTTAGAACACAAACAACACTATCGTATAGAACAAAAGCCAAGAAAATTAAAGATTTACAAAAGGGGAAAAATGTTATGTATCCTTAAGGAAGTATTGTTTTGGTTATTTGTAGAATTTTTTACATGCTTTCGATTATATGTTTTGGTTATTATGCAGATTAAGAACTAGTGTAATTTTTTTTTTTTGGGATATTTGGCTACTTTATACATTTATATGAACGAACAAAGTCTTAGCTTGAATGTGAACAAACTTCTATATTCGCTATAAACAAAGTCATAGACTAAGCATGAACAAATTCCTCGATTGTTTATGAAAATTAACAAGCTAGTCATGAACAAACTTTTATACTCATTATTAACACAGTTTTAGATTACGAACAAATCATTGACTAACCATAAACAAATTTTGTACTTAGTAGAAGTAACTTGTTAGCAACATCGATTGACTAGTAAACAAACTTCTATATTCTCTATGAATAAAGTCATACACTGAGCATGAACAAACTCCTGAATTGTTTATGAAAAGTAATAATAGGGTCATGAATGAACAAACTCCTATATTGGTTATGAAAACTAATAATATGGTCATGAATGAACAAATTTTTATATTCTTTATGAATAGAGCCATAGAATAAGCATGAACAAACTCTTGAATTGGTTATGAAAACTAATAATATAGTCATGAATGAACAAACTTCTATTTTCTCTATGAACAAAGTCATAGACACAAACAAACTCATGTATTCTCTATGAACAAAGTCATAAACTGAGCATGAACAAAAACTAATAATATGGTCATGAATGAACAAACTTTTATATTCTCCATGAACAAAGCCATAGACTGAGCATGAACAAACTCATGTATTATCTATGAACAAACTAATAATCTGGTCATCATTACTTAGTCCAAGCTACTAAACATACATCCTAGTGCAAACCAATGTACAGCCTGCATAAACTATCTAACTAAAGAATATGCATTTGTGACAAACAAAGCTATTCGTTCAAAGGGAACATCAATTGGTCTTTTTGATCTTCTTCAGGGCTTTCATCTTTATGACTTTGGTCTTGTTGGTATTCTTGGCCTCCTCCAACAATAGATTTGTAGATCGGTGAAAGGACTTAGCATAAGCCGACCCTTTCTTCTCCTACGCTTACTTGCAAGCTCTATTAACTCTTGCCTTACTATGTTCTCTTCCCCATGAGTGTTTGGAGTAAGACCTCCCTCCGCATTTTTTGACATTCAGCCTATGGTGGGGAATAAACCGTGAGTTAGCACAATTATTATCATTCTAATAGAAATCACATAATGACAAATAAAATGGTCGGACTACTACTTACATTTGTCGACAAAGGCTCATCTTTCCATTCGGGTAAAGAAAATCTGGCATTCACAGCTCCATATACTTGATGACAAACAAATTGTAGACGTATCTATAGTGTAAAAAACAAACCAAATGATTGTGCAGGGGAATTATGATGATTTTGTGTGTATTAGTAATATGTACTTACATATTTGGTTGGCATAGGACATCCATGTACTCAATTGTAAAATCAGCCCCTAAGTTCAAATGATCTATCCACCCAATAGTGTAGCTCTTCTAGCAAGCGACCCTATTTTTATTACAACAAACATTTTAGAATACAATAAATAGACATGTATAAAATTGATAACAAACAAGACAATTAACTGAAACATACACTAATAAACAAACAATGCACATGCAAAGAAAATAACACTCTCCTTACCACTAGCTGATTAATGTTGGTCCTTTCATCATTAAGGCTTGATGTGTGCTTTGAATTAAGAATGAATAACCTCATGTTGTGTATGTCAAGAGCATACAACCACCAGTTTTGGGTTGCCATGTCAACATACAGAACAAACATCTAACATATAAACAAGTTCAGTTTTGGTATAGTGTGTTTTTAAAACAATATGAGCAAATATCCTTCTGAAGAACATGATATACATACCCATATTTGGTTGGCCATCATGTCCTTGCCAAGGAAGATGTTTTTGTCTTCATACCCTTGAACTAACGGCTTGTATTTCCCCTCCTTCAACCACATTTCTCATGAAGGCTGTACAAGTGCAGGGTACAACAACAAATCAACAACACACATTAAATTTAAACAAGCATCAAAGTTTAAATAAGCAAATCTAACTTCAGAATGGGGGAACATATCATTCCATATGGGGTCAAGCAGTAACAATATTGACTAAACCATTTAGTACCCAAGTAATTGAACCGAGATGTCACATAGTTGATGAACTATGAATGATTGAGAAACAATGAACAAACAATGTAAATAGATAAAACAAAATATTCAAGTCGCATAATATAACAACAACGATAACATGTGGCATCAACTGGTGAATAAACTATCATGGAATAAAATATCATGGACATTATAAACAAACTATATTGTTTGCACACAGAGTATTCTACGACAAATATCAACACGTTAATTATATTTCACGAAAAATCTAGTTTAATACAAGAAATTAACTATATATGTACCCGATTGTCTATTTGTTTCTGAGGCTTCATGCTCTAGACTTCAGAACAAGTCACAGTGGCGCCTCTTCGCTCTAGTTTGGCTAATACCTCCATATCATCCCACATCTTTGTTGCATAGTAATGCACTTTCTCATAAATTTTTTGTCGTCTAGTAGATTGTTTGGTAGGGTAGGATTTGCAGGCAATGGACCAGGGAGCAAGGACAACCCGACCACATCATCATCCTCGATTTCCCTAGAATATATAAAAGAATATTAATATAGACAAAAAAAATAATAGAAGGAAATAAAATGCTCAAACCAATTTAAGAAATGTAATTGTAATTTTTTAATAAAAAAGCACTTGCCTTTGTGGTTAGGTGTCCTTGCAACCAGCAATATTGACAGCACCTGCAAGTTCATTAAATGTTTGGGTTAAGTTCAAGGAGAATGAGGAAGCTTCTAGAGATAAATGAAGGTACAGTTTTGAGAGTAAGGAGGGTGATGTCTCAAAGCCTAGGGAGAATGAATGAGGGTTAAAGGATGCTAGATCTGTTAGCACATTCTTAACCACCGCATCATGAAACTCATCCTTACCCCCCCTCCCCCATGATTCTTCTCATCCTATTTAGATGCATCAACTTGCGGCCTGCATAGATTAATATTAAACAAACATTTAATGAGTACATGAACAAATAGTAACGACAATGTTGAACAAATAGTGAAAAAACTTGTCTCTTCCTTGTCTTGAGTAGTAAGCACATCACTTCTAAATATTTAAACAAACAATAAATAACACAATTCACATATGAATTCAATGGAAGGACGATTAATTAAGACATAATGCGCATATGAACAAACATCACGCATAACATCAAGCATGAACAAACAATATTAAGGAATATGAACAAAGAGCATGCAGAAATATGATCAAAACCAATAGCCTTTGCACATCATCTTCTTGAGTCCCATGTTCATATTCGTAAACACTATCATTGGACACTTTTTCTCTAGTTCCATCTTGTCTTTAAGCATCTTAGCATTCCAATAATTAGACCAAGGAGAAAGTGGGTCAACCTCTAAGTTAAACTTGCTATCAGGCTTACCATATTGCTTGTAGTGAATGTATATGATCTGGTCAATAAAATTTATCACAATAAACAATCAAAGATATAGATAGAAAGCAAACAAAGCTAAATAGAAAAACACACACAAGTGAACCTAGAATTATAACAAAATTTAATTAGTAGCACAAAATTATAACAAAATTATAACAAAATTCCATACCAATAGCACAAAGATGCACCCATTGATGTTACACGCCCCCTGACTCTTGTATTGTTCGATGCTCTCCACCAAGAAGCCATGGACGAATACACTCCAGTCATACCTCATTTGATTTTCAACGCCTATTGCAGAGAAGTACACGGGGCTTGTCGTTGGAGATTGCTTGGGGCACAAAAAGCTCTTCAGTGCAAGCATAATGAATACGCATCATAACTCGTCCCCAACAAACATTTTCGTGACCATCTCCTGCAACTCCTTCATTGACTTGTTCCTGAAGTTGGCACGTACAACATCGTGCCTATCCTCCATAAGAGGAAAGTCAAGTCTTATGAACAGACAAGTAAAAGTAAACAAACAATGATTTAATGATGAGCAAACCCATAAGTGTAAATAAACAAACATAGAAAAATTATGTTAACTAAGCAAATAAAGTATACCAGTTGATGGGGGTCCAAGTGCTGCCCCCACATAGGTGATCTTCACATGGATGTCGCCAATCGAAACATCGAGGTGATGTGATTTTAGGGCGTACGCATTTGCTAGAGCAATGATTGGTGTATGGTCAACCTGACACATAATTATATTTAGCAATGCACCGAAACCCATCGCCTCGACTACTAGCCTCTTCTCAAGTGTTAGTTCATTGCACTCCTTTGCTAGTTTTGAGGGCGAGCATCGAGTGTCCACGATGGTCTACATATGTTTGTTAATATTGGTGTTTGTTAATATCCAACAATATAAAACAAGAGACAAGGAATTCTTTATTAAACAAACACTAGAATAAGATTAAACAAATACTACCAAGCTACCGATTCTTTTTTCTTTATTTGATGCTCTATCTCTGCACCCTTTGTTAATTTTGCCTTTGGTACAAACTTCTTCTTTGCTCGAAGGGTCTTTGTAGTATCCCCAACTACCAAAGCCCTTTTTGTACCCATCTACGAAGCTTTCTTGGTGGGTGATTTCGAAGCCTGTGGAGCCTGTGCAACCAATATCCTTTTTCTCGACGATTTCCTAACCGGGGCAAGGCCCTTTTGCTGTGAGGATTTTCTAGTGGGCGTTGGGATTTTTTTTCTTTGGTGTCATCTATTCAAGAAACAAACAAAAAAAATATAATACATGTTATTAAAAGAAACATTGTGAATCCAATGAACAAACTCCTACACATACATGAACAAACAATAAGAAGGTTATAAACAAACAGTAAAAAATTAAAAACACACTTGAACAAACTCTTACAGATACATAAACAAACCTTAAGAATCATATAAACAAACAAGCCAAAATAAAAACTCATTAAACAAATGGACAAAACCAATTTTCTAATGCATTATGAGATTAATCCACAAATAAGATTTCCCCTATAAACAAACCAAAAATTCTAAGAGAGAAATTTAGGTAAAGAGAAATCAAACAATAAAATCAAATTTCACACTTAATAATGTAATAAGAGGAGAAAACAAGTTATCACAAAGCAAACAAACATATAAAAAGAAATAAACAAACACACTTGTAGGCCACAGATTGTAAAACAAAACAAAACTAATCTCTGCATAATGATAGCCCTTCCCCCATGTCATATTCCTCTCCTATTCTTTGATTCAGTTTCACTTCATTCATTTGTTCACATATTCTAAACACTCTTCTCTCTATCTGTCTGAACCAAAACCATGCTTATTGTTCCAGAGACAACAACAACAGTTGTAGAACAAATCAAATTAAAAGAGATAAACAAACAACCTTGTAGGTTCAATCTCAAGGAACTAAACAAATTTTTGGGAGTACATTCAAGCAAACATACATATGCCCCCAAATTTGTGGACAACCTTAAAAGGGAAACACATGCAAAACAAAGAAAATGTGACATGGGAAACTAGGGTAGCTAAGGCAGAGAAAAAGATTGGTGACTTGAACTCAAAATTAGAAGGAAAAAAAACTAACAATTGGGGAACAAAACAGTGTGAACAAACTTTTGTCATTATCTTGAACAAACTTGCACAAATACATGAACAAAGAGTATAACTCAAATCAAAAAACATATACAAACGAAAAAAAAAATGCAATTGGAGAAACAAAAGAACACTAAACAAACTCCGTATAAATTAAACTCGGATTTGGCTTGCATGGTGGATTTAATTAACCCTTGAATAAACTCCCCCAAAACATGTTTGTTCGAAAAGGAACAAATGAATAGTTCCAATTCATGAAAAATCAAACCCTGAAATAGAAACATATTCAAAGAGTAAACAAACAACTAAATTAGAAACTAGACGTGTTTGCTCTTACCTTACTTGCTTGGTGAGTTTTTGTAATCTTGAATGTGCGCCGCCATTCGGTGCTTCAATGATCTTTAAGGAGCTGAGGGTTTTTTGTTGTCGTTGTTTGTGTGGGAGCTAAAAATTTTTAGTTTTGAGGGGAGTTGAGGGTTTCTATGAGAGAGGCACATTGAGGTGAGAGTGGCTAGTTAGGGGCAATTTATTGATTAGTAGTGGGTCAATCCATATTTTATGAGTTGGTAGTTGTACGGTGGTAAATATTGTGGTGAACATGTAGCACCACTGTGAAACAGATAAAACTAAAAGATATAACAATATTACTAGTACAAAAATATATATTTTAATGACCAAAAGTAAACTAAAGATTACATCTCATTAACTTCTCCAGTGAATGAATTTGAATAATGACAAGTTATCCATACATTTAAACACGATTCACATATTGCAAATAAATTATTAAAAATTAATTTTTTTTTTCACTTATCACATATGAAACATTCAACAAGGCAGGCCACGGCCTACTGCAATAACAAATTTTCCTACAGAATTCATTTATAAGATCACCATTTCAGTATTCTCATAATTAACTATAACTCATTTTTTTTTGTTTCAACACCAACTCGCGTATCAATTTATAAAATATTTTGGGTAACATTGAGGACACAAAATTTCCTCTCCTTCTCCCACATTAATGCATAAGGAATAACATTTTTCTATTCTCACATAGTTTACCACCAAAAACTGTTTAAGAACAATATTTCATCTCCTTCTCACGTTAATGAAGGAGACAAGCACTTCTAAAGTATTTAGTAGCAACAAAGTCACTCAATTTTTCTTATAACATAGTAAAAAAAATTCATTCATGTATCTCTATAGAATAGCAAAGTGGCTAAATTTTCTAGAGTGATGATATTTACTTGATATAGTTCCCAAACTATGTTTGAGCTATCTGAGATGCTTTCACCCAATCGTAGCTCATATCCAACAATCTGAGGAGTTTTGTATCAATCACACACCAATATAATACATATCAGTATTGCTTTTTGGATTTTTCTAGATACCAATTCTCCCGGCCTCTCATATCAAATATCTGAGAGATAAATCCTTAAGATTGTTGTAAATATTAGTAATAAATAACACATATTATAAATAATCTTGATAAAAAATAATGATTATCTCCAAGTAATTAACTAAGCAAAAAATAAGAATAAAAACATGAATACATAATATAGTAGAAACTAAATTCCTAGTCAATATGGCTTTAGAGAATTCTTAGGTCCTCAATCGTTTTTCTTCGGGTAACCTGCACACATAATAAAACATGTAAAACTATCACCTGAGAGATGCTATGAAGCACTATCTTTAAGAATTTTTTTTGCTGATGCGGTGTCCTCATGATTCAGCAGGTGCACTTTGATGTTCAGGATCTCTACTACTAGCAAAGTTTCTCACTGTGTTTAACCTAAGAAAATAAAATAGTATTGACAAAAATCAAAATTAGCGAGAGATATGAAGGTTGTATGTTTTTGTTTATAAGAGTTACAATGGTTTATTTATAAAGAAAATTAGATATATGAAATGAAACAAAACTTGTTATCATAAAAAAATGAAAGAAGTTAGGGTTAAATATGTTTTTAGTACCTGAAAAGTTATAAATTTTGTGTTTTATCCTGAAAAAAAAAATAGGAAATAGTCTCTGACAAATTTTTTTAGTAGGATTTAGCCCTTTCCGTCAAGTTCGGCCGTTAACAACTGATGTGACAGTTAACTTGGCCACCTGACAGGTCACGTGCAATACCACTGTCAATTTTGTGTGAACACATAGTCTGTCATGTGGTCAAGTTAATTACCATGTCAACAGTTAACGACTCAAATTGATGGTAGGACTAAATCCTACAAAAAAAATGTTAGGTACTATTTCCTAACAAAAAAATTTCAAAGGTAAAACACACAATTTGTAATTTTTCAAGAATTAAAAAAATATTTGACACGTAAAAATTGAAAATAAAATCGTTCAAAAAGCTTCCATTTGACACCTAAAAAGATGCTTCAAAACCGCAAGTAATGGCCCATTATTTTATAACTGCTTGAAGAAACTAAGAAGCGTGTGTAATATACTAAGTTACTAACAATTAGAATAACTAATCTAACAGCTTAATATTTTTATTGAAGATACATAAAGTTGATTTTGAAATTATAATAATAATAATATATACACACAACAAGCCCAGGATTTCATTTTCATTATGTAATTTTGTTCCTGAGTTTGTATTCTATCCATCCCTTTTATAAAGTGAACTGGATTGTTTAATAAACATATAATATGCTTCTTTTCACGTGAAGCTTATCTAGTTAACTTTATAGGTCTGATGGAGAAGAGATCATTGCCGACAATGAATATTTCAAGACACATCATCCTCTTATGGAATCTATCATCTCTGAGCAATATTTTTGGAGAGTTTGACGATTTCTTTTTAACTTCACATGCATTCAATTGCTTATGAAAATGTTTCTATGGCCTCTCTTTACCTGAACTGAATGTTTTTCTTATGTTGCAGCTGATTGACTTCTATGAGCGGCATCTACGCTACAATCATCGTACATTATGACTGAACAGAATATTAACAAAGTTTGCTTATGTACTTTGATTTTTATGTGTTTATTTTTGTAGTTTGTGCTGTATAATGTCGTACTTTTGTAGATGTAGCAGAGAGTAAAGGGTAAGATGCATGGTTTGTTAGCATTATGTAGGTATGACTATTTAACCAGTAGTTGCTAGCATTGGCTACAGATTGTGATGCTTGCTACTAGTTGCCATGTTTAGCTGCGGATGGCATGGAGATTTAGATATGTTCAGTGCCTCAACACATGGGATCAAGGATGCGTTTCTTTTGGGTTGGTTGGGAAGAAATTTATTTATTTTGGATTAATATCAAATTATAAGATAAATTCTTTATCTATTTGAGTAATTTCCATTTACATGTTTTGATTGTTGGTTGGTCGATTAACTTCATTATAACTATTTATATGAAAATGCACAGTTAATTGTTAAAATATGTTATAAATATTAAATTGAAATGTAATGTAGCACTAGTTCTCTTCTTTAAAACGAAACACAATTTATAATATCTGATGTCAATGGTCCCCTCATCATGAAATGCTTGATCTTAAATAGCTAATGGTTCATAACAATTAGCCATTCATGTTGAAAGGATCCCTGACACTACAAATTATAAATGGTGTTTCATATTTGGGAAAAGAACTAGCGATATATAGCATTTCAATTTAAGATTTATAATATATTTTATCAATTAATTATGGATTTTCATATAAATAGTTAGAATCTAGTCAATCAAGCAATCAATATTCAAAATATGCAAATGGGAATTATTCAAATAGATAAAGAACTTAAAATAAAATTTGATATTAATCCAAAATAAATAGATTTCTTCCCAAGCAACTCATAAGAAACCTTTCCTTGATTCCATGTGTTGAGGCACTGACCATATCTAATTATTCGTGTTATTCGCAGCTAAACATGGCAACTAGTAGCAAGCATCACAATCTGTAGCCAATACTAGCATCTACAGGTTAAATAGTCATACCTACATAGTGTTAACAAACTATGCATCTTACCCTTCACTCTTTGTTGCATCTACAAAAGCACGAAATTGTACAGCACAACTACCAAAATAAGCACATAAAAAATCAAAGTACATAAGGAAACTTTGTTAATATCCTGTTCAGTCATAATGTATGATGATTGTAGCGTATATGCTGCTCACAGAAATCAATAAGTTGCAACATAATAAAAAAATTTAGTTTAGGTAAAGAGGCCATAGAAATATTTTTATAAGCAACTTAAGCCATGTGAAATTGAAAATAAAATCGCCAAGCTCTCGAAAAATATTGCTTAGAGATGACAGATTACTAAAAGAGAATGGTCTATCTTGAAATTCATTGTCAGCAGTCATCTCTTCTCCATCAGAATTGTAAAGTTAACCAAATAAGGCAATTTTCATAAATTTGGTAATGAATTTCAATCAATTGAGGGGGCTCAAATTATCAAATGATGGAGAGCAACAAAGGAGTACATCCAGTCCAACAAAAAGGTACAAACTAGAGAAAAACAACAATGAAAGACAATAATAAGCTAACAACTAACAAGCCTCTAACGCAACAATAGAAGAAGAAAAATCAACAAAATAATCCAAATAAAGATTGCACTAACAACTCAGTTGATAACATGACATAAACAGGCACCTACAGTAGCAGAAGAGAATTAAAGCCAAGATACACTGATCCAAGAGATAAATGTGCCACGCAAAACAACAACCCTCAGCCGCCCCACCCCACCCTCTACGGCATGGCCACCAATGGCAGCAAAAAATAACCCACCTTGCCAGAAGTACGACGGATTACATGGGGGGAATTTGTTTGGCGGGAAGGACGGTGTGCTTCAAATGCGGAAAGAGTGGACATTGTGCCAAACAATGCAAAACGGCCCCACTCGCAGCCCAGCGATCGGGATAAGTTTTTACACCGTCGACAGAGGAAGCACAGGATGCGGATGATCTTGTTTAGGGTAAGTGAATAATAAGAAGTAAAGACCCTAACTGGAAAGGAGAATACCCGGAACTTTTGGAAATACCAAAATTTCGGGGCAAAATTTTTCTAAGGGTGTGGAATGTAACATCCCGATTTTTCCTTGTTAAAGATTTCACGTAATAAATAAATATACGAATAATTTATATAGACTGGAAATTTAAATCACCAATTTTATTTTCTAAAAATGCCAGTCAAGGTAATATTTTCGCGGTCTCGCGAAATTCCACGAGATCCGGATCAATTATCTTCCATCACCGGAATTTAATCACGTATCGAAGGTATCTGTAAAACACACTTTTACGAAAGTAAATTTACAAATAACTTGGATTAACTTAAATTCCTTATTAAAAAAATTACTAGATGAAGATTGTATGTTTAGAAAATTTTTAGGATAACCGTACACAGAAAATTAATGACCAAACACGATCAAACTCACACACCAAAATTTCATTGAAAGCAAACACACACTACCCACAAGAGAGATTCACTCACATCACCACACACACCCCCACCCCTAGTCAAACCAAAGTCATACTTATCATTTTGTAACTTATCATATTATGCCACATAATTGTTCTTATCAATTTTCCATTATTTATACCCTAAACTCATGGCCCAAAACTGGCCACACTCTCTTCCATCTTCAATTATTTATTCAATTCCATTCCTTTATATATTTGAGCAAAGCCAGCAGTAGCTTGGCCTCATGAATTCATTCCCGCGGTTTCTTGTTCATTTGCTTTCATTTCCTTGCTTTCTCTCTTCTAACCAAACCGAACACATACACTCCTCTCTCTAAGTTCAATTTCATTTTCTTTCCTCAAATCATCAAGCACAAGCTATAGCCACCATCTCTAGGCTCTCTCAAAGTTTTCTCTTGAAGAAAGGTGATCAAGCAAGCTTTGGAAGAACAAATTAAGGCTCCCTAAGGGACTTGTCTCAAAGTTTCTAAACCTTCTCAAAGTCTTCCTAGAGGTGGGTAATCCGACAACCCACTGTCTAAGTGGCCTATTTAGGATGTTTTATATGTGAAAATATGTCTATGCATGCTATTGAGGAAATATGTTCATTTGTGTTCTTAAAGGAACTAAATGGTACCATGGTATTTTAGAGATATGGATATGGGTTTAATAAGGTGTTAGATTAAAGTTTTATGTGTAATAGAAAGAAAAGGGTGAGAGTAAGTAAGAGAGAGAGGTTTCGGGTGAAGAGGACAGATGAAGTTTAGATAGTATGTATGGGTGATAAGAAGCCCAAGTTCGCTGAGCGACCCTGGAAGAGCGTTGAGCGACCTGAGCTTTCCAGTGACCCTGAAGAGGGCGCTGAGCGACCTGGAGAACCCTAGACCGCGGAGCGACCATAGACAGGAAGCTGAGCGGCCTGGGGTTCAATATTACAGTTGTTTATGTGAGAGTTGAGTTTTAGAGTTAAATTAGATTAATTACGCAAGAAGGAAGCAAGAAGATATATATTCTTGAATAATCAAGTTTAATGTTATCAGTTTAAGGAATTAAAGTGAAAAGGGGAATCCAAAAGAAGTAGAATGAAGCTAGGGTGTCAAGAGGATAAGGGAGTAGAACTAGAGCAATTAGTTTTGAAGAGGGAACTGTCGAGGTTAGGGTTTCACAAATACTTAGGAGATTAAGAAATTTTGGGAGTAGGATTAGGTTAGGAATGATTAGGGTTTCACACGCATGGCTCATACTTTACATTTTCGTAATAAAGAAAAAAGTTTAAATCGGTCAATATTTTCAATTAAAGAATATTTTCAAAGATAATATAGGACTAAAAGTATTTCAACCGAAGCAAGACAACAACCAGCATTGTTTACAACTTAAGCATAAACAGCTAGTAAGAGTGTTACAATTAGCACAACCCTAAACCTTAAATCCTAAACCCTAAAACAAAAATACAAATAATATGGAAAAACAAACAAAATGAAAGCCAAAAAGATATATTAAAAAAATCAAGGGAACTTCCCTGGTCATGTGCGTTTTGCTTGAACTGTTGGAATAACCCCTAAATTGGTGTTTCTGGAGGGTCCCACTGAACAACAATCTCCCATCTTCAAGTTTCGTCACTACGGTATAGAGTGAAGCAATGCGGTAATGGTAAAAGGCCCTTATTCATCTTGAATTCTTTTATCACCTCTCTGCACAATTTAACAAAACAGAATCATTATCTTTTAATAATGAAGAAACTTCAACACATGCAGACATTACCATCACAAGAATGATAGTAAACATAATCATGGAAACCAATTAAATTGAGAAATTCATCACACAAAACAAGAAACAATATTTTCTTACTTCTAGTGTTTCTTTAACAAAATCTTTAAAAATAGAAAACAGAATGGAAACACGAAATCAAAACAAGAAACAAAAACAGAAACCAAACCGACCCTAATTATCCAATCTAATATGGTGACTTTTGTTCTCTAGTGAAATTGTATGATATTAGCTACTACCCACTTCACTAGTTAGTGTTTGGTTGATGTCCTGAGACACAGGAAACAAAATATTGGAAACATAAACATGTTTGTTAAAGATATAGTCATAGTCTCAAAATTTTCGTTTGGAGTTGGTTTCACCTAATCACCTTCATCTAATTGCTAGACTCAATTAATGGTCCAAATTTTTCCCATTGTTCAAATTCCAAATTGTTCCTCCATGGTCCCACCCTAGTTTTCCTCCATGGTCCCACCATGGTGTTCCTCTAAGGTCCCACCACTCTTTTGTGAGTACCATAATAATGGGGATCATTGCTCAATTTTTTGGGATTAGTAAAATAGTGGGATTTAAAAACTTTTCTTCCTCCATGTTTTGTCTATCTTGTACAATTGTTTTAATTGAACCACGTTAAAATTCTAGAGATTTTATAGTGAAATCCTCAGACTTGGTCTCCAAAAATACACTAGCACGAAAATCCCAAGAGAATAATTTTTGGTTTACTAATTTTTATTTTTATTTTTTTGCGAAATCCATATAAAATATGAGAAGATAAGTGTTATGGACTGGGCCATGAAGGTCCATCCTGGAATATCATACCCGAGGGTCCATAGATCAACCCAACCTGAGGACCATCCTGAAGTATTACCCAGAGGTCCGTGGATTAACCCGACCTGACTTGAGCAACTCCTCACCGGTCAGCGAGATTCTCGTCCCAAGATATCCTCTCCCTAGAGAAAAATGCGTCGCGATCTTCGAAGGCGGACTTAATAGAAAGATCCACAGAATAGCGAAATTCACAAACGCCACCCAGACATTTAAACCTAATTAACACACCAGGTATGCCTAGAATCCAACTACACTTGATTTCCTGGCTACTTTGAACCTTCACTGACTTGAGTGTTGAAGTCCTTGCAAGTACCCGTCCCGACGACCCCGAGTCCGCAGAGAAACTCCAGGATCCAATTTGAACTAAGGAATAACCTATCTCGGTACAATAAGTAAGTGTAATTTTATGTAAATATTTCATATAAATTATTTTTGTTATAGTGGTAAACCTTTGGCCCGCCGCTTATGTTTGGCTCAAGGAATTAACGTACTCACTAAAAGGGACGGTCTCTTGTAACACAATTTATAATATTGATTTAACAACTTGAAAATTAGTTTACAGAAAAATCCGTACATTACTTGTATTGTTAGTTGTAGTAGGTATTAATTGCTTAATGGGTTATAAACTCACCCAAATCAGTGACATTTAAAATCACTTTTTTTTAATAAAGTATTTAAAATCACTTTTAGTGTGATCAATTGTAATAACTTTAGGGGGATTTCTTTGTTTTGAGAGAGAAAATTTAGTATCTAATTTTTGTCATAGGCTAAGAAGCATGAATGCTTTGTGAAATTGTCGTATCTGCCTTGCTTCGAGGATTCAGAGAGATACACTCTGTTTAAGGCTAGAAACACGTCGGAGATTGTCAAAAAGCTTCGTTTAACTGTGGAGGATGGAAAGGTATTTTGGTTTCTGAGCAGGAAGGGCAATCAGAAGTTCAAAAGATAAAAGTAGGGGGAAAAAGAGCAAAAGGAAAAAAGGGATGAGGTAGGATTCTTTTGGGGTGGCCCTTGCTAGAAAATGATAGGATGACAGTGGACCTCACACCTTTGTGAGTGTAGTTGTTCATTCCTTGCATTCTTGGAGTGTAGGTGTTTGTTGATGATTGGTGCATGTGCGTCGTTGTGGTTTCCACGTGCAGGTGGCTCGTATAGTGTGATATGAGTGTGGTTGTTGTTCTTGCTTTCTATTAGTGTGGCTTTCGTTGAGTATTGTTTTGCTCCCTTCGCATGGCGTCAATCAATTCCTATTGGTATGTTGTCGTGTTAGGGTTGGGATCGTGTGCACTTGCACCATTACTCAAGCGGAGCTTTGGGATATCTTGTTAGGTTTACGGCTTGTTGTCTCCTTGGTTTACAATAATATTATGGTTGAAGCATATTCCTCTTGTGCTATCTCATTTTGTTGTATGTGTGTTGCGGATAGTCACTCCTACAAATCCATCGTTGCTTATGTTCAGTCCTCCTTTCTGGCAATTGGATCGTCAGATTTATTCACGTTTACAGGAAAGACAACTTCTATGTTGATAGTTTGGCTAAATATGGCCATAAGATTGACTCTGATATGCTTAATTTTCATAGTGTCTCATCTTTTCTTTCGGTTGTTTATTTTGTTGATTGTGTCAGGAGTTCCCATGAAAAGATATTTGTTGCGTAGTATCATTCGCAATTCTCAGGAAAAAAATTTAGGTGACTTAGTGCCAGTTTGCGCACTTGCTTTGGGGTATCTTGTTTGGCTTACGACTCGTTATCTCCCTTGTTTACAACAATATTTTGGTTGAAGCAAATCCTCTTGTGTTATCTCCTTTTTCCATATCGGTGTTGCAGATACTCACTCCTACAAAATCATTGTTGCTTCTATTCTGATCCTCTCTTCTGAGAATTGTAACATCCGATTTGTTCACGTCTACATGGAAGCCAACTTCTATGTTGATAGCTTGGCTAAATATGGTCATAAGATTGACTCTTATATGCTTACTTTTCTTGGTGTCTCATATTTTCTTTCGACTGTTTATTTAGTTGATTGTGTACGGAGTCCCCATGACAAGATAATTGCCACGTAGTATCATTCACGATTCTCCGAGAAATTTTTAGGTGGCTTTAGTGCCAATTTGCACACTTGCACCACTACTCAAGCAGAGGTTTGGGGTATCTTGTTAAGCTTACGACTTGTTGCCTCCCTGGGGTACAATGATACCTCTTGTTAGTTTTCATGGTGTCCCGTCTTTTCTTTCAGCTATTTATATGGTTGATTGTGTGGTGAGTCCCCATGACAAGATAAATGTTGGGTAGTATCATTTGCGATTCTCAGGGAAACTTTTTAGGTGTCTTCAGTGCCAATTGGCGCACTTGCCTTGGGGTATATTGTTTGGCTTACGAGTCGTTATCTCCCTTGTTTACAATAATATTTTGGTTGAAGAAAATTCCTCTCGTGCTATCTCCTTTTGCCATATGAGTGTTGGAGATACTCATTCCTACAAATCCATTGTTGCTTCTATTCAGGTCATCCTTTTTGGAAATTTGAACATTTAATTTATTCACATCTACATAAAAGTCAACTTCTATGTTGATAGCTTGGCTAAATATGGTCATAAGATTGACTCTGATATGCTTAGTTCTCATGGTGTCCTATCTTTACTTTCAGTTTATTTGGCTAATTGTGTGGAGTCCCCACAATAGGATTATTGATCTAGTATCATCCCCTATTCTCAGGAAAAAAAAAATTTAGTTAGCTTTAATGCCAATTTGTACACTTGCACCGTTACTCCCACTTAGATTTGGGGTATCTCGTTAAGCATTGCCTTCACGAGGCACAATAATGTTTTGGTTGAAGTAGATTCCTCTTGTGCTATCTCCATTTTCCATGTAGATGTTGTGGATGCCCACTCCAACAAATTCATTGTTGCTTCTATTCAAGTCTTCTTTTTCAGGGATGGGAACGCTCGATTCTATGTTTATAGCTGGGCCAAATATGGCCATAAGATTGACTCTAATATGCCTAATTTTTATGGTATCCCATATTTCTTTCAACTGTTTATTTGGTTGATTGTATGGAGAATACCCATGATAGGATAATTACTATGTAATACCTTGTTTCAAGTTTGAGCCCGTTGTTTATTGAAAAAAAAAATCATGACCAAGTATGAATCATGACCAAACTTTAGACGACAATAAAAAATTGTCATTATTTTCTATCTTGAGTCTCTTTCTAGAGAAACAACCTACAAAGAATAAAAATCAAAGAAATTTTTGGGAATTAGCCAATCGTTAACAACCGAAATCATCGATCTGACGACGATTTTCAATTTGGAAATTGTAGGGTTGGGAACGGATCAAGTTGGTTCGAGTTTGTAGAATAAATCATTGAAGGTCAGATTGTACTCGTTCAGCCTTTTGAAAAGATTGAGCAATCCAAGTCGAATTTGATTGATTCGAGTAGTCAACTTATATTGTTCGAAAAAGAAAGCATAGAAAAGGCCCAACACATTGCAAATTTATGCACCATACATTTCAAATTTGAATATGGGGAGAGGCTGGCTTCTTCTAGTAGTGGGCCCAAAAAGGCAATCTTTCCAAGCAATCAATAGAGAATCAAGGAGTATGTAGAGCAATCATGGTTTGAATGCTTTGAACGATTCATCAAAAGAGGAACATTCTTGAATGGATGAACCGATTTTATAGAGATACAAGACCCATGCCAAATAGTGGCACTAATGGTGGCAGGAAATGATGAGACAACAAACGAAGTGGCGCAATCTCGTGTTGAACCAACAACTTAGTAGTGGACTTAGAAATGCGAACTGGCAATTTGGTTAAGGGCTACGGGCAACGACTAGCCTCGCATCGGCGACGAACCAACAAATGGGCAACAAGAAGCAAACTGGTGGGGGCCTAAGGCAGGTGGGCATCCAACAAAACTTAGAGAGAGGAGAGAAAGAATGTAATCAAATCAAAACAATGAAGTTGATCGAGTAGTTGGTTGAGGAGGCCAAAGTCCAAAATAGTTGGCTAAGGAAAGCAAGCAGGCAAGCAGCTAGAGAAAAGTCAAGAGTTGACAGGGCTTCTATGGAATGTTCTCACTTAGAGTTGACAAGGTTTGGCATGGGACAAACGAGGATTTTTGAGGGGGCATATTCTGGTGATAGCTTATCATGGTTCGGTGTAGGTCAACGAAGTTAGGTAAAGTGGCTTGGTTGCGTTGGTGTTGAGGGAAATCAGGATCAAAAGAGTAAGCTAACAGGCTATGCAATCTGACAAATTTGCAAATAGCCATATCACACTGCTAGCTTTACCCACCATGCCTGACAAATAGTGAGGAGTGAAACAAAGCTCCCAAGAGTCAAATACACCTTCGCAATGACAGGCATGAGTTGCAAAAGGGGAGATTGACTTCCTCATAAATCCTATGTTAACTTTCTAAATTGGAAACGGAAAAAAAATTAAGGAAATGAAGGCAACTTCCACAGCAATGCAACGATTGTGCAATAACCATATGTTCATAACCTTAGTCATAACAATTAACCATTTAAGATCAAGCATTTCATGTTGAGTGGACCACTGGCACCAGAAGTTATAAATTTGTATTTCATGTTCAAGAAGATAACTAGTGATACATAGCATTTCATTTTAAGATTTATAATTTATTTTAACAATCGTGAATTTTCATATAAATAGTTAGAATCAAGCTAATTAACCAATCAATAATCAAAATATGTAAATGGAAATTACTCAAAAATAAATAAAGAACTTACCATAAAATTAGATATTAATCCAAAATAAATACTTTTGTTCCTGACCAACTCATAAACGCATCCTTGGTCCCATGTGTTGAGGCACTGAACATATCTAAATCTCCGTGCCATCCGCAGCTAAACATGGCAACTAGTAGCAAGCATCACAATCTGTAGCCAATACTAGCAACTACTGGTTAAATAGTCATGCCTACATAATGCTAACAAACCATGCATCTTACCCTTTACTCTCTGCTGCATCTACAAAAGTACAACATTATACAACACAAACTACAAAAATAAACACATAAAAATCAAAGTACATAAGCAAACTTGTTTGTTCAGTCATTATGTACGATGATTGTAGCGCAGATGCCGCTCATAGAAGTTAATCAGCTGCAACATAAGAAAAACATTCAGTTCAGGTAAAGAGAGGCCATAGAAACATTTTCATAAGCAATTGAAGGCATGTGAAATTGAAAAGGAAATCGTCAAACTCTCCAAAAATATTGCTCAGAGATGACAGATTACCATATGAGGATTGTGTGCCTTGAAATATTCGTTATCAGCAACGATCTCCTCTCCATCAGACCTGTGAAGTTAACCAGATAAGCTTTATGTGAAAAGAAGCATGATACGTTTATTAAATAATCCAGTTCACTCAATAAAAGGGATGTACAGTGTACAAACTCAAGAACAAAATTACATAATGAAAATGAAATCCTAGGCTAACATAGGGTGTGTTTGTAAAAGCTTTTAAAATAAGTACTTTAAACACCAGAAAAGAAAAAAAAAACAAAAGTAGAACTAACCTGCTTCTCAAAAAATGCAGAAAGCTGCAAGTTAACAATAGTAAATATATAGCCAGCTTCTTTAGCAAAATAAAGTTTAAAATGCTTAACCAATAATATATTAACTACAAACAAAAACCTCCACAAAATTCAATCAAAACTGAGAAATCCACACATTACAAATTTTTCTAGGTCCTTATCAAATAGAAACATGTTCATATCTACCAAAGGAAAGAGTAATTTTGGTTTTGGGGCATTTCTGTATAAAAGGTTTCAGTTGTATTATCTTGCTCTCAAAGAGGAAATGAGGACATCTCAGCTTCTCAATTATATTAATTTTCCCATTTTTCCTTATTAACCATTTCCTTCTGAACCATTTCCTTTATTAACCAAAGAAAAGAAAAACACATACTATAGGCATAATATGATTTAGGCATCAATTTCTTATATCCATAAAAAAAAAATTTTTAAAATTGATTTTAGTTTCAATTATTACCGCCACACACAGGCAAGGGAAAAAAAGGAGCTCCGATTTCTAAAAATTTCAGCCTCCATTAAAATTTAAAACTCTTTCTATATTTATCATAAAATTACACTTTTTATAAACTAGAATATAAAATAGAAGTAGATAATGTTGCCAGCATTAGTGACTGGTCTAATTTATTAACAGCAGCTTGATCACACTTCTTTTCTCCAAAATATAAAAAAAAAAAAAAAAAATTATAAAAATTTCTCCAAATTTTTTTTTTGTTTCTCCAAAATATAATAACAAGCAGAAGTTGAGCTCTTGAGCCAAACAGTAATTATTGTGATGCGTGGAAATATGCATTCACGACCATCATTGTTCGATTTATAAACAGAATCTAAATCACATAAAAAACAAACAAAACAAAAATAAACTCAAAAATTAACATGCATAAAAGGTGATTCATTTTAGCGAGCATATTACCAAAATTTCCTTTTATCAAAGTTATGACAAAAGTTGCAGTTGTTAATTGAGTAACTAACCTCTGAACCACAAAGGTCACTACTGGGTTGATGTCAGGTAAAAGCGGTGAACAGTTTATTGGCCTTAAAATGTCAATAATGGTGGGAGGTTGAGCATGATCTGTATTCTTGGTACTACTAGTAGCCACATTTTCAGCAATCCCAGCTGCTGCTGGTTCAGCTGTAGCATCAGGCACGCCTGCCAGATTTTGTGCATTAACAGGCACACCAGTGTACAAATCTCTGTTGAACCTCTTCACAGAACCAGATTTTCTCTTTTTGGCTCCTCTGCAGCGGCTACTTTGCGCTGCTTCTGTGCCAACCCCATTTGTCTGGCCCTCCATATCAATGTGACAATTGCCTGATGCAACATTAGTTTCATTGAACTGTATTGCGAGCCGGTCTGCATCATGCACATTGGTTGTCGCTGCTCTAAGTTCACTAAGCTTAGGATCATAATCATTTTCCACATTCCCTTCAACAATTTGTTCCGAAGCATTCGCAGACCTATTACCATTAGCATGTTTGGCTCCTCCACCATTGCTAGCATCACTATTATTTTCTACTTCATCAGCAAAAATCACAGGTTGAGGAAAGGCAGGAATATCATAAGTACTACTACCACCAGAATAAGAAAGACCACTGGGAGGAGCAGGCGGTGTATGGTTGTTGGCTGTAGTGGCCGGAAACCGTCTGAGGCTGTAAGGAGTGACAGAGCGCTCCTGCCTCTTCTTGAGTAATGAGTGATGAATTGTGTTCTTCTGTCTGCGCCTACGATGCTTTGATGTTTCCCACCTTTAAGACGACAAAGAAATAAAAATATGTAGACAGGAAAATAGTTAAACAACCAAGTCATTAAGCCATCCAGTTTGTAGCAAATGCAGTATTTACACATGTGCTTTTATAATAACCCGCAAATTCGCAATCACCGCAAAACACAACACAATTACAGAACAAGCCTTACATCTTCCCTCGTAAATTAAAAAATAAAAAGATAATGTCAAGATTTTACGGAACAAGAAGGGAATACCTCTCATCAAACGCAGCGACAACTTCAGCAACATTGTCCAGATTTTCCAGAGGCTCCCAAGTGTTAGCAGCCTCAGGCCATCCAAGCCTTCAGTAGTACACAAACAAATAAGTAAAATAAATAAACAAACAAACAAACAAAAAAATTAACATTGGGTCCATTACCCTTCAGTTTAATCATAAGAACAATATTACTCATTCAGGAATTTTTGCTAGAGCGGTGGGGCCCACTCATACATCCAAGAGTCAATAAACGCGTTACGTCGCACCGCTCCGGGAAAAATTCCTTGTTGAACGGTAATCTTTTCTTATCATAATCCAGTTGGACAAACAATAATTTGAAGACTAAGAAGCAAAGGGAGCACTCACCATTTGATCAGGTATTGGGTCTGACCCTGTATTTGCAATTGAAGTTGCCACCAAGAGAAACCAAAACAAACAAACAAACAAAAACGCAGTCAGGCAAAAATAAAAAAAGAAAAATTGGGAAAAATAAAAATAAAAACACACACCAACAACAACAAGAACAATAGAACACTCCTTTATACTCCAGGATCAAAAAATTAAAGAAAAAAAACAGAAAGAATTGAAAATGAAACAAAACAAGAGAACGACAACCCTATCATCAATGAAGAAGAAAGGAAGAACCTTTACGGTGAAAAGAAAAAACAAATAAAAAAAAATCACCTTGTGGACCCTCTTACGGCGAATCGCCTCAACTTCATAGTAGTCAGGTTCAAGAAGAAGGTTCTGACCCGTTCCCGTCTCAGCAGCATCATCATCAGCGTCTTCCATCTCTTCGTCGTGTTCTTCTCCTTCCACGAACGAATCCTCCACACGCGTTTCTTCGCCTTCGTCTTCCCCTCTCTGCGACGGGGTGCGATCGATTTCAGCAACCGCAGCAGCAAGCGGCTCACCACTGCCACCTTCTCCAGCAGCAGTTACCGGCGCAGTAGCAGTAGCAGCATCAGCAGCAGCACCATCAGCAGAAGGAGGAAAATCCATGGGTGCTTCGGGGGTTACCTTCTTTCTCTTCCCACCGCCCTTCATTGCAGTTCCAATTACACAAAGGAGGAGATTGCGGGGGTTCGGTTTTCAAGGGGGGGGAGTGAAGCAAGGAAGGTGTGAAGAGAGAGAGAGAGAGAGAGTGAGTCTTTTTTCTTTTCTCTCTCTTTTTATGTTGTTGTGAGGAGAGAGAGGGGAGAGTTGCACCCCAAAAGTTGTGTCCACTCAACTGAGTTGTCAATCGCCACGCCGCTGCAAATATACAAAAACCAATCTTTTGCGTTTTTTTTAATTATTTATTAGTTTTTTTTATTCATTCATTCATTTTATTATTATTATATTATTGTCATTTAATTCCCCTTTGAACTTTTACTTTTTTTCTCTGTCTTCCTTAATTATTGTCTTATTCTATAAATTCTATAAGATAAACACTAGAGTTTTTTTTTTTATTTATTCTAAATATTCTCTTTAACAGTCTCATAAAAATATCTGAGTAATTTTAGAGAATAAAATATACTATTATTACTAAGTATTATTAAGTGTTATTGATAAGAGTTGTTACAAAATTAATTTAATTAAATTATTAAAAAAGTTAAATATCTCATTTTGCAAATAAATATTTTTAAAATGCTTATTAAAAAATTTAAAGTAAAAAAGATTTAATTATTTTTAATATATTTAATAAGTTAAAAATTTCAAAAACTTACTCTCATAATAAAAATATTTTTACTTTCTCTTATTTTATTTTATTTTATTTATTAATTTATATTTTGACTGTTTTGTTGTTTTTGATTTTCAAGGATTTTGCATTCCCTCCTCCTCGCCCCGCCAATTCTTTTTGGCATTTAGTGAACAATAGAACAATTAGTTTTTGAGTCTTATAAAAAATGTAAACCATTCAAGTGTAGTTATTATCCTTGTAAAATAAATTATGCCTATTTTACATTTTTTTTTCTTTTGATATTTATTCTATATATGTACAGATATTTATGTAATAAATAATAATATTCTCTCCTCCTCAATAAAAAATAATATTTTTTCTATTTCAACCCATCAGTCAAAATATTCGCTCTATTTCAAATACAAAAATTTTGTTCAAATAGGGATATTTTTACATAAAAAAAATATAGACACATATGGATATAAATTTTGCTTGAATATTTTCCTTTTTTGGTAAGGTTTATCGATACCTATTAACATATAATAATTGAATTATTTCTATATCTAATTTATTCAAAATACAGTATTATAAATTATTCTACCTATGTCAATGGAATAAAATTTTTAATATTAATTAATAAATAATTACCTTGATAAAAAAAATTAATAGAGATCATCTTTGTTTCGAAATGAAAAGAAAATGGTATTCACATGTCATCGTTTATTTATATGATTATCTCATTGAAATAATCATTGATCCTCAAATGAATGATAAAACATTGAACATAATCATTTCCTTTTTATTTTGAAAAAGAGGGGGTTTTGACCCCATAAAAAAAAAGCTACAAAAAGTCTTATATTTTTTCTAATTTTATATTTATTCCTTATTATACTCACTAAATCCATAAATGAATTAAGATTGGGTTAAAAAAATTAAAACATCAAATTGGTCCTTAAAACTGTGGAACATCAATTTGGTTCTCAAAAGAACATGGTGGTCATCGTGTCACCATTCATTTATATGATTGTTTCATATAAATATGACTATTGACCCTCTAATAAATGATAAAACGGTGAATATAACTCTTTCATTTTTATTTTGAAAAAAGGGGGTGTTGATCTAATAAAAAAACAAGGCTACTAAAAATCTTATATTTTTTATTTCTAATTTTATCTTTATTCCTTAATATATTCACCAAATCTATAAATTAATTAAGATTGGGTTAAAAAAATAAATAAAACATCAATTGGTCCTTAAAACTGTGGAACATCAATTTGGTTCTCAAAAAATAATGGTATTGTCACCATTCATTTATATGATTACCTCATGTAAATATGACCATTGACCCTCTAATAAATGATAAAGGGTGGACATAACCATTTTCATTTAATTTTTAAAAAAATGGGCTCTTGATCCGATAAAAAAAATACGGCTACAAAAAATCTTAGATTTTTTTTCTTCTAATTTTATCTTCAATCCTTAATATATTCACTGAATCTATAAATGAATTAAGATTGAGTTATAAATTTTTTTTTTAAGAAAAACAATCAAATTGGTTCTTAAAACTATGGAACATCAATTTGGTTCTCAAAATATAATAGTGTTCATCATGTCACCATTCATTTATATAATTATCTCATGTGAATATGACCATTGACCGTCTGATAAATGGTAAAACGGTGGACATAACCCTTTCCTTTTTATTTTGAAAAAAAGGGGGTCTTAAGGGGGAAGATTGTTATAACTCATAGTTTATAGGACAAAAAAAGAAAAGCATGTGCGTTGCAGCGCCAAGGGCGCGTTGCAGCGGCACAAATGTGAAGTCCCACATCCGGAAGCATTTAAGAACATAAGCAAGTAGTGAGTTCTCTATATAGACGTTCCGAGCATTACAGTTTGATTGTTCCTGAAATGTTTGGGCTTTACAGTCTTGCCCTAATCTATATGACATGATACATGACACAGACATCCTATGTTTACCTTGGTGCCTTGTAGGTCATGACATCTGAGCAGATAGCACACCGTGAGGCTCGAACAAATAACATACCGTGAGGCTCGGGCAAAACTCTAAGACAGATATCTCCCCAGATATTCCAAAGTTTGAAAATTACTTATTTTTATCATTATTGATATTATTATTATAATTATTGTCAATATTTATTGCATTGTGGGTTTCATGCTTGTTTATGTCCCACGTGAGCTGTGAGGTTCTGTCATTCACTGATTTTGATGACTCACCCCTCATCCCATTATTTTTTTTAAATAGTGTTGTTGATCCGAAGTAAAGTTCCACCGTCCAGTTTAACTATCAGTAGTGAGCTCCATTTTGTAGTGAAGTTGTTTGCTATTTTATTTATGTATAGAGTGCTCTAGAGTCACACAGACAGGAAGATGTTATTTTCTTGTATTGTTATGCATATATTTTATTCTAGTTTTGCCTTTAAAATTTGTAAGAGATTTATGTGTCAAGATATGACTTATGAATTTATTTATTTATGAAATGATTTTAATTAAGGTATTTAATTGTTTTATTAAATAATCACGTTTTCCTAGAAATTACGATCAAAGGCTTGCATTAGAGATCATATTGATCATGTGTTGTTCATGACTTTTTGGGTCGTGATAGTTGTTCCATTTTTGGTACCCAGGTGGTATTGAGAGAGAGAGAGCCGCGACCGGAGGGGAGCGATGGTGAACCTCGCCCACGCTCCCAGCCTCTGCCGGCAAAATTGATCTTGACTAAGGAATCATCAGTAATGGATGGGGACAAATTAAGTTTCTTTCCTGTTAAGTGATCATGCAAAATACTTTGTTAAGAGATGGAGTTGGCTCCATAAGGAGGATTTGAGATCTGACACTGGCAAAAGAATCATTGAGACCATATAAGAAATGTAGAATATAATCCTAATCTTTACGAGTGGTGATGTTGTGTGTGGCTTCACACGAGCAACAGACAACACCAACGCAAGAGAGAGTTGGGCGATAGCGCTCCAACTCTTCCCACATAGTACAGAGTTCAGTGAAGATCGTTGCATCGCAACCAAAAAAAAATGGAGAGAATGATAAGGATCTAGTTCAACAATGATTCTTTAGACAAAATGACGAGATCTATAGACAAAATTTTAGACTGACTAAATTTATTATTGTTCAGTTCGCATCATTGAAAGAACACAAGCTAAATATATACAGAGAGTCGCACTCTAGGTGTGAGACAGTGAGTGTTGACCCACCATTCTAGAATTACAATTAGAAATACAAGGGGACAAATGAAATGCAGGAAGTAAAAATACTCCAAAATTTTCTGAGTAATGTTGGTGGGCTCTTGGTCCACGGTGTTCTCTTCTTCTAGAATATGGACTTGACAATTTAAATTTTACTTTAGTGTAACCATACATTAATATCTTATTCATTGTTAGTATCTCTGTTTTCTTACGAGAAAAAAATTCATTCACAAAAAAGCGTAACAATTAAAATTTGAAAACAATATATCGAATATAACGTTAGTAAAATATAAATACATTATGCCTTATAAATTAACAAAATATTTATAATTATGTTTCTTATTCAAAGACTATCATTGTCTAAACATCTTTTACATCAAAGACTAACGGGCTGCAGTTTTAAGAATACATTATCTCCTTTCATAATAGATCTAAATATCTTAGTCATCTTTGCTACTCTTTAAAATATCACAAAAGAAAAAGAAAACAAAAATACCACAAAGAAAATCGAAAACACCACGGAAGGGAAACGTCATTGTGTTGGACAGCTTGATATCACTCTCGCTCCCTCTGATGCATGCTTCTTCTAAAGGGTTCCTATTGCTTAAATGCAGGTGATACCAACCTGTTGATGGAAGTTCCTCTTCCTTTGAAGCATACACAATTTCCCTTAGATATTAAACTTCTCTTACCATACTGTCCTAGCTACTTACTGGCGTTGATGTATTCCTGTGAAGTTTTTCAATTACATGTGAAGTTCATAATTACATTTTGCAGATTGTCATCGCTTTCTACACGTTTCACCTTCTTAGCTTTAAAACTACTGTCGTTTTTACAACAGGCCAATAAGCAAGCGAGAGTCCAAATAACTTAGAACAGGAAGAAATCAATAATTAAAGAGACGTCAACATTTTCTTCACTTGTAATATTCTTTGTTATCTTAATGAAATAGCACAACTTTGCCCATGGTATAATCTGAGGTCATGCTCTCCCTTTCCTTTTGTCATCCAACGCCTGTGGAAGAAATAGGAGAAATGTTTTATTTAGAGAAAACATAAGGTGGATCAAAAGGACGATAGTCCATATTAAGAGTAGATGAAAACTTAATAAAAACAAATCACCAGAAAAGACTGCGTTCTACAATTTTTTCTTTCAATTAAACATTACACTTTTTATAGAGGCCGATTGGAGGCTTGGTTGTTGTAAGTGCTTATGGTGAATTTGCAAGTACGGTAGAAGATCAAATTATCTTGTGCCAATATTTTACATGAAATGCACGGTGGTTTCAGCGTCTATTCATAGAGCACATGTTAAGGAATAAAAAAAAATCTATAACAAAATAAAGCGTGTCTTGAAAATCTGCAAACGTTTATAATTCTTCCAAGTAATTTGAAAGAATAATAAATGTTTTTTTATTCCTTAACTTGTGCCCTGAGCACAAACAAAACCCTCACATGAAATTGCTAGTTTCTTCGATAGAACACTAATATGAATTCACTATTTGAATGCCAATTTTCTTGCATCATTGCAACTACCAAAACATTAGTACTACAACTACTTGTCATTGCTATTGAGTACAAGCAATTCATAGTAATGGTCAGAATACCTTACTCTGGAAGATTCGCATGGTTAATACAAGTGTGTCTCGCATTCTGCAAAGAAAACGGTCAGGAACACTATTAATTAATTTTGTAAATAGAGTAATTTTCACAAGCATGATTGTTATGCAGGAAATACGTCAAACTGTAAAACAAGAAATTCAATGTTGCAATCATCAAGCAGAATGCATATCAAAGGTTGATAATGAATTATAAAAAAGGAAACGTAAAAGAACCATCAGCTACTACAGGAGGAGCTAGAAATAAGGGAATAGATCTATGAATACATTAACATTGCATAATAATGGAGACAAAATTCAAGGGATTTTTTTTCCAACAATAAACAGTAAATAACTGGCATTTTGTCCCATTAGACAAAAAAAGAGCAGTTTTGCTAATGAGTTATCAACTCCATGGCAAATGTCACTCAGCCATCGAAAGAGTATATTTAGATTGTGACCAATGATTTTTACCAAAACCACATGCTCCAATTAATATAGATATATATATATATATATATCGCTTGGAAATTAATTTAGAAGGAAAACAAAATAAACTGATCAGCATGTGTACAGCAAAAAAGTAAAACACAGCCAATGTTATTACCGGACACTATACGCGCTTAGAGCATAGGAGGATCCATTTGTGCACGTCAGCACAAATTGTCTTGTGTGACCATATGGAACTTTAATCTGTGGAAAATCCATAAAATGACATGCAACTCTTTAAACAGTAAATAACAAGCTGAAGAATTTTCATCTCTGAAAAATGCATTGTAATATGATGATATAATGTGTCAAACAGTGTGTGTGTGTATATATATATATATGAGCAAATTGAATAATTTAATAGCACATTTACGCAAATATTTCACTAGTGTTTTGCACCAAAGCTATAGACAAGAGCTTTGATAAATCCAACATCCTTATGACCAGCAAGTTTTTGTTATCTAATTAGAAACAAGGAAGCAAACCACGAGCCTATCATATGAAGCTGAGAAGGTTAGCATTATCCCTATATAATTTATCGAAAAATTCAGTAGAAGAGGAAAGGGTCAAGAGAGAGAATGCTTAATGTGAAAAGTGCCATCACTCCATCAGATTGCTTCTGTTTTTCCTGTCATACTTAGTGTATGGGCTGTGTACAGCCTGTAGTAAAATGTAATACCTTATGTACAATATTGCAACTGATAAATATTTTATCTATTTGGGTTGGTCAAATGATTTGAAAGTTTTCCAAAACCTAGAATCATACCAACCATTAAAAGAAATTATTTAGAACCAACCAAATATTTAAAGAAACCAAACCAACCAAACAAGATCATAATTACTAACATCAAAAGAAATCGACTAATTGAAATCATGGTTGACAGCAGACTGTAGAAAGTGACGGTCGAATGCAAGCAAATTTATCTATTCGGTTTGGTTCAACAAAATAATCGGCACAAGATATGTAAAGTTTTAAGAGGGAAGTTCACACATCGTACTACAACACTATTTTTTTTTTTTTTGTTAATTCAGAACTAGTGAATGAAATATTTAAAAAGAAAGCAGCAATATTATCAGTTTCAAAACACACAATAATTCACTATAATACTGTTACATCAGTAGCACATTAAATATTCAATTTAATGCATCATACATTATTGGGTTGACAAATTCCACCACTAATTAATTTTCTGGATCCAAGACTGCACTCCCTTGGCAAAGGAAGTGCATATTCATAGTTTATGCATTTGAAGTTAGGGCTACATATAGGTTATGGGTACAAATCCTATGTATCTAGGTTATGTAATCACCATGATATTAAACTGTGGAGTCGGCTTCACTAAATAATCAAAATGAGATGTCAGTAACAAACTCAGATCAAACTTAAGATATTGTTGTATGATTTGAATAAGTTCACTAAGAAAATAAATGGTTCAAAACACTTTTGATTGGTAATAGATACACTAATAACCCTTACTATAGTTGTGTGCATCACTCTAGGTTAGAATGACATACCGATAAGTCCTTTGAGAATTTCTCAGCGACTACCGAAGCTTCAGTGTCATTAATCACAATTTGGTATCCAGATCGTCTTAAGAACAGAGTTGCTGGTTCAAAATTTTCCGAAGAATCCACCTGGCAGAAACATAAATAACCAGAAACATGTGAGGAAACAACATTAAGATCAATAAAGAACAGAGTATAATATGTATACTTCCTTTTTTCAGACCAAAAATTATCACCGAGAAAGAAAAGAGTACAATGACAAAGGATAAGGTATCCTCCCATGATCAAGGCAAGGTTATCAAATCAGGATACAAATTGTGTATCAAAAAGCTCACTTTTTGAGTCGTAAATCGTGAATTGTATCGTATCGTAAGATACATGATCGACACTTAAAAATATAGAAAATTAGAAATATAGCAGAAGCATGGTCGTTATATTTAAAAATATTAATTATATACATAAAATATGCAAAAATAATATGCTAAATATAAATGAAAAATAAAAACTTATGAATAACTACTTGTTCTAAGAAAAATAGAATCATAAAATATTTCCTAAATATTAAATTTAATCAAACATTACAAAACTAAAATTAAAAATAAAATAAAATTACATAGACAAAGCATAAAATAATATAATTATGAACAACAACAACAGAGCCTTATTCCACTACGTGGGGTCAGCTACATGGATCAAGCAACGCCATAGTGTTATATCAAGGGCCATGTTTTCATGTAAATCATTAACCTCTAAATCTCTTCTTTAGTTTTTCTAGGTCTCCCCCTCCCTCTAGCTATTGAGTTACCCGCCACTTGATCTACTCTCTTCAATGGGGCTTCTAATGGTCTTCTCCTCACATGTCCAAACCACCTACGAAGGGATTCTATCATCTTTTGTACTATAGGTGCTACCCCGACTTTCTCCCTAATGCAATCGTTCCTAATCTATTGTCTAATGTGTCCACACATCCACCATAGCATCCTCATATCAAATTGTATATTGTTATGAATATTTGGTTTTTTTTTTTTTGGTAAAGCTTTGTTTTAATCTTTATCTCTAATATTAGAATATTTTAAAAACAATAATTATTTAAAATTAAAAAATTGGTGAGTCAGTGACACAAGGGTTTATAGCAGTCTTGGAGGTGGGTAGCAGCTGGAAAGCAAAAGCCTCATTTCAGTGATTAGACATATCAGAGACCGTGATTGAAGAGCACGGGAAGCAAAAGAGAAGAAAAAATGGGGAGAAGACACATGAAAAACAGTGATTGAAGAACCAATATTCGCCGTAAAAGAAACCAGAGTTCACCGGAAACCAACTTTCCTCTAACCCTCCGTAGCTGCCACTGAGCATGGTGGTGCATTCAGCCTTATTTCTGACCACTGTCTTCGCCGTTGTGACCGGTGGCGGCTTCTGAATCCAGATCTGAAGGGTTTAGCCGCCTAGACTGCCATGGAACCAGGAAGAGAAGTGGTCGCCAAGGTGGCTGGTTGAGTTGCACAGACGTGATACAAATCGTGATTCCAGTGATTCATGGACGATTCTCACGATACAACAATTCATGGCCAATTTCGATACAGCCTGCATTGTGCATCACTGGGCTCTCATATCGCATCGTATCGCATGTACCATATAGCGATACGTGCGATATTGACAACACTAGATGAAGGTTGAATAGAGAAACACTACTAGAAAACCATTTGCAAACCACGTAGAAGCTAAGATAATCCTGTCCCAATTGTTGTCTAAAGATTAAGTAGTTAAATGGTTCTCCATTTTTTCATTGGTCACCACACATTAGTCCTTCAAAAATTTCTGTCACCATATTAGTCCCTCAATAATTTAAAGTGTCATCACATTAGTCATTTTCTTAGCCAATGTGAGAAAATCAAGTAACATAAGATGGCATAACATGGTTAAAGGTACCGTATACTATGCAATTAACATCTATAACAATAGTAAAACCTTGATTTATGCAGGTCCCTTAGGGCAGACCCAATTCTCTCCAAATATTTCAGAAAGCTTGTCCCAAAAATAATTCACAGAAGAACATTGCAAAAATTGAGGCACATTTTCCAAACTAAAACAGAAAATAAAACAAGAAAGCAGACAAAGCAGTGATTGTCCTGCACTTTTTTCCCATTTTCTTTCTTTTTTTTCTTTTGGAGACAGAGTAGATAGGCGAAGGTGGCTAGGGTTTCTCTAACCTGCTCTGCATGACATGTTAGAGAAATTTCGGTAGAAGGAATGACTGATGCAGGTCCTTAGGGCAGACCCAATTCTCGCCAAAATATTTCAAAAAGCTTGTTACAAGAACAGTAAATAAAGCATAAATGCAGACAAAACATTGATCAGTCTGCACTTTTTTTGACTCTAGGTTTTGGAGAGAAGAGTAGACAGGGGAAGGTGGCTACGGATTCTCTAACCTGCCCTGCATACCATTTTAGAGAAATTTAGGTAAAAGGAATGACTAGCTTGACTTTGTTAGTCATCTTGTCCCTATTTGTACTGAAGAACAAAGCACAGTACAAGAGTATTATAAGCCAAACCCACTAACACTATCAACTGTTACATGTTCTCTAATAGTGATCAAAAGTTCCAATTGATCTATGTTCTTTTCGGGGTTTTCGATCATAAAAACCAAGAATGAGCTCAAACCAGAGCAATCTCATAAAGTATAAAAGTTGCAACTGGTAAGACATCAATGATATCATGCATAACGTTAGATATTTTATCTTCAGACAGTAAACACAATCCTAATGCTGCTTCCATCTTATTAACCCCATTCAACAGTTATATGTGTCTTTATCTAATCTAACAAGAAAGTATAGTTGTCCAATTGGATGATTTCCATCTAAAACAGTTATTCATGAGTTAAATACATCATCATTAGAATATTAGTTTCAGTTTAATTTCATAACNATGCAGGTCCCTTAGGGCAGACCCAATTCTCTCCAAATATTTCAGAAAGCTTGTCCCAAAAATAATTCACAGAAGAACATTGCAAAAATTGAGGCACATTTTCCAAACTAAAACAGAAAATAAAACAAGAAAGCAGACAAAGCAGTGATTGTCCTGCACTTTTTTCCCATTTTCTTTCTTTTTTTTCTTTTGGAGACAGAGTAGATAGGCGAAGGTGGCTAGGGTTTCTCTAACCTGCTCTGCATGACATGTTAGAGAAATTTCGGTAGAAGGAATGACTGATGCAGGTCCTTAGGGCAGACCCAATTCTCGCCAAAATATTTCAAAAAGCTTGTTACAAGAACAGTAAATAAAGCATAAATGCAGACAAAACATTGATCAGTCTGCACTTTTTTTGACTCTAGGTTTTGGAGAGAAGAGTAGACAGGGGAAGGTGGCTACGGATTCTCTAACCTGCCCTGCATACCATTTTAGAGAAATTTAGGTAAAAGGAATGACTAGCTTGACTTTGTTAGTCATCTTGTCCCTATTTGTACTGAAGAACAAAGCACAGTACAAGAGTATTATAAGCCAAACCCACTAACACTATCAACTGTTACATGTTCTCTAATAGTGATCAAAAGTTCCAATTGATCTATGTTCTTTTCGGGGTTTTCGATCATAAAAACCAAGAATGAGCTCAAACCAGAGCAATCTCATAAAGTATAAAAGTTGCAACTGGTAAGACATCAATGATATCATGCATAACGTTAGATATTTTATCTTCAGACAGTAAACACAATCCTAATGCTGCTTCCATCTTATTAACCCCATTCAACAGTTATATGTGTCTTTATCTAATCTAACAAGAAAGTATAGTTGTCCAATTGGATGATTTCCATCTAAAACAGTTATTCATGAGTTAAATACATCATCATTAGAATATTAGTTTCAGTTTAATTTCATAACTTTTCCTGCTGCTATGTGTACAATTACCAGTAATTAAGATCATATCTATTCAGTATGCAAGATTTTTGCATTGTCACAAATGACTTTAGCAGGTTCATGAGATATATTTTATTGTTCCAAGAACTCTATTTTGTAGTACAAGACAACTGAGACAGATTATGCGTAAATATATAAAATATGACCTGAGCATAAAATTATTTTCGAACTAAAACCAGACCTACCAGAAGCAAAATGCCAAATGTTGCTTGTCCTTGAGACAGATTTGTATCAATCTCTTGTTGCATTTCTGGGTCTATAAGTTAGCAAACAGAGGACCATAATTAGAAAATGTCAAAGCATAAAAAACTAAAATAATACATCAGACAAATATTATACCATGTGTGCATGTATAACCAACAGTGATAGTCTCAGATCCAAATACTAAATTGTCACAACAACCACCATAGCCTTATTCGGATCCTCAGAGATCCTGAAGATTGGTGGGAAAACTCATTTATCTCACCATTACGCCACCATATATTCTTTTACAGTTGAAATAGTAAGCAAATTCATTGTCCCCTCACAGGCTCACACTGATCATTGGGATGCGGTAATGTGAATCCTGACATATATTAAGAAGCCTGCTGGAAAAGGACTGTTCTATGAGAACAAAGGAAACTCCGGTAGTTGGTTATTGTGGTGCAGATTGGGCAGGCACTCCTATTGATAGGCGTTCAACCATTGAGTATTGTGTTTTAGTTGGTGGCAATAATGTCTCATGTAAAAGTTAAAGGAAAAATGTTGCTCATTCCAGTGAAGAAGTTGAATATCGGGGCCATGGCAATAGCCACTGGTGATCTTATTTGGATTGAACAACTTCAACAGCAAGAGTTTGGAGATATTCAATAGATAAAGTTATGTTGTCATATAGCCTACCTTGTTTTACTTTAGAGAACCAAGCATATTGAATGTATTTATGTCAAGGGGTCATAGATTTGCCTGAGAAAAAGTCAATCTCAAAGGAAGGGGTCACTGAATCCATTAGTTCCAATGAGCAGTTAGTTGATATCTGTCCGAATAACTGAGGACCTCAAATTCAATGTATCTAGTTATAATATATAAATTCTAATACATAGGCTCCTATAAATGCTACGTCAGATTATTAGATGTGTTGCCAACCTCTGGGTACACAAGTAATACAACAACTCTTCTATCTTTAGTTTTGGTAACCCCCTCACACAACAAAACTATAGAAACCCCTCACACAATAAATCTACAGTTACAATGTCTAACATTGTACAATTTAGGAATCCTTAAAACCTCATAGTCTATCAAATTCTCCATCAACTTTCCCCTTACATCCTTACCAATGATTATGGTTGCCAACGTAACAGAAGTATCCACAAAGACTTCTATTTTTCTTAGATACATCTTTGTATCAAGCTTGCTAACCAATCATGCAATTCGCAAATCCGGTCCTTCGTTATAACATAAGGCCATCATACTTGACAAAACATTCTCCCATTATGTATTTTCCATTTCTTAAAAAAACTACAATATGTTCTTTCATCTAATTTACTTGCAAACTGCAATAAGAGGTAATAAATCTAATTCAATTCCTTTGTAAAGAATTTGGATATAAATAGGAATATGTACTTATCATTTTAAAATTAAAAATAGTATAGCTTCAAAGTAACATTGAGGTTGAGGTTAGAAAAAAGGATTTCCCAATAAAATTTTCAAGAAAATATCAGACTGAAATATTGAAAATCATATTGTTAACTGATCAACACATTAAGAGATTGACACTTCAACTATTTTATAATATTATCACATCAACTTACTAAACATTTTATATTATTAAAGCAACATGTACTAACAATGACCATGCATCGCGTGGGTCAAAATCTAGTTTATGGAAAGCTTAGAGCATTCGACTTGTATGCATGAGATGGAATTTTGGAAACGAGCTGTATCTAATGGTAGTGTTGGACAAAGGAGTAATATTTAATGATAATGTATCTGGAGCCTGCATGTGCAAAGGAACTAGAATTCATAAGAAATATACATTTTTCTTTAATGTAAATAATTTTGCAATAATTAGATGATGCATACATATATCCTGCATGCTGAGTCTTTTGTACTCAGGCAATTCAGCAAGTCTCCATATTCTCTAAACTTTTCTCAAGTAGTTCTAAGCAGGTAAAGCTGTTTCCCAAGTGAACCAGCTTGTTTTTTCATCCCAAGTTGAACAGTCATTGTTTTGGTGAAATAATTTAATTTCCACCATCATAATATATCTTGGTATCAAATAGGAAGAGAAAACAAACTGTCCAATTATAGTCTTCAAGATTCAGAAACCACCAAAACTTACCACATCTTATTTTGTTTTGATCATTAGCAAAAAGCCTCACTAGTTCCCCCTGGGAAAGACCAAATTTAACAAAAATAAATAAATAATCAGGAATAACAAATATTATTAGCAGGAGATACATCTTCCATTTTCTACAATATATATATATATATATATAACATAATAATATTAATTAAATTTAAATATATTGAATCTTGAATGATAAATAATTAAATTCGGGGAGCGAACTATTAGATTGAGGGTGTGTTTGGTATAGGGAAAAAATAGGGAGAAATTTTCACTGATGAGGTTTACATATAAAATTACAATTAAAGCTCATTGATGAAAATTTCAACCCCAATTTTTAGTGTCATACCAAACATACCTCTCATGCTCAACAACATGAGGAAAAATCAAGGGCACATCTGGAAAGTGAACAATTTAGATCTACAGAAGAATTTCATTACAATTCTTTCATGATTCAACTTATTGAATGTTGTTCATTTACATTAGTGATAGTATCTCAAGACCCTGATTATATTGAAACTGTCTTCATGAATGTTAAGATTTTATTTTATGCGTGTCGAAAATATGTTGTTACAAGGAAGAGAGTTTGCAAAGATGTAAACGTCAATTGGGCAATAATACAAGGGTACATTTTCTTAAGGGTCTAATTAAAAAGACGAGCAATGCAACACAGACAAAAAAGAAACAAAATTAACAGATGTTTTGACAGAAAACATGGGTAGTTGTTGGATTGAAAAAAATGGTATGACATATCGCTTATCTAAGTCAATAAACAAGCCACATCTGCCAAACAAATTCTGACTAATATTCTTTCGATAGATATCATAAACTGAAAAAAAAAAA
>QANU01067611.1:61079-86870 GCA_003254905.1 Nissolia schottii | reverse complement strand
AAAAAAAAAAAAAAAAAAAAAGCTAAGTGGTAAAAGTCAAATCCACCTTCAATGTAATGTCTAGTGCCATCCTGAAGATGCCGGACCCACTGACATGAAGACCAGAGTTATTGTAATATCATCATTAATAAGGAAGATAAAAATGAAAAAAATGGATGATATAGTAAAATATATATTAATGAAAATAATTTTCACCTGAAACATACAAAGAGAAGTTCCACGAACTGGATATCCACATCCAAGTAGTTTTTCTCCAGGGACAGCCTCACCAATAATTTGAAAATTCTCAATGCCAGGGCCATCTAGAAGAAAAAAGCAACTCGTTAGTAGAAACATATATACTGTCTATTGTATCTATTATGGTGTAAAACACAATTACCCTCAGAAACAGAAGAAGCAGTTTCATCGTGGTCAGGTGGAGGTTGAGACAACTTGCCATTGATAAATGTACTTTCTCTGGTTCTGTCTCCAATTTTATCAATAGAACCATGAGGAAAAGAAGATACCTCCCTGCACAAATTGCTTCACACTTTCATTGATAAGTTGATATTAACGAAACCAAATGCCCCAATACACTACACTTTTGAAAACATTAGAGAATATATTAAGTTTAAGAAGTTATCTTGAGAGTGAGATGAACAAATCTAAGTTTTGAACGTGATCAATATTAGAATGTCGTGTGAATTTTTTAGGTAATCATGTGCCCTTTAAATAACTTCTAATCTTGACCATACATGTGTGAGATTAAAAAGGACATGAATGGATCTGCTCGCTTTTTCTGTGGGTGAATGTTCATGTGCACATACGTGCATGTGTCACAACTGCAGATGTTATAAATGCTAGCACGTAGTTTAGAAGTAAATATTTCCCATCATATTAAGTTAAATCACCATCAGATTTTTAAAAGGAAAAAAAAAGGTTAAATCACCATTAGAAATTTATTCACCATTGGTTTCATTTCCCTTTTCAATCTGGGAAAAGATTTCTTTTATTTTTAGTTGAAAAGAAAAAGTAACATTATTAATGGTGGTGTTAGGGACCGTTTTTATGGACAGGTGTATAATAGGAGGCAGTTTAAGAGCCAAGCTAGAATAGGGGGATGGTTGAAGAAATAAACAGGGAAGAGCCTGTTAGAAGTCATCGTATCATCATTTGTGTGATGTTGGAGAGATTGTGGAGCTCTAACTCTTCCACTTCCCCTTGTATTTGTTCATAATTGTGGAGCTCTAATTCTAGGGTTCATCAGCCCATTGCCGAAGATCCCCAAACAATAATACAGATTCTTTCATTATTCTTCTTGTCCTCTCATCTCTGGACTAGTCTTAGCACGAAAGAAGAGAATAAGACTTGGTTTGGTAATGTGACTTTTTTAGAGTTGTTGAGCTCTTTGACTCTCTAAAAGTTACTCTGAAAAAGTCATTGAAGTATTGTATGGTCTAGTGGTGAGGGGCTTAGGTAATATGCACAAGGTTAGAGGTTCGAACCTCAGTGCCACTAATGTACCAAAGAAGTTATAAGAGTAATTCTCTCCAACTTCTCAATAAGCAGAAGTTACAAGAGTAGTATTTGGTAAATATATTATAAAGTTGCGTAGAATTTAAGGTTATATTTAAACATAAACATTAAAGAAAGTAATAATGACCATAAAAATTGAAGGTTATATTGGTTTTTTAACTTTTAGAGAGAACAAGCCAACTCTGAAAAACTACTCATGAGAGCTCCCAATAGCACCCCGTAGCTTTTAAAAGTTAGCAGTACAAGCACATGAGCTTTTTGTTAATCAAACACAAAAAACTGAGCAACCTCTCAAAAAGCTTTACCAAACCAAGCATAAGACATCCTCACAAGAAGACAGCTAAAATAGAGAGAACCTATTAGACTGAATCATGTATAACCAAGCATGCCAATCTCTCTTCTTGTCTGACAAAGAAACACCTCTAAATAAACCATTAGCAGAATAATGAAAGGAGAGCCAAAAAAATAACCCTATCCCATGTGAAGTCGAGAGTCAAAGAAGTTCCCTTAAAATTGCAAGCATTCCTTTCCAGTGATAAAGGCAAGAGAACCATTATTATAAAAAATGCTACCCAATCGAATTAATAAGGAGAAACTGATGCAAATGTCTATAAGGAGCAATTGATACAAATCCATAGGGTGGTTCCAACAGGTAGAGAACGCCATATGAAGATGATGCATGTTTTGAAACTGCGTAAGCGTACCTGAAGATATCCTGCTATATGTTGTTCCTAACTAAAGATAGATAAGTGGTATTCACAAAGCAAAACAGAAGTGAACAGACAACACTAACCTATCAGCCTTAGAAATCTCTGGATAGTTGACTCTACTGGGGGGCCAGTTTACATCACCATTAAGAACTGGATGCATATATGTAGGCATTTTGCTCATTGGTTGAGGATTTTGTTCATTCCTGAAAGGATTTTGCTGGGGGAAGTTGCGCTGAATCTGAAATGTAAAGTCAAATCCTAATTGATGAAAAAGAAGCATAATATATGATGATAAAAGCAACACACATAAAAATAGAGGACATAGCATTCAAGAAGAACACATTGCTAATTGCCAATTGTACCATGAATCTATTAGGAATGTGACTGGTCAAATTTCCAGAACCTGGACTTTCAACAACAGGATTACCATTGTCAGTATGACTTCCTAGCACAGAAGTTAACTCTCCAATTCTATCCTGTCAAAGAAGTAATGACTAAATTTTAGTTAAATCAATCAAACATTGACTGCAGTAGTGGCATATCAAATAGAAAATAGAGCCTTCACTTGAAAACAGAGAATAAATCATATCACAAGAAAGAGCAGCACTAAAAGATCAACAATGCCAGTGAATAAAGGGGGTATCATGAAATCATTAACCATAATAAAATGACAACAAAAAAATAAACAGTTTAACGGGAGACTAAACTATTTATAATGACAGATGGATGTAATAGAAACTGGTAAAAGAGTAAACACAAACTCACTAGAGTACAAAAAATATGCTCGTATTATCACTCACTTGAGCTAGCATCAGTGTGATACCAGCCAATGAAAAGAGAAAACGGCAATGGCTAAGGAAAACAACAATGAAATAGTAATATAGCTTAAACAAATTGAGAGTGCTTAGTCTCTCCTAAGTCCCAGCCCAATCCTTTCAAAATTGGGAATGATCACCTTGCTGCACAATATACCCTCATTCCCACAGCGCACACACTCCTCACACACCACAAGCTACTTCAACAGTTAGTTATGCACAAGTGCACCTATGGAACCCAATAGATGATTCCCTTGATTCTTTCTCTCTCTTGCCTCAAGATATTTTTTCCTCTTATAAACCTTTGAGAAACCCTTGATTACCTTTTCCCTATCCAGGTCTCTATCGGTATGCAATGAAACCTGAGAGACAAAGTATTACTACCAGAAATTCAAGAAACAAGGTACAACATATTGATAGAAAACTAAGCAACGTTCTAAGTATAGCATCTCCAGCATCAATTTGTTTGCAATGAACATATGAACATGTGGAATTTTAATGTGAGTAAATGCTCAAATTGGTTGCAAAAAATTATGTGGAATATCAAATTAGCCCTTCAAATATTTTTCACATCAATTTAGTCTTGTATAGTATAAAACAGCCATCAATTAAAGGACCAAATTGATGTGATACACATGACTGAATTGATGTCTAAAATTTTTAGAAGACTCATTTAATGTTGTGTATATCTTTAGAGGACTAATTTGGGTTTTTACTCTTAACTCTTTATCAGATAGCTTTCTACAGCACAGGTTTCACGCAGATATATTTGGCAATAATGTTTATACAAATTACAATTCTGAAGGGCATCACTAACTCCTAGATGTGCATCATAAGTGCAGAAACTTACATGTGAACTTCGAATCCTCCATTGTAATTGATCATGTAAATTCTGGATGAGGACAAATACACAAGCAATTTATATCATAGGTAGAACAAGAAAACACTAGCATTATTTCTTCAGAAATAAGTAAAATAAATTAAAAAGAAACCACATCAAGAAATAGAATGAATCAATTTTTTTTTTTGTAGGGTAGAAAAGGAAATAGTTAAATCATCTAGAATCAAACTTCTTTACTTATTATATCAGAAAAATAAAATAACTGCAAATAACAGAACCCAAGAGGTACAAGTCATGCCTTGATAAGGCATTTACCAACAAAGATCCTGTCCCAGTAAAAGGTGTTCAGATTATATTGAGATCTGTATAAGGTTTTATATAATCATCCATATTTTTATGATGTATAGCTGAATTTATGGAGTGGATATCAATTAGAAATACGTCAACATCAGTTTGTAATCTTTACTTATTTTAGGACAGATTTGTTTCCTTCTCTTATTGGAGGATGTAATTATATGATTCATGTATATATATTCAGATGCTGAGGAAGTTTTTTCCTCGAGCAGCTCACCACAAATCATTCTCCTTTCTATGTTCGTGTAAATTCTACCAACAAAGATCCTGTCCAGTAAAAGGCATAAACTAAAGAAATCCATCCAACTATCCAAAAAATATGCAAGACAAACACTTCATCTCTCCATTGATCACTTCAGGATCACTTCGACAAGCAGGTTTAATAAAAGGGGGGCTATTTCTTTAAATTTAGATAGGAAAGACAAGGTAAACTTAATGTAAAAGGCAAAAAGGAAAGGAATTCATCCCAAGAATAAAAAATATTCAAGACAAATACTCAATCCTCCACTGATCATTTGAGAGAAGCAGTTAAAGGTTATATTTTCCTCCAGGAGAGGGTTATTTATCTGCAAATCAATACCCGCCAAAGGTTTTGCCTCCACAAGATCTGATAATACCCTCCCAAAATGATCTCATCCTCCACACAAACAACCCGCAAGGACAATAGTCAAACTCTATCATTACCATAAAACTCTTTGACTGTGACACGCCTTCATGTTGTTCAAAGCGCCTAATGACAGACAGAACAGCAAACAGAGACTTGCCCCTAAAGGTAGATACCAGCCAGAAAGAAACATCTCTACCCAGAACCAGAGATTGTATAAAGCTATAACCCTTTGTTACCGCTCGTAGTAGAAAGATTTTCCCATCATCAGTAAGCACCAAATCAAAGCACTTCCCTTCAATATAAATCAACTTAACAACTCCTATTAGAGTAAAAGCATCATGATGGGGAAGAAGCAGAACATAAACCCCAAATCAAGCACAGTATTAACAACAGCCTACCACAATTGGATTGAAGGTTACTCTTTGAGCTGAATGGAAGCAGAGGCCTCCAAACTATAAACTGACAAGACTGAGCCAGAGACCAGCTGGATCAGAAGTTGGAGAAAGACACCCAAAGGAGTAGTACAAACGCAATCACACGCATGTCGCGTTAAACAGAAAGCAGCTCAAACATGGCAACACATGGAAGCATGTGAGGAGTCCACCAACCATTCTCTGCGGGGTGGCTAATCGGTCTTCCAGCCGAGGTGCTCCAGCATGCTGAAGCTACACCAGATATAACGTTTCAAGTAGTCAAGGCTGAGGGGTGTTCAATCATCCACCCAGTAGGAAATTAAAAATTTCAATAGCATATCAAAGTCTAAGATAAACAGTCATGGACTGCAGCAAACATGTATACCCATAGATAATGTTTCGGGATCTTTCAAGCCTTTTCAAGTTATTAAAAAAATGGCCTTGGAAGGTTTCTTCAGACTTCTTGTGACCAGTGGCATTAGTACAGTACATAGCAAACATCAGCACATAACATGTCTATCAAGCATTATATTTTTCATACCTTTATGCTGTTTGATATTGCAGAGGCATTCATAACACGAGGCCACAGACCATATTCTGCCAGCAACCCCAGCATAGATGACATGAAGATATATCTCTCATCCTCCATAGCCTAGATTAATGATGTATATCAATAGCAGCAGCGAGAAGTAAAAAAAAGTTATGTAAAGGTGATTCTGGAGAAAAATTTTGAAAATAAATGCACAGTGTATATAGCTTATTTTGTAAATCGCATGTCAAATCATATGAAAATTCATTATGTGATACACTAATTTTATTTTCTAGAGAAGGTACCATTTCATAGAACATCAATCTTGAATCATCTGATGAGAAAAAGTCAATGAGCCAAGTATTGTGTGTCCCACACTTGCAGGTAGGATGTTTTAACAATGGACGGATAGGATATACGTGCATCATATCCAGAACAATATCATACAGATACAACCATGTCTAGAAGAACTAAGATATGGGATCGGCAATGATTAATCAATCAAATATCTATGATTATATGCATATACATATATACGTACATATAACACTATAAACAATATTAGAACCAATGGTTTAAAAAATATACAAATTTGAATTCATAATTAAAAAGTTAAAAATTCATCTGTTTAAGCATGATTTAGAGCTTTTTGATATGTTTGTGAATACTGTTCAGTTTCATTGCATTTCAAGGACACATCTTGACATTATGTGTTTGATTGAACTCATTTCTAACTTCTATTGGTTTTTCCAAAAATCTTTTGGCCAAAAACAATTTTTTTTTTTCAAATAAAGGGGTAGAGTCCAGAACAGACATATTGGCCATGGGTAATTCTACAAAATTTAACTGCCATGGCCTTTTTTTTCCAATGGAAAGAGATTTTATCAAAGAAGAAGAGAAGAGTACAAATAAAGAGGATAAAGCATCTTGACCATAGACAAAAGGAGAAATGCCTTTAAAGAGACTGTTGTACATGTTAATAGTTGTTCAGCGGAACTCTGATTCCCTTGCAATTCACTGATGCTCCCTCCAATTTCCTATTGGGCCAGGCCCACTTTGGTTCCTCCTCTCATCTACTTACCACCTCGGATTGACCACTCAATTGGGGATGATAAGCAGAAGTCAACCTTAACTTGGTTCCAATCATTTTGAAGAGCTCAATCCAGAAATTGCTTATAAATAGCTTGTCCCAGTCAGAAACTACGGGCTTAGGAAATCCATGTAGCCAAACTATCTATTCGAAAAATAAGGCAGCCACCTCCTTAGTCAAGGGTGAGAAGGTACAACGAAATGGGCATATTTAGTGAGCCAGTCCACCACTACAAGTATGGTGTCCAACCCATTGGCCTTTGGCTAACCCCCAAGAAAGTCAATAGACAAATCAGTCCAAGTCATAACTCAGCTGGTGTGAGGGTTTGATACTTATTCCTTTGACATAACTTCATAACTGGCAAGGCAAGTAGGCTACTCAGGGATTTGGCCTGGAAAATTAACACAGCAAGACAGCTGGAATGACCATCCACTTGAAGAGATGATTGAAATATTGCATGACTAAGAAGAAGAGACGTCACTGGAATGACCACCAGCAGAAATTTCCTGAAAAGCATTAATAGACAGCAAGAACAACAATTGGACGCCTTGAACAATAAGGAAACATGTTGGAGATCCAAAAAATAAACTTTGAAACTGAAACTAAGGCTGGTATGTATCGCAGCCATGGAGAATTTATCATCGCCATGACTCATCATTGAGATAGAAAAAATCACACATCATGAGTCACAATTGGTGCTGGTAGGAATCACATCTTGGCATTCATCATTGAACAATTCAAATGGATTACCAAAGACATATCAGACCTCCTGGGGCCACCGAATTTTGAAACCAGTGCTCTAAGAAAACTGATGAATCCATGGAAAGAGGTATTTGGAATGTTTGAAGATGTACTTTTCATGGTTCAGATCACAATAAGCCAAAAGAATTAAAAATAGAAGGGTCTGAATACTGCAGTATCTGAACGGAGATAGAGTGACCAGGAACATGACGAAAATGATTCAGCAATGGCATCAAATTAAGTCACGGCCAATAGGCTGCCTGGACGCGCCGTCACGCACTTCAAGCCGCGTGGCGAGTAAGATGACGAGAGAATTCTGGAGTTGCATGATTAGGCTGTTGAAGCTACAATTTTGGGAGTTGGATGCAGACATAAAGGAAACCTCAATAGTGTGGTTGCCAGCTAGAAATATCACCAGAAAAGTCTTCAATAGCAGCAGAAACAGTGGCTTGAAGGTGAAAAAATTGTCAGATAAATGCTATGGTACTAATCAGAGTGATTCATCACCAGGAGAAGAATGGAGAGAAAAAAAGTGAAGTTGGTGGAAGAAAATCCAAGGTTTTATATAAAGAATTCACTTATTTCCTTTGAATCGTATTGTTTTAATGTCATGACTTCTATTATTTCCCAATACTACATTCCTATCATTCCCAAACTGTGATCATCCCAACAAATACAGTTGTATAGGTGAGTGTGACATTCCATCAACCGAATTAAAAAGATTCCATAAAAAGAAAATTAAAATAGGTTAAATAGAACTCCTAAGATCATTATGAAATTAGACTTACTTTCAAATCATGAGTAAGTTTTAAATTTTCTTCAAGATCACCTTTCCTTCGAGCCAACTCATTAGATGCAGATGTGATGGCTTCACTTTGCTTGTCATCAATTGCCTATTGAACAAATATAAAATGTGAAATTTAGAATTAAAGTTATTTAGTAAAATGCTGAAAGATAACCATACATAACTAACAAAGACAATGACTAACCATTCTTAATTCAGAGAATTCCCTCTCTAGTTTGCATTTCTCATTCAGCAGCTGCAGTTCCTGCCTCCATTAAATTCAGTTAATTTCCTAGAGTACAAAGATTTAGATATAACTTTCATACTGTGTTTATTCCATACCTTCATACAGGCAATTGCAATCTGTTCACGAAGAGCAACGATCTCCTCTTCTTGCCCCTTAGCTCGGGAATAAAGCTCCTTCACATAAAATAAACAAGAGTAAGAATGCATTGTGGTATCTTCTGGTGTCTTCTAGCAAATTTTTCATGTTTTGGAATGCCCTACACAGATAATATTGTCAAACTTTGTTACCATTGCGTCTAGGTCCTCCATGTGATTGAGTGCACCATTGCTTTTGTAATTTCTTCTAGCCAATTGTGATTCAAAATTGTTCCTACAATGCATGCAGCAACATCTTAATCACACTATAACTTGAACATAACAGATTGTAAAGGTCAACATAGATGGAAAAGAAAAAGGTTAAATGCAACAAAGGAAAAAAGGGGAGAAAATATCATAGACTAGAATTTTCTCATAAAGAATTTGGAGAAACATGGGTTTATTATATGGTTTTGTATCATTTTCTCCTCACTATGTTCATAGGCTTTGACTCTCATAAAGAAGCAAAGATCTTGTGTTAGTCCTCGGTTTATACTGTACTTTGCTATATCTGGTGGAACGGAATGCTATAAGTTTTAAGATTCCCAATTTTTTTTTTTTTTGCTGTAGATTTATTTGAGATGGGATTCCTCTTTTGGCTTCCCTTTTATGCCCCGCTCATGGTCTATTTAAGGGTGTTTCTTTTGACACATATAGGGATTGACATGCTTTGCTCCAGTTTATCCACTAAGGATTTATTGGCTAATTCTTTTTTTGGTTTATTAGTTAGGATGCCTTATCCTCTTTTGAATTGATTTCTTCTCATCTAATAATTGTTTTTTTTTCCTATCAAAAATATTTTCTCATGAGTATTATTGTGATGCTTTTAAGCATGCTTTTCGCATATAATATAGTCCAAGCTGGACAGTGAAGAGAAGAAATCAATGGGAATTAAAGAAGTAGAGACAAGCTTTAGAAGCACACAAATTTTTGTTTAAGTAGAGTAATTCAACATACATGGAACGTAAGTTCATCAAGGAGCACAATAGGATAGCTTAGAGGTGAATATTGGAAATCACATCATCCCACAAGCAATGTGGTTTAAATGCCTTGAGTTCATCATATAATATGATGGGGAAATTGATATGTACCAAGACAATCATAATTTAGCCGTGGTTGTTATAGTTGTGTCTTATCTTGCTCTTAGATTGTTATTGTTATCAATATGTACTTTTCTTAGATTGTTACATTATTTACTCTATGATTCACAGCATTCTTTAAGTTTCTATGTTTCAAGATCATAGCTAATCCTCGTCTTAGATTGTATTTTCACTCTATTATCGGTACATGCACTTTTTTAAGCTTTAATGAGAACCAAAAATATTCAAGCTTTAATGTTATACTTTTTTGTCTTAGGCTAGTCTTTCTAACTTCCGAAAAAAAAATGCGCAATAAAACAGCTTTGTCTAGGGTTTTAGCTTTTATTAAAAAAAATATCTTATTATTTTATAACTCTTTACGTTTTCTTAACCTTAATAGAAAACGTGTTTTTATATTCAAGAAAAACAAAAAAAATAGACATCAGCCCACCATCTCAGAACAGGGAGTCGTAACCGTTTTCAAAATCAACGCTAACAAATACGTTCCTGCTCTTCCAACCCCGGGTTTCATAAATCCCACTCCTTCCCTCAAACTCTAATCATATGCAGCAAGAATTGTTTCTACTTCCAAAACAATAGTTAATCAGGGAGAGAGAGAGAGAAAACGATGACCTCATGTTCAATGTATTACCTGCCTAGAATCTCAGAGCCTTGACTCTGAATCCCATCATTTTTAAGCCCTTGTGAAGAACTTTTAACAGAAGACATATAGATTAGCCTGCTCAAGGTCCTCTTCAAAATAACCTGTAACTGAATAATCATGGTAGATTCTTTCCATTATTGCCCGTAAATTCTCACATTGTCCACCCCTTACCGAGGTCCAAATCAAGGTTCCTATATGATCTGATTCTTACCAGATAGGCAGGAGTTAACAACTTATTGAAGGCTTAAAATTGATCAATCTATATAATATATAACTTTGCATATAACTAGTAAAGGTGACATAATATCTCCCCCTACAAGGAAACCTCAATGCAGTATATATAGCAACATAACTTACTGAGAAATGATTATACATTGCCAAAAGTAGCAGATAAAAATATCCTAAACAAATAGCAATAATTACAGCACACAACCGTGATGCTATCAATTGATAATACATTATATCAAATACGATTAAGTAAATGGATCATTATATCTTTGCAAACTTCAATGCAGTATATATGGCAACATAACTGACCGAAAAATGATCACACAATAGCAAAAATAGCAGATATAAAAATCCTAAACAAGTAGCATCCATTACACAGCATAATCAGAATACGGTCCAGGTCCCATGTAAATATACATGCACAGGAGGTTGTGGAACTGGCAACATACCGAACTCTCAAATTTTCAAATTTAATCTGTTTCACCACACTAAAAATCCCAAAAAAAAGAAAAAAGAAAAATAAAAACAAAACAAGAAACATCTCAAGCACAATCATGATGAATGCATCACCAAGCAATAACAATCAACATATCAGCATCCTGTAACGATTCCAAAAATATTACGAGCTGCAAAATGCTCTCTTTTTTATTTTTTAATAACAAATCACAAAACATATCAATAAAATTAACGAATCAAAACAATCCATTACAAAAAGAAAAGTGCAAATGTGAAACAAAGGGCGTGCAACAACCAAAATTATATAACGAAACCAGAATCAGAACAATCAGATGCAGGAACTCACCGACAGCAAGTAGAACGCCAGCAAAAACCACCTTATGTATGAATTGGGCAAAGAAAAAAGAAAAAGAAAAAAGGAAATGAGATTATAGTACAATTATGGAGACCAAGCAAGAAACCCAGATATATTATAGGAGGGAAAAGAGATGAATGGGGAGAGAAATTGAGTTTCTGTTGCGGCACAAGTCAATAGGAAATTAGATAAATTCTAAAATTGAGACTTTTTTAAGAGAGAGAAAATAAGAAAGAAAAAATACGGGAAAAACAACAGGGAATGGAACGCTCTGGGACTGGGACTGGGACTGGGACTGTAGAGAAGAAAACAGGATGTAATAAGTAACATATTAAATATATATATACACACACTTGTATATATATAATATAAAATTAATTTCTATGCAAGGATAAAGTAAAATTTTAAATAAGTCGTAAAAATCTAAATGAGTCTTATATTATTGTTTAATGATATACTATTTGATGAGAGACTTTTAAACTAGTGAATATTAATGTAACATCGCGTGATTGGAGAATTGTGAATCAATCTCATGAGAATATTGGGGATGGAAGAATAAGGAACGAGTAAAGGAAGAGACGTTGGTGAGTAGAATTTGGTAAGGTCAATGTGAAATCGTGTTTTTTCCTAGTTTGCCAATTTGTGCCTTCGTCGACGGGGAAGACTGCAAGTGTAAATTATACGGTGGTCAGCTGCTTCATTTTTTTTTATTTTATTTTTTAAAATAATTGTGATAGAATATCCAATTTGTGGCTCTCCATTTTCGTGGCATGCATAGATAGATAAAGTGGTCACTTATTATTTGAAAGTTTTACACTAGACTCCCGTCATATAAAAGGATGACATAGTATCTCTCACTTAATTTATCATCTATTAACTTGGATAAAATGTATGCGTGGATTATAATTTGCGACTTTGTTAATTTCACTCTAATATAAAATAAAATGAAGTTGTTTTGATTGCACCTGCGCCTGAAATTTAATTGGCTATCAAAATGAGTAGTAGTCTTAATTCAACTAAGCCACATAAACTAGCCACACACAAAATAAATATTATATATATATATATTTTCTAGCTAAATTTGGATCTATATTAATAGGGTAAATGATAAATATTATCTTTGAGATTTTAAAATACTGTATTCCACTCTAACACTAACATTTTATTAAGAGTTGAGTGAAAATATTAAAGGAATATTCTCACTTAACCAAAGTAACATGTTTTATATATAAAAAAAAATTCATATATAACTCATTGATTCACCGATCATTTCTATCAACAGAGGTTTGTTGGAAGAAGACAGAGTGTAATGGCTCATAGGAACTAAACAAACAACAACGACAGTTCAACAGTAACGACAACTTGCAAGAACCATATGAACAACAACAGTGATTCGTAGGGACGAGAGGAAGGAAAAATGATAACTTTTTTCCTTTTCCCCTTCTTGTCTGCTCTTATTTGCAGAAATTGTTCTTCGAGTAATCAATATTGCTTTAATTCATTTCGTTAATTTTAGTAGGGATTGAATTTGAAGATGCTGCATTGTGATGGGTATGCAGGTGCATTGTAACGACGAAGTCTCACATCGAGGGGGTTTCCTTGCAAGAGGGGCCTTATAAGGCATTGGGCTCTCCCTCCCTAATAGCTAGCTTTTGGGAAGTGGTTCTCCCAAGGCATTATGCTTGTTTCATGCATGCTCTATTTTTCAATGAAAGTTGTCCATACATAATAATAACAATCATTTTCTTTTTCCTATATATAATTGGTTAAGTGAGAATATTCCATTAGGATATTCTCATTTAACTCTTAAAAAAGGATGTTAGTGTTCAGGTGGGATGCAATAGTTTAAAATCTCACAGTGTAGTATTTGCTACATGTACACCCAATTTTATACACTCATACATATACCATTAATAATGCACAAACTTTATTTTCATAAGTGTACAAACATTACAAACTTATAGATGATATTCTCAATTATACTTAATTAAGTGCACAAACATTACATGATTTAAAACACAAACTTTATGTATATAAGTATAGGGTATATGTATGGTGTATATTTTTTGGTATACGTGTAGCAGGGCTCTTACCCATATTATTATCTTTGGTTGCTGAGAGAGATGTTGATGCAAGCCGAGTGTTGAAAGGAAAGCACTTTACATCGTTTGGTCATTTACAAACAAAGAGATGTAGAAAAAGGATTAAGAGATGGTTGATTTCGATAAGCATGATTGACTATGGCTGTTGAATTATTATCTCGAATCAGCGAATGTTAATTAAATTGCTTAGCTGTCGAGCCATATAACTTATCTTTTTGAAAGATGAATTCCCCTAGTCGTGTGATTGCTATGATTGACCTCAGTTTAGCTAGTATTGCTTAAGACATTGGGTTGTCAAAAGTTCATAGGTGCTCATTTTTTCTTGCTTTGCTCCATTAAACATTTCACACGTTAATATCATGATCCATAATGTTGGCTCACAATACTAATGTATGAAACATTTAATAAAATAGAGTAGGAAAAGTCATTGCTCTAAGAGCACTTAAGAATCTCTTTTGGGTTGTTTGTCTAAATGTGATGTAAATATTTCCAAATTGATATCATGTGAAGATCAAGACTAATGTGGGAGCAAAAATGATCCACGTACACCATTTTTATGACATCTCGTACATCCACCACCTAATATACGCAATTAATGACTAGAATACATATTCCACATACTTTCCAAATTCAGAAAAAATGTAAAGCGCATCCAACCTTGAGCTTGTTTTCCATCATCATCCTCCTCTTCTTCCGCTCATCCTTCTCCTATCACCTTAATCTGTTTTTTTTTTTTTTGTATTCTTTCTTTTCATCTACACTCGTCATCCTCCTCCTATCACCTAAAATTTGATTAAAATGAAATTAAGATGATAAAAAGGTTGCTTTTTTTGGGAATGAATGAGGTTTACCTTTAATAATGATGATTTACTTGTTACAAATGCTTGAACTATTCTATTGGACTATTACTTGTTACAGATTCTTAAGATGATAAAATTGTTCGCAATATAATGTGTTTTTAATGTTGTTAATGTTTGTGAATCCGTATTGTTAATGTTTGTGCAACTACATGTTAAAGTTTGTGCACGTGAATGAAAATTGAGAAGCGCGAATCACATGTGCACGCGCATTTAAGTGCGAAGTGGGGATCCGTGCGCTAGTGGAGATTCATAGTGCACCCAAACTTATTTAATACGTGACGAATGTACGGTGGCACATAAAATGATATACATGTAATACTACTGAATGTGGGAGGCTTCAAGACACAAGTTGGCTTAGTCAAGAAAGCTTTATATATGTTATCTTTTATCAATTAATCTAATCATGTTGATATTAGTTTATTTGATAATTGTATTGGATGTCGAGGATATTCCAATAAATGTTGATGAATATTAGGCAAGTTCCAAGCCATTAGCACTAGACTTCATTAATTACACATAGAGAAAGCTTCAAAATGAAGTATTTATGCACGTGCAAGATAAAACAAAAACGTGAGACCGAGATTTTGTCCAGTTCATTTCTTCTCCATTTATCTCCTTATACTTTGTTGATTCGAATTAAAGCCAAGCATTTATCGTAAGTAGTTTGGGAGTCAATAATTGGAAAGCTAATTTCCCTATTGAACATCAATCATTTGATTCCCGAAATCAAAGTGCTTCACATAATAGCCAATTTCAGACTATGGCATGTCGCAACCATAGACACTCAACCAAAAATGACCCAACATATTTTTGACACACCCGCGGGGCTAAGCTCCAACAAGTCAACAAGTGAAGTTCCTAGAACCTAATCCTGGTAAAATTATAATGCCTAATCCTCATCCACCTCCAAAATAGTATATTTATAAGGCTACGGATCGATCTATGACTTCATCGGCTACATCTTCTACTTGTATAAGGATTACATGGAAATAAATTATATATTAAACATTGGCTCTCAACCTCGGAATTCGATAGTTCCTTCTCTAAATGCTTCTAGTTCTGATCCCCCAAAATTGAGGAGGGTCGACTAGTTGTTATGACTCCTCCATTTATTCACCAACAAAATTCAATTGGTTGTGAATGATTCAATGCATCAAAAGTAGTTGGTAGAGATAGTTAAACCAATGGTGCACACTGAAATTCAGATTATTGAATAGCAAGAGAAAACTAATGCTGCAAAAAAAAAAAAAAGAAAGAAGCTTAAGACGTGGCTGTGTGCAAGGGGAAGCATCTAGTGGAATGTCATACCATCGCACTAGGGGAAAGTATCCAATGCTCCTAGTTTGCAATATGGGAAAATATCATTGTCTTATAAGATGAAATTTGGGTCTGCCTCCACCAAGCGTCCACACAAATCAGTTGAGTTACGTGTCAGTAAGTGTAGTCATGTAGAGCCACATGTGTACAAGCAGACACATTGAATGATCTTTTCACAGACAATTGAGGCCATCCCAAACCCCTAAACACCCCCCATAAATAAAAATAGAATTTCTTTATATATAGGCACCAAGTTGTGGTTGCAAGAAGAAAAGAGGGAGANCCAAGCATTTATCGTAAGTAGTTTGGGAGTCAATAATTGGAAAGCTAATTTCCCTATTGAACATCAATCATTTGATTCCCGAAATCAAAGTGCTTCACATAATAGCCAATTTCAGACTATGGCATGTCGCAACCATAGACACTCAACCAAAAATGACCCAACATATTTTTGGCACACCCGACGGGGCTAAGCTCCAACGTGTGGTTGCAAGAAGAAAAGAAGGAGACGCCATTGGTTATATCATCGTCGAACATCAAGAGTTCAACATTAGCAATATTTTTAGAGGTATTTTTCTACTGCTTTCTGTGGATTTTATTGTATTCTATGTAGGAAGGAGTTTATATATATATATATATATATATATATATATATCACTCTTTGACGGAAAGGTGTGATTTTTCATTCATTTAATGACCATAAAATGTAGGACTAAGGGCAGGTAGTGGACCCAGTAGGGCCCTTGGGGTAAACAAGTTGACTTTCAGAGGTCTTGGGTCAGCGTTGTGGTGCTAGGTTGGCGCCACAACACTCAGAGTTATGCAAAGTTGTGTGCACCCCAAGGAAATTGTGCCTGGTGAGGGAAATTGCGCTCTAGCATTGTTGCATCCATTGAGTGCAAAATTGCTAGCGTTAGCACAAAAAACAATAGCAACGCGTTTTCATCTGAAATTAGCCTATTTAAACCCCTCTTAACGACCATTAGTGTGTTTTCAACCCTAGAAGCAGCCTCCTCATCCCCAACTTAGAAACCCTCTATTTTCTTTATTCTTCTTCTTTCTTTGAGGATTAACGCCCCTCTTATTGAGTTATAAAGCCTTGAAACTCAACCGTTATGTGTCTAGTCATCGTTTTTTCACCACCAATCACCATTTCATGTTACGTGTGGCTCTAAATGTTCCTATTATGCCTTTTCCATGTAAGGCGGTCATAAAACAAGTGTACAATTGGTGCTCTATTATTTCATGCTGCAACATCGATGCACCAGTAGGGCACCATAGAGATGAGGCCTCTATTGCTATTGCTCTCCGTGAGCGCAACACCACAATGAGCAGTCACCAGATGTACTGTTCCGAGTTTAGATGTGTGGTTTTTATTGATTTTGTTCTAATGTTGTTAGAGTTCTTATCGAGCTAGTTAGCAACGACGGTCGGTCACTGACATATTCAGGTTAGTGGACGGTTCTCATAGTATATATTTTGTATTATGTTTATTTTAAAAAAATATTATAATGTTTTGAAAGCACGAAAACCATTTTAGAAAATTCGTATGGGACCATTTGTGAACTATGTCTTTTGAAATAATTATTTGAGCATGTTCTACCATATATGTATGAGTATATAATGTTATAAGAGTAAGCGTGATATGTCGAGTAGGTATAAGTATGTGATATGATATATGAATAAATGAGATTGCTATGTGTTTATGCGATAGTGATTAGGTGTATATTAAGTTAAGCATGATTATGATTGGAAGCATAATAAAGTAGGGTAGCTAGGGGCCTTATAACATTAAGTCAACAAGTTAATAAATAATTAAAATAGAAAAAATAGGACTTAGTAATTATAGAATCAGTTACTGACATGGATTAAATTACTATTGAAATTATAAGAATAATTTAGAAAAGCACAGATAGCCTTAAGAATTAATTGAGTAACTAACTTATGAACGGACTAGAATAACATGACAAGATGCAAGGGTTAAGTAGGGTAATTAGTAACGTCGTTAAATCAATTAATTCTATTAATTGATTTCCATAATGTGTAGTAATTAGGATTGTATGAATGAACTTAGTAATTTAATTAGTTAATTTAATAGATTAGAATAACATGAATAGTCGTAATAATTGATTAATTAGTCATGACAAATTAGAACAACATGAACAATCTTAATAATTAATTAAGTAATTAATTATTATAATAGAAGGTGTAGGTCATGATAGTTATGAGGAATGCTACGTGGTTGCTTGAGTGATGATGTGTATGGATGACATGTGTGATGTGATGTTGTCAAGATGTGTGTATGCTATGATGGTAATGTTAAGTAGGTACAAGCACGATGTATGTTTATGATAAAAGGTTGTTAAATGTCATGCAACAATCATGATAAGAAAGGGTCCCTCAGAGGATAGCGATTTGCAGCCCTTAGAGTTGGTTCATGTATAACCACTCTAAGGATGGCAATTCACAACGCCCAAAGAAGGCAGATATAGACACGACCAATTTCAATATAACGTCAACGATAATGGTTTGCATGCTTAGTGTAAACCACTCTGAGGATGGCGATTCGTAACTCTTAGGCATTAGCGGGAAAGGTACTTCTCAAGGATGGTGACTCATAACGCTCAAGGGTACACAATCATGGGGGGCTTTGGGGACGGCGTGGCATAATGCCTAGGTGCATAGTCTAGATTCAGGATACTAGTTAGATAGTTCACATATGTATGATGTATTAGGATTTAGTGATGTATGTTGCATTCATGCATATTGAGAAAAACCAGTTTTTATGAAAAGCACCTACTTAGTTTGAGTTTTAGCTATATATATAGTATATGCATGTATTGAGCTAGTGTTTTGAAAAGGTCCCATGCGAAGTATTGTAGGTGTTGTTTATTAACTGAGTCTTTCCCAAAAGGCTCACCCCTCACAACCATTACAGGTTCTCCAAGTTGCAGTAGCATATGTTAGTTTTCGAGTAGATTGTCACGTTGTAGTGAGGCTAGTCAATGTTAGAGTATTTCCATTTATGTTGAGTCAAAGTTTGTAACATCAAATTTTCCATATTATGGAATACTGCCTTTTAATGCAGTAAACAAATATTAGCATTATACTGTTAAACAAGTATATACTTGAACAATGAAGCCAAATAATAAAATGTAAAATAATTTTCTTATGATGTTCACCACGAAATGGGTTTTTGGGTTGCTTGCATGTGAGAAAAATGGGTTTTCTTGCAAGATTGTGTGTTCTTGCATATGTTATTAGTTCTTTGGTTTCCTTGAGTTTTCTATGTTGTTTCCACTATTTAAAATTGATTTTCTACCCCTAGAACTGTAGGTACAAATTCAGTTTTATAGTGTTCCTCAAGGTTTCCAAATGTTATTTTTGTTTCTCTTGTTGTTCTTGAGTTCTTGCCTAACTCTAACGAGGTTTTGTGAATGGATTTGGCCTTCGTTTTTCTTTAAAATATAAGCCACTGACCTTTTTAACTAAAAAATCTTCCTTAGGTTGTTTTTGAAAACTAAGCTTAAATTTAATATCTTGTCAGAATTTTAAACCATCTTTATGAAATAGGTTTTTGTCAAAAATGAGTTTGTGATGGGCTATGATTTCCTTGTGTACAAATTGGTTTCCATGAGTATTTTAAGGTTTAGAGTTGTTTGACATTAAGTAATTATGTTTTTAAAACACTAATAAGGTTTTCAACAAGTTTTATGACAAGAGTTTTTGACANTATACTGTTAAACAAGTATATACTTGAACAATGAAGCCAAATAATAAAATGTAAAATAATTTTCTTATGATGTTCACCACGAAATGGGTTTTTGGGTTGCTTGCATGTGAGAAAAATGGGTTTTCTTGCAAGATTGTGTGTTCTTGCATGTGTTATTAGTTCCTTTGGTTTCCTTGAGTTTTCTATGTTGTTTCCACTATTTAAAATTGATTTTCTACCCCTAAAACTGTAGGTACAGATTCAGTTTTATAGTGTTCCTCAAAGTTTCCAAATGTTATTTTTGTTTCGCTTGTTGTTCTTGAGTTCTTGCCTAACTCTGACGAGGTTTTGTGAATGGATTTGGCCTTTAAAATATGTTTTTCTTTAAAATATAAGCTACTAACCTTTTTAACTAAAAACTCTTCCTTAGGTTGTATTTGAAAACTAAAGGTTAAATTTAATCTCTTGTTAGGATTTTAAACCATCTTTATGAAATAGGTTTTTGTCAAAAATGAGTTTATGATGGGCTATGATTTCCTTGTGTACAAATTGGTTTCCATGAGTATTTTAAGGTTTAGAGCTGTTTGACATTAAGTAATTATGTTTTTAAAACACTAAAAAGGTTTTGAAAAAGTTTTATGACAAGAGTTTTTGACAAGAAAATCAAGTGTATGACCTCATGTATTGTTTTAGTAAGTTTCGGCCTATGATAGTTCATTAGGGTTAGAGTTTGTGTTTTCAACATGTATTAGTGTTTTTGTGTTTCTTGGTTGATATAAAATTAAATAAGTTAAGGAGTCTACGATGAAAAATTGACCTTGATAAGCCCATGCCTAGGTTTTATGGCTTAGCCATAAAAGAATCCTATGGCTTGGGTTGGTTTTTCATGTTAAGTACTTGAGTATCTAACCCTTGTCTACAAGTGTGTCTTTAAGGATGAAACCTTTTTTTTAAGAGTAAGGATAGAAAATGACGTCGAGTTATGCTTGATTTGAGGTTGGTCTATGTGGAAAAGTCATTGTTTGTGGCTCTCAAGTACGCTGTAAGAGTACATATCTATAGCATGGAGTACTATGAGTATGGTTCATATTATATATAACTGTGTACAAATTATTGTCATAATTATGTTCTGTTAAAAATGATTGTTTATGATCTTTTTGTGATTGATTATGTTTATGACTGTTCCGACGATATTTATGCTTGTGATTACGATTATGTTGATGACTGTTGCAAATATATGCTCGTAATTTATTATGTTCACATGTTCATTTTCTATCATACGCTATTGAATATGCATACATGTGATTATATCATCATTTCTGCATAAGTATGTTATAAGTTATGAATGAAAGGAAATGATTATGAAAGAAATGATTATGAAATATAAGTTATGTCCTCTTTGAGGAAACTACTCCATAAGATTGTTAATAACACACTTAATCGAACAAAGACCCATCATTGATTTGATTAGGGCTTCCTTTCTTGGGAAGCGTAACCTCTGGACCTTACCTAGATGTGGTTCACCTTAACACCATTGTTTGGTTTAGAGGGTTGTGTGCTGTCAGTTCAGGCACACGTAGAGGAGAAAAACCCATTCATTTATTTACTGACGGGGTCGGATTATATTATTGAGGTTCGCTACCACGGATTGAGCTCAACTCTACTTTATTTTGTATGTCGTTGGATGGTTGAAGCTGTCTCAAGCATACTGAAGGGTAAAACATAAACAGCGTATGTTCATGGATGATTAAAGCTTTCCAAGGCATACTTAATGCATCAGCTGACATCATGCGTGACATTTATTATCATGTGCATTTTATGTTAATATTATGATTATGCCTATTACTCCTGTTTATAAATGTAGATTGTTAGGTTAAAGGAAATATTAACGTAACAAGTGACCATTCAGGACTAAGGCCAAATAAATAATTTAAATGAATTGTGATGTATGCTCACTTAGAGATGGCCAAATGGCTAAAACCTTATGTGATGACACTTAGTATTATGCATAGGAACCCCACTAAGGAAACTTGTTTTCTCATTTCTTTCGCATTTGGTTCTAGGTTTCGATGATGTCGGTATGGATAGCAAGATAGGGACCTCGCAATATCAAGAGCGTCAGGATTGATCCAGTAAGGGGCGTAGTCATTGTAGTCGTTGCCCACACAACGACGTATAAGATATCAGTCATGGACATGGTAGATGCTTCCATTACACCCAAGCTCATGTACTAGATTCGGGAGTTGTTCCCCCCTCATGTTGCTGACCTTATAGTTCCTCCGCCTTCACCCTCGTCACCTATTGTTGATAATGTTGCTAACGAGTCTGAGGAGTCTGATACTGAGGAGGTCGTGGTACCTCAGTTTCATAGCCCTCCTTGATGCACTGGAAACACTCGGAGCTATCACAAGATGTTTAGCATTCGCCCGAAGAGTGCCACCAGAGACTTCCCTCTGGGTTGTGGGGCCGAGACATTATCCTCCTCCAGATAACGCTTCGATGACTTGAAAGTAGTGGTGAAGTTGCCATGTTCAGTTATCCCCTTTTATTGTTGTTTTGGATATTTTTTAGATGTTTGGATTTTGTTGTTATGACAAGCAAGCATGTATTGAGCTCCTCGTCTTTTCTTGTTTGGAGATTATATTTATGTTTGTGTTATGATGATGCCCTGTGTGGCAACATGGATTTCTGTAATGATGGATGGATATTATTCTGTTATATTATTATTATATAATTTGTGTACCTGAGGTACATTTCCATTTATGATTGGTATGTTTGACTTGTTACCATAACGCCTACCTCTGTCTAACGTTTTTTTTAAGAAAATAAAGTATCATTCTGTATGACACAATTTTCTTAAAGTTTTCCGCCAAAGTTCAAAATTTTCCATATTTTTCCAATTAAGTATTTTATAAAATTGAGTCTAAAGGTAAGCAAAAGCTAAAACGCGACAATTAGCGAGCATTAATTACGACTTAAACGTAATTTGTTAGCTAGGGTGTTACATCATGCATAATGGTGAAAGTGGAATATAGAGAATCGGGCAAGTTCTAGACTTGAACTCTAGTGACTGTGCACACATCAAAGAAAGGAATGACGTGTAATGTTGCCATCCTATATCAGACTCAAAGTCTCACCAGGTATTTTCATTTAATTAATTAAAACATGCTACAATATATTAAAGCTCAAACACAACGCCAATATTCTAATCAAAATAAGCAATTTGCAATTCACGGTTCATAATCAACTATCCACTAGTTTAAATTTTCCTTCACACATGAATTTCCACACATGTTGCACAGATAAACAAAGTAAACAATTATCCTAAGCATGCAAAAATAAGGAATTTCCCACCCTACACTTATAGAAGCGCATTGGCCTTGATGCACAATACAGGGCAAGAGCAACAACAAAAACTAAAGAAAAAAAAAGAAGAAAACTTGTGGGTTGTCTCCCACCCAAAACTTTTGTTTAACGTCCTTAAGTTGGACACTTGGAACCTCTTAGGGTGGATCATGTTTGAACTGGTCCAAGAAAACCCACCAAGGTTTGCTTCGGTAGCATCCACCTGGTGGGTCCCATATCATATAAGTCATGTCATGGCCTTTAAAGCCACGTTTCTTTTGGGACCCAAGCCTTGTGAACTTCCATTTATGCCTTGAAGCTTTGAGGCTTCGCCTTGACTTGGTTATCCAGTAGTGATTCACTCTAAGTGGGGATGGATGCAATCTCCTACTAGGAGGCTTCGTTAAACTTCCACTCACATTTTTAACTTCCCACTAGTAGCAATGATGGAGTCCCAAAGCCATACACATAAGGCCCTCAACTGACCATCAGTCTCCAAGTGAGCATACTCACATAGTCCAAGGAGAGGGACATGTATATAGAAGTGTGGCTGAAGTAGTGGTAACTGATAGGGTTGGAGAGGGGAAGATGGAAGTAATGAAATAGATTAGAAGGAGCTAAGCAGAAGAGTTGGCTCAACTAACTCAAAGTTAACCACGATAATCTATCCATCAAAATGTGCACAAGGGGACCCATCTAAAACTTCAAACATGTGAAGCTTCGGACACTCCACAAAATAATTATTTAGGGTGTCCTCAGGTGAGGTCTCAACCAACACCTCTACCATGCTTGGAATAACGCGATTGATATGCGTTTCTTCTTCTAGTTGTGGCTCCTCATACACCATCTTTGTGTCGAATTCGTCATCAAGAATGATGACCTGTTGTGCCTCCTCCACCAAAATCTCTGTCGACCCACCGTCTTCAATGATGTCAAGCGACAGTTCTTCACATATAACCTCTTTAGGTGATTGTCCTCCCCATACTCACTAGATGTACCCGTAATGGTATTAGCCTGCAATTGATTGAGCTCATATCTTAACTCTTGAAAATCTGCATCAATTTTTTCTTGAGTTTCTTGAATCATCCTTGTCATCTCTTACAACATCCTCATCTCCTCTTGCCTCATTGATGCTTTAGAATTGGCGATTGGGGCAACAAGTTGTTGAGTTTGTTGCTAGTAAGGAGGTGGTTGGTATGAGGGTTCTAGTGTGGATTACCAATATGTGGGCTCTGGTGGATAGCAATCAAATAGATATGGGCCATGCGGGTATGGTGGAGGTTCAGGTGGTAGTGGCTGGTAATGGTATGAATTGGTTACGTGGGGGGAGGGAGGGTAAGACTCTAGGTAAGGTTGGTAGGGTTAGGATGGTAAAGTCACCATACCACATTGCCTCAAGTGTTCGTCCCCATTGTTGTTCAGAAAACTTGGCGATACGTTGCGGCATGGTTTGTACTACCCTTCAACCTATGTCCTTAGGCAAATTCACCAACTCCTCCATCCTGCGATCATATCTCTGCTCAAAATTGTCATAATTTGCTCTATTACCTTAAAAACATAAGACACTAGATCACTGCAAATTAGAAAACTGTTAGAGTACATGTTAGTGAAAAGGATTTTTTTAAATAAATAAATAAAGAAATAAAAGAAGAAGAAAAATGAAATAGAATAAAATCAAATGTTGCACTTCCCCGCAACGGCATCAAATTCGACACACACCAAAACATCGCAATTCTAGAGCGCAATCAAATAATAATTTATAAAACTAAGTAAACCTCATAAACGTATTAAAGGAGGGCTAACCTAGGTCATCTCTCAAGGAAGTACAACCAATTCAATTCAATTCTATTTAAATAAAGTAAAATTGGGGGTTTAATGAATATCACAAATAAAATAAAATAAAATACACGAAATAAAAGTGATACCATGCATACGGTTCTTCTTAGATCAAGGATCAATTATTATTGGTTCCACAATTAAATATTCATAATGGGGACGTTGTTTATTAGTCAAAGATCTCTAACTAACATGTAATTCACCTAAGAGAAAACGATCGCTCTCTCTTAAGCATTAACTAGTGTAAAACTTAACAACCAAGACATGGTTTCAAATACCTATACTAATTTGCTTACCCAGTTGCACAATATAATCTGACCGGATTAATTCCCCAAATTCCCCTTAGCGACTTGAATAATTCTCATTGACCAACTTGAATTACCAATCATGACAATCCTAATTCAACAAATCTTACAATCGTCAAGATTCATTAATTTAGAATCAACTCTAACCAATAGCATGCAATCACCATGTTATCAATCAGAGAAGAAGGAGGGAGAATTATAAATCATCATTAAGCACAAGAACCTCAAACAAATCATAATCTTAGAATTACCACATGCAAGGTATTAGGAAATTACTCCTACATGGATGGAGGATTCAAACACATAAAATAGAGAGAAGAAAAGTGTAGAAAATAACAAAGAATTAAATTAAACGGGACCTAAATAAAATAAACAAAGGAACTTCGTGAACAATTGGGAACTTGTGTTGTCAATGCGAGCGCTCCAACAATTCTTGAAGAACTAATAACTATACACTACTAACATAAACCTAAGGTGCATAAAATAAAATGAAATAGTGCAAAAAATAAAAGTAGAGGCTGAGTATTGAGAGAGTATCTCATTATGATTGTGAGAAGATGTCTATTTATAGAGGATGGACCCAAAGTGAGTGAAAATCCCACACATTTGGCACAAGAGTTGGTAAAATGGTGATAACTTTGACTACGTATATCTGATTGAGGTGATTCAAGCCTTCAATTAAATCTAAGAGATAGACCTACAACTTTGTAGTTGAAGCCAAATCGAGATTCTACCTCCAATCATAGTGAAAA
>QANU01067611.1:19581-56761 GCA_003254905.1 Nissolia schottii | reverse complement strand
TTGCATAACCATTAATTCTATCTAGTCTATACTACGTAATTAAATAATGTAATGTAAAGTAACAAAAGCAACACAAGGAATTATAAGCTTAACAAGAGGACTCTCCTATGTCAGTAGTCCTTGAAAGTTCTGTCTGTAACTACACTTTAACCCACAGGAGAGGAGAACAGAGTTAACAATAATGAAACTAAGTTACAACTCAAATCACTGATTTCAGAAACTACTTGAGTTTCTACCATACATGTCAGCATACAAGGAGGTAGAATAGAACAAGGAAATCAGATAAAAAAGAAAGGATTAGAACAAAGTAAACAATATATAATTCATTGTTTTGATATTAATAGCACACAACTGAATCTAGATTCCCAAAAACTATATATAACAGTAACACTTATTTTGGGACAATAATGTACGAAAGATAGATAATTACATTTTTCAAACTCATCATATATAATAAAACCTATATATCTCACATACCTTTTCATCAATCATCCCCTTCTCTAGCTACAATAAGTTCCTCCATGTTATCAGCAGTGCTAGATACAGGTTCCAAAATTTCATCCTCAGTAGTGAAATTGTATCTACTTCCAATTGATCTCAAAAACTGATACACTTCAAACATGGTTGGCCTCTCCTTTGGAGTTGCAACAACGCAGTTGCATGCAACCTTAAGAAACTGAAAAAGCTCGTTGTCGACGCCCTTGCCAACTAGTGATTCGTCAATGGCGCCATGGAGTTCCGCGCTGCTAGTGAGCTGTGTGATCCATTCGACCAGATTTCCTTTAAATGTTTCCGGAGCTCTAGTGACATTGGTAGGCCTTTCGCCAGTCACCAACTCGAGCAGCACGGTCCCAAAGCTATAAACATCCCCCTTCGGCGTAGCAACCAAAGTTCGTGTGTACTCAGGAGCAACATAACCTAAATCCCCGAACTCCCCATTGACGAAAGTACTCAAATGTGTATCGATTGGGTTCATCAGTCTGGCGAGGCCGAAATCAGAAATTTTGGGCTCATAATCTGCATCCAACAATATGCACTTAGAGCTTATGTTTCGGTGGAGGATACGGGGATTGCAGCTGTGGTGAAGCCACGCTAACCCTTTGGCTGCTCCAATTGCAATTTTGAGCCTCACAGTCCACTCGAGGGTGCTCCCACCGGCAGCAGGGTGTAGCTGATCATGGAGGTTGCCATTTGGCATATTTTTGTATACCAAAAGCCTCTCCTTTTTGGCCATGCAAAAACCTAAAAGAGGAACCAGGTTACGGTGCTTGACGGTCCCGAGCGTACTCATCTCGGACAGAAATTCTTTCTCAGAGTGTTGAGATTGCTGCAATCTCTTGACCATAAGTGCCATGCCATCGTCAAGAACAGCTTTGTAAACAGTTCCCGTTCTCCCTGACCCAATGATGTTGGTATTACTAAAGTTGTTAGTAGCCTTCATCAGATCACTCAATTTCATTTTTGAAACTGATTTCTCAAACATAGAAACCTGATGACCAATTCAGTTTAGTTAGGGGAATATACTCATAAGAGTTCAATGCTACAGAAAATCACACGTGAACTAAGGCTTAAATTTTACAGAAATCAAATCTCAAAATTCATATTCTGCATGTTCTAAGTTTAAACTTAATGAGTTTGGTTTAGAAAACATTATTTTCCCACGTCTGAATCAGAAGCATGCAAGACAAGTTTTCCCAGTTATTATAATCAATAATATCAAGGAGTATAATATTTATTAGAAAATGCTTCAGTTAAAAGTATACCAACATATATTCTAGGAAATGTTTTGGAGTAAACCATTTTCTATTGAAACTACTGAAAAAGTTATCTAGTGTTCTAAAACACAAACAGATCTAAGAAGAAAAATTAATAGCTGTCCAAGTATAATCATATAAGTAATATTCAATGCATCAATAAAGCTTGCCTTTATTGCTTTGGTTCCCTTTAGACTTCTTGCCCATTTGTTTCCTTCGGGGTCCTCTTCCTTCTTCCTGTACGAAACACGGCGCACATAAAAGAATAATCCAATTCCCAAACCCAATGCGGCAACAGTCACCCCACCAACAGCTGCTCCAGCTATAACTGCAGTGTTACCACTTTTGGAAGACTGGCCCTCACAAGCCGGCAAGGGACTTCCACATAAGCCCGGATTATTTGCATAATTTACCGTCACCTGACTACTATTGAAACTTGGAACCGGCCCTGTCAAAAGATTGTTAGACACAGTGAACGTCTTAAGCCGTCCTAGACGGGGAAATTGTGAAGGAATTTGGCCAGTGAGTCGATTCTGATCAAGTCTAATGGTATTAACATAGGTAATATTTGCAAGACTGTCGGGTATCGCACCAGACAAATCATTAGATGACAGATCGAGAGATGTCGCGAATGGTAGAAGAGTAGATATATCTCCCGGAATGGTTCCGGAGAGCTTGTTAATTGAAAGATCCAATCCTGTCAAGCTTGAGCAATTTTGAATCCCGCGAGGGAACTGGCCCTTGAGCCCCATATTCGACAGCTTGAGGTTCAAGACCCTGTTCTCATCGGGGTGCCAACACTCAACCCCGTTGAACCTGCAGATAAACCCTTCGGTATTGTTGTTGAAATTCCAACAAGACTGCAAATAATTGTTAGGGTCTTCAAGGGAATCCTTGATTTTCTTCAAGCAGAAGATATCGGTATCAGTCCCATATGTGACACCACAACTAATCAGCAGCCAGAAACTAACAATAACACAAGAACCCAAAACCCGGCTGCTCGAAACCATCTTCACCACCAAGATCCTAAACACCAGCCAAGAAACAAACACTCCAAACACCTCACTCCAATTGGTATGTATCCGAATTCAAGCCACGGCGCAAAAAATAAACTCCATATTACTACAACTCTCCTAAGAACACAACCTGAGAAACATTCACGATAACCAAGTCAAGTCAACCATCCAAATCCAATAATTGAAGAGATTAATTTCATGCACTGCCGGCCCAAAACAATTTCATGATGTCATCCCAATAGAAATCAAGGAAATTGCCGTGTCATATGGGTAGTTATAGTAGTTACATAAAAATAGATCATGCAGGCAATTCCTTAGAACTTTTGTTGGATAAATTATCCACTAATAAAAACCAAACTAACAATAACCAAGGCAACAATTCGTTAATTTAAACAAGCACATACACAAAAACTAGAACAAAGACTACTTTTAACATATGGAAATCACAAAAATCGAAAACCCTGAGAATCAAAGTAAAGTTGACTTAAGATATGAATGGAAAAAAAAAATGAATTTTTGCAAAAATATATAAATACCCACCTGGGTTCCTGGACAACATAGCCCCGGAAAACCCATGAAGCTTAAAGGGAAACTCTTCCCTGAACAGATTTTTTAAAAAAAAAAAAAACTAAAAATGGCACATAAAATAAAACAAGCTTACTAAGTCTCAGAGAATGAAGGGTAACCAAAAAGTTTGGGGAAAAAAATAGAGTTAGGGAGTAGAGAACAAAGGAAATTACCTCTCTTTCTGGATTGTTGTGTGAATGATACTGATAGTGCGGTCGTGAATTTTGGGAAGAAAAGGGAGAGAGAGGGGGGGATATAGGATTGGAACGGGTCAAAGAAGGAACGGCAAAAATTTCTAAGCTTGATTGGGGAGAAGACTTGGACTGTAAGAACGCGAAGACTTGTGAAAAGTGCTTGATTATTGCTGTGTTGCTGACTCGCTTTTCTTCTTTTCTTTTTTTTAATAGTGAAAATTTGGTCCCAATGAAAATATTGGAGACAAATGGAGAGAGGTTGTTTGAGCTTTTGTGAAAGAAGATATGTATTAAAAAAAAAGGTTGATTTTTACGTGGACCTAAAAGAATTTAAAAAATAGATTTTATTTAGATTTTAATTATTTAATAAAAGTTCATTATAATATATGAAAACTAAAATTTTTAGTTAAAGGGTAATTTCTTTTATCAAATAAGCTAAAGAAGTGCACATAAGGTTTTTCATGATTCTTGTTAGGGTTCATCACTACTTAAAATATAAGATATTTTAATTTTTAAAATCGTTAGAATATTTGATCTCTCAATTTTGCATGTTTAGAATCAAAACATCTTACATTTTTTAAGTTAGGGGAAGTTGTTTAGTGGTAAGGAGTCGAGATAAAGAGTAATGTTGTTGGTAAAACTTAATAAATTAATTTATAAGATAACTTATATTTTGTTAAATGTCACTTATCATTTTATTTTCTATCTTATTCTTTAAAATGTCAAGCGTCATTTATCAAAATATGTAAATTGATACCAAAGCAATTTTCTTAGATAACTTGTATGAATTCATCAGTTTAAACCTTGTTGACACTTGCGTAAAAGAAGAAAGGCATAACTGGTGTTAAAAATAGAGGGTTCAAGACCTAAAAAACTACTTTTCATCTTATATTTTAATTGAAAACCAAATTATACAAAAAAAATTGCCTTTTTTATTGTTCCCCGTTGTGACTTGCTTTTGTTGAAGAAAAAGTGGCCATGTTATTGGGCCAAAGAAAATGAAGAGACAAGAGGATGAGCGTTTTTCTTTCATATAGTTTTTAATAATTGTTGGCAAAGAGATGGAAATCGAGATGACAAAAAATAAATATAGTAAAGAAAGGGCGATGTCTTTGGTGCACAATAACTTGTGAAAGGCACGTGCCTTTTTTATTGGCAACATACATTAATTAAATTATGGTCCCGGTTGCGCATCTCTCTCCTTTCAACAGTGAGAAGCTACAATGTCTTTCCTGAATTGTGAAGCAAGTTGATGCTAAATCTCTAATCCCTTATCATCTTGGCCTCTTTGTGCGGTTGCAAACTCTAAGAAATTGTGGCATGAATCGCAATTTCACTACTTTTGGAAGACTTGCCCTTGCAAGCCGGCAAGGGACTTCCACATAGGCCCGGATTATTTGCATAATTTACCGTCACCCGACTACTATTGAACCTTGGAACCTGCCCTGTCAAAAGATTGTTAGACACAGTGAACGTCTTAAGCCGTCCTAGACGGGGAAGTTGTGCAGGAATTCGGCCAGTGAGTCGATTCTGATCAAGTCTAATGGTATTAACATAGGTAACATTTGCAAGACTGTCGGGTATCGCACCAGCCAAATCATTCGATGACAGATCGAGAGACGTCACGAATGGTAGAAGAGTAGATATATCTCCCGGAATGGTTCCGGAGAGCTTGTTAATTGAAAGATCCAATCCTGTCAAGCTCGAGCAATTTTGAATCCCGCGAGGGAACTGGCCCTTGAGCCCCATATCCGACAGCTTGAGGTTCAAGACCCTGTTCTCATCGGGGTGCCAACACTCAACCCCGATGAACCTGCAGATAAACCCTTCGGTATTGCTGTTGAAATTCCAAGACTGCAAATAATTGTTAGGGTCTTCAAGGGAATCCTTGATTTTCTTCAAGCAGAAGATATCGGTATCAGTCCCATATGTGACACCACAACTAATCAGCAGCCAGAAAGTAACAATAACACGAGAACGCAAAACCCGGCTGCTCGAAACCATCTTCACCACAAAGATCCTAAACACCAGCCAAGAAATAAACACTCCAAACCCCTCACTCAAATTGGTATGTATCCGAATTCAAGCCACAGCGCAAAAAATAAACTCCATATTACTACAACTCTCCTAAGAACACAACCTGAGAAACATTCACAATAACCAAGTCAAGTCAACCATCCAAATCCAATAATTGAAGAGATTAATTTCATGCACTGCCGGCCTAAAACAATTTCATGATGTCATGCAATAGAAATCAAGGAAATTGCCGTGTCAGATGCGTGGTTATAGTAGCTACATAAAAATAGATCATGCTGGCAATTCCTTAGAACTTTTGTTGGATAAATTATCCACTAATAAAAACCAAACGAACAATAACCAAGGCAACAATTCGTTAATTTAAACAAGAACATACACAAAAACTAGAACAAAGACTACTTTTAACCTATGGAAATCACGAAAATCGAAAACCCTGAGAATCAAAGTAAATTTGACTTAAGATATGAATGGAAAAAAAATGAATTTTTGCAAAAATATATAAATACCCACCTGGGTTTCTGGACAACATAGCCCCGGAAAACCCATGATGCTTAAAAGGAAACGCTTCCCTGAACAGATTTTTTATTTTAAAGGAAAACTAAAAATGGCAAAAAAAATAAAACAAGCTTAGTAAGTCTCAGAGAATGAAGAGTAACCAAAAAGTTTGGGGGAAAAAAATAGAGTTAGGGAGTAGAGAACAAAGGAAATTACCTCTCTTTCTGGAGTGTTGTGTGAATGATATTTTGATAGTGCGGTTGTGAATTTGGGGAAGAAAAGGGAGAGAGGGGGGATATAGGGTTGGAACGGGTCAAAGAAGAAAGGGGAAAATTTTCCAAGCTTGATTGGGGAGAAGACTTGGACTGTAAGAACGCGAACCTTGTGAATTATTGCTGTGTTGCTGGCTTGCTTGTCTTCTTTTCTTTTTTTTAAGAGTGAAAATTTGGTCCCAATGAAAATATTGGAGACAAATGGAGAGAGGTTGTTTGGGCTTTTGTGAAAGAAGATATATATAAAAAAAAAGGTGATTTTTACGTGGACCTAAAAGAATTTAAAAAATAGATTTTATTTAGATTTTAATTATTTAATAAAAGTTCATTATAATATATGAAAACTAAAAATTTTAGTTAAAAGGTAATTTCTTTTGTCAAATAAGCTAAAACAACTACACACAAGGTTTTTCATGATTCTTGTTAGGGTTCATCACTACTTAAAATATAAGATATTTTAATTTTTAAAATAGTTAGAATATTTGATCTCTCAATTTTGCATGTTTGGAATCAAAACATCTTACATTTAAGTTACGGGGTTGGTTAATGGCAAGGAGTCGAGATAGAGAGTAACGTTGTTGGTGAAACTTAACATATAAATTTATGGGTTAATTATGTTTTAGTCCCTGTGAAATTTAAAAGTTTGGTTTTAGTCCCTGTGAAATTTAAAAGTTTGGTTTTAATCCCTAGAGCTGGATAGGAGTTGACTGCGCTGACGTGGAGGCCTCAGGCGCTGATGCGGAGCGCCACGTTAGATGCCACGTGGGGGCTCGAGAGCGGTGAGAGATAGGATGTTGTTGGATATGGGTTTAGGGCTGTGCAGCACGGGTCAAGAGAGCTGGGGGCAATTTTTGAATTTTTTTTTAAAGTTTTAATTAAAAACGAGTCGGGTCATGGGTTGAGTTTTTGGGGAGTTATGCCACGTGGCATCCGATGTGGCGCGCCGCGTCAGCGCCTGAGTCATCCATGTCAGCGCAGTCAACTCCCATCTAGCTCCAGGGACTAAAACCAAACTTTTAAATTTCGCAGGGACTAAAACTTTTATACAAGGACTAAAACCAAACTTTTGTGAAGCAAGTTGATGCTGAATCTCTAATCCCTTATCATCTTGGCCTCTTTGTGTGGTTGCAAACTCTAAGAAATTGTGGCATGAATCGCAAAATAGGTTGATGCTGATTTTTGTAATATTTCTACAAATCGTTGGTTATCTCTAAGTAAGCAAGTGATTGAGGTTCTCAAAATTGGAAGAGAGTTTGTCAAAATCAGTGTATGCTACCACAGATTTGTAACTAGCTAGTTGGAGACCTTGTTAACTGTCTAGGGCTGAATAAGGTATGAATTTATTGATGCTTAGTTGTTTTGAATGGTAGAAAGAATGTATAGGTATCAACAGTATTCAAAATGTATCAATTATTTATAAGAAAGTACTCATCCTTTGAGCAACCTATCCTCTTTTTCCTTCTCCTCATGGTCATGTTTTTGCTCTTCAGAATAGTAAAGGTATGAGAAATGTTAAGGTATCAATTGTCTCAAAAACTATATCAATGGTTTGGAAAGAATGTATCAATTATTTCTAATAAAGTACTCATTGTTTGTGAAATCATGCATTCTTCTTCCTCCTTGTCCTCCTACTCTTCCTCTGCCTATTACTCCTCGTCCTCCTCTTGGTCCTCCACCCTGTCATCCGTTTGTCCCGTTGCATGTTCTTTTTCTCCTTGTGGGTTATAGTTGGTGTCTGCAATTTACTTAGTTTATTAAGGCACTATTGCCCCCAATTACTTGTAAAACGATATAGAAAAGGCGTCAACTATATATAAAAGAAAATCCTTACTTTAAGGTAGTTTTTGCAGGAAGTTGGGAGCATGCAACAAATAAATGGACGAGGCACTAGAAGTTTGTTGTCCGATTGTTGTCCAAGCCAGAGTACAGATTTAGCATCTAAGGTAATTATTTCACTTAAATGAAGATAAATGAAACTTTTGAATGTTTTGTGTTGTATGATTTTTTGTGTGGACAAACACATGTTTTCTCAGTGGAAGGCATATGTGTGACATTTGATTTATCATATTTTGAAGGAAAACGATGCAATGTCCGTTATTGGTGAAGGTGAAGGTGTAGATGACATTATTGAGAAGGTTTTCATTGATAGTAAGGAGAGTGTGTAACACATTGAATTCAAGGAAGTAAGTTTCATTAATGAGCTAAATTATCTGTTTGTTAACCATGATGTGGCTTATGCATTTTACAATTCATATGCATTTGTAAATGGTTTTGGTATTCGAAGGCATAACGTAGTACGTGATACGAATAAAATGATTATTGGGCAATCATTTTTTTTGTTTGAACCAATGATATTTCACAAAGTTAATAAATAGTGATTCTGAAGTAGATGGATTTGAAGAAAAGTGGGTAGCAATAGTCAATAGGTTTGGTCTTGGAAATAATAGTTGGGTTAAAGATGTGTATTTGAAGAAACATATTATAACTACCCAAAAATCGTTACCGGCACGCAAGGGACTAGTTTTCTTACGAAAGCCTCTTATGAACGTTTTAAAAAAAATGTACTTTAACTTTAATTAAAAACAAATAAAATTTTCCCTTTCTGAACAAACATAAATTCTTTTACAATGAACATAAATATACATGATAAAAATACACAACTAGTTTGAAGATCCTGCTTGTATACAATTGAAGCACTCTAGACACGACGCAATTACAAAATAAAATAAAATTAGCATGTCCTATAGGTAGCTTCACCTCAAGGTGAACTGTTAACTCCTGAATTCTAATATTGTTGCACTGACCATACACTCCATGCACTACTACTCTGCTTCATAACCTGTAACTAGAAGGGGAGGTTGAGGAGTGAGAACTCTAGGAAGAGTCTTAGCAAAAGCCCATTCGTATGACGACATGGGACACTTCAAAGTATGACATGAAAATACAATATATAATATATAACAAGCATAAAACATTTCTATAATAATAAATAGTACATAAAGTATTTGAAAACATAATTCAGTTGGGAGTTCTCTAGATAGATATTTTGAGCATTACAATTTTTCTTATGACATATTATTTTTGATGCACTACCCAAGTATTTAGGTCATGATAGTTGGGGATACACTACTCGAGACCATAGATTCCTAGTAGTTAGTCTTGTTGCACTACCCAAATATCTAAGCCACGACAGTTGGGGATACACTATTCGAGTCCTTAGAATCCTGATAGCTAATCCTGATCTACATGATACATGACACTGGGCATCACAGGTTGCCATGTCCGATTTTTACAGTCTTTCCCTAAATCTATATGAATCTTATTCTATTTTATGATTGCATAAGGTATACTAGGGCCAACGTAGGTTGTTGCTGACTTACAGTTCTATACTAAATATAATTCCCATGAAAACAATTTAAATACATAACATAATATGATCATAATAGCACAGTCTTTTAACTGATACTGATACCGTAACATGACTCAATATTATTAAATATTTTATCTTGGAAAAATATAGGTATACTAAGACCTCATGCTTAGGGAGGTTCCCAAGTAAGAGAGGTGTGTCATAATGGACAGCTTAAATACCAAGTATTATCCTAGCCAGAACCTTTCCTTAATAGAAATCTTCTCCCACCAGAATCTTTCTTTAACCATAATCTTTTGTTAAAAGTTTCTACTAAGCCTAACCAAACAATTCTCAGCATGAGAATATTTATATCACTTAAAACTAATCATACACATGCAACATGTCTTATTTAATACAATAAAATAGGTGGTCCCATGTAGTTCCAAAACGTTTCATGACTTTCTAAAATAGTTTCATAAATATTTCGTAAATAGCTATTTTCATAAATAAAGAAGGTTTCTAAAATAAATCATTATTTTCTTAAATAAAGAAATTTCTAAATAATAATAATAATAATTAATAATAATAATAACTAAATACATAATCTCTAAAAATAAAACATTAAGTTTCACCTCCTAAGATTTCATAAAATATGCATAAACAGAATAATTATCAAAATAAATAAATAACTTTTAAAATAAATACACGGTCTAAATAGACCGTGAAGAAAGTCACTCACTTTAAAATGGATGACTGCTAAGGAGCACTAATCTGGGAGCTCTTGACACTCTACATGGGGCGCTGCTTCCCCATGAACGGAAAATGAGAGGGAGAAAAGAAATAAAAATAACTGGAACGAAAAATCTCACAAAAGCGAGACCTCTGAAACTCTTAAGCGAATTAGCAAGTTTAAACACTCACAAGAACCTTCTAAATATAGAGGGAGGAGGCCCCCTTCTATGATGCATTCGATGTGAGACTCCAAACAGTGGGCTGCTATAGCGTTCCCAGCACGCCTAGGGCACTGCAACGCACCAACATTTTCCTTTTTTTCTAGGGGTCATCACACATATGTGGGTGACAACTTACATGAGAGGGAAATTCTTTGCTAGGTTAAAGACCACCTTGAGGTGTGAGGCACTACATTCTCAAGTTGATAGGTATGTGAAGCCTGGGTATAGTTTGACAGAATTTCTTGTTCACTACAAACATTGTGTGGAATTCATGCACAACAACGAGGTGGAGGTTGACTTTAAAACTTGCATTGAGTTCGTTGTAATGAAAACTAATATGATTGATTTGGAGCATGCTGCTACCTCGCTGTCATTTATGTTTTGAGAAAATTTCATGATCCCACCAAGAGATGGCATGTCTTGTATTTTCCATCCAATATGGAGTTCAATTGTTCTTGTAAAAGGATGGAATCACTTGGATGTTTGCATTTGATTATTTTTATGATCCAACTTGATCTTGCGAAGATACCTGATTGCGTAATCTTGAGTAAGTGGACAATGAAAACAAAGGAAGCAGTTATTACAAGAACCATTCACAGTACAACAGTTGGGGATAGTGCTTACTTGGGTTGTATAGCTAAATGAATATGAAGTGGTCAAAACTGACTCATCTTTCATGCGACACCTTAGAAGAATTCAGTCATGACATGGATTAGATCGCAAAAAGGTTAATCGAATTACGGTCAAAGCGTCAAAACCAAAATAGACCAGTACAAGTTGTTGGGTCATCTTCATGATTGTTAATTAAAGATCTAAGGCATGTTAGGACCAAGGGATGTGGTTGAACTCCACCATCAGTGAATGCAAAGGCCAAGAGAAAAAACCGATGTAGGAAATGTAAGGAGAAGATCATTATTGTAGGAATTGTCCATGTGAGAAGAGGAAGTCGAAAATGCTCAGAAGGAAATATGTTTTTTTGGGATGTGAATGATAAAGATGATTGTTGGGAATATGAGATTGAAATGGAGGATGAAATGGAAGATGGAATGGAAGATGAATTCGACTACGAAGGCGATGAGCAAGACATGGTGAATTATTTTTGGTTATTATGGCTAGGGCAAGGGCAAGGGCAAGGGCAATCAATTATTTTATTTCACCATTTCATAACATGTTATTTGCTAATTAAAATTACGTTGTCATCATGATTTACATACCATGATAAAGAAAAGACAGAAATAGAGCGGTTGGATTATAAATCTTCCCACACATGATTGCAGCAACAAAAGGAGAAGCTTCTTACACTACTTATTATGTAGAGCTAGAGCATAAAAAAATACTTACAAAACCAGTATAAGAGGAAGATGTGGTGCTCAACTAGAGTGATGTGATCCTATTGAGCATTAGTTTTGTAAAAATTGCTATAGATAGTGTTCCCTTGCCAAAGAGGACACCAATCGGGATCGGATAAGTTCTCATAATCTAGAGTAATGTCATCGTCATGCATTGGGAGGCCAAGAATGGTTGCGAATCCATTAGAGTTGGAGACATAATGTCGAATGGAAACACGAAGACATTGATGCCAGGATTCTAGAAACTTAGCGATGTAAAGACCATGCTCAAATTTTTGGGCTGATCCTTAAGGAAATTGGTGAGCATATCCCTAATCTTCCACTTTTCCCAATCTTGGCCAAGAGTGTGATGTAATTGTTGGTGCCACTCGGTGTATTCAGGACTTGATCTTAGAGCCAGATTTTTAGGACAGGGGGAATTGGAAGATGGAGAAATGGCTATCAGTGATCAAAGGTCTTTGACTCACCCCTAAGAATAGGTCTTTGATAATGTTGGTGCCCTCGATGTCATCCTCAGCTACAAGACCAAGGACATATTTTTTTGGTGGAAAGCTCGTAAGGGAGAAGAAGAGCTATGATTAAGAACGAGAGGACGACAAAAAATGAAAGGAAAAAATTGGGAACGAAGAAGGGTAGAAGAGGCTAAAGACAAATATTGTGATTTTTATGAAGATAGAATAAGAGTTGGAAGGTAAGTGAAGAAAGGTGACCGAGGCAAGGAAGAGGATAAGTATTTATAGCTTCCCTTAGAAGCTTTTTAGAGTGTAGAAACGACTAGTTTATGGCCTAGTTAAGGGTTTCTCCTTCATTATTAAGTTTTAAACGAATAAATTTGGAAGGGTCATGATGAAGACATGCAAATCGATAGGATGGTTGTGACTGTACTAATTTATCGCAGTAGGGTTGAACAGTGAATGTGATGTCACAGTTATACCATCTGACCTCATTTTTCGGCTGGTCGATATAAGGGGGCATATGTTATCACTCGAATTTCAAATTTGAATCATGCTTTAGCCAAAGGGATTAAAAAGAGAGTTCCATCAGTTGAAAGATTCGTAAAAACTAAGTTACTTCATGGTTAGGGGAATTGCTCGGTTTGAAGACTTTAGTTGAGGTGGCAAGCGACTGTGAAAATAGATGTGCATGAACAACTAAAGTATCAATTAATTTTTAGGAGCGCTTTTCAGATTAGGAAATTCCATTGGCTATATTGGGATGTATTTTGCTACGTGGTGGAGTTGGAAGTTACACCACAATGGCAGTACGATTATTTGCCAAGAGTATTTAAGCACTCAAAACACAAGAAAATGCAGATACACACATCTCAACTCAAATTTTACTTTGCTTTACTTGTTTTTACTTACTTTTCATCTTTTAGTTAGGTTGTAGTTGTAGTTTTTTTGTAGAACTTTATCCAAATTGTGTGGATTTGGTGTAAATGTTAATTGTTGATTAATGCAAGCTATTTTCTCATTCCATAAATTTGCCTTTGTCCAAGACTTGTTATAGTTCTAATACTTTGAGAACTCATAACCAAGGGATTGAATCCCACCTTTGGTGAAATCACCTGGTTATGGATCAATTACTATTTTGTTCAATGGTCGTCGCATTCACTTTAACCGATAAGTGACTTTTGTGGTAACAAAATCATACTAATGGTTTCACACATATCCCTTCTATGAGGTTTAAACTCTACTTTTGATTTTCTAGGTCACTTTTCAGCAACTATGTCCATTTTTTTTGTACATAACTTGTGACATAAGGGTTTCCTTTATGTGACTCTGTTTCTTGAGTTCTAATGCCTAAATGTAGTTGTTTTTTTCTTTCTTTTATTTTTTTATAAAATAAATATGAATAGAAGGTTGAAACTACTTTTACCAATCTAATTCATTTAAAGAAATTTGTATATTTTTATTTTAATATGTCATGATTTTATTGTGTTAACGTGACTATATATGGTTTACATGTTAATAAATTGTGTTGTTGTTATTTTAAATTATGTTGTTCTTATGCACTAAAATAATTATTTTTTGTAGTTGACATTTATATTATGTAAATATAAAAATATTTTTCAAAAAGTAGCAGACAAGATAGGGTAAGGGTTTATATATTTTTCTGTGGATAAGATTAGGGTTAGAGTTTTTATTTGCAAAATCTACAAAAAAAAGGGTAAGTTTTTTTATCCAATAGATTTAGGGCAGGGTTGAGTCAAAATCCAACCATTGTCATTCCTAAGGCCATGTAAGAACTATCATAGTTATTTTTTGAAAGAGAAAAAAAATTGGACACCATAACAATTTTTTTTTTTTAGGAATCCCTTTATATATATTTGTAATAGATATTAATTTTAAAAAAAAAAAATAGCCGTTTCTTAATTTTGTCGTAGTATACGTGTAGTTGGTAGAATCCGTTAACGGGAAAAAGGCCTCCGTTTTGGCTTGGAACAAGGCTGCAACTGGGTAGCTTTACAGACAAGATACATACAACAAGCTGGGACAAAAGTGAGTGTCGGTGCATGGTTAGCCAATACGAGAGTGACTAATCTTAAAAAATTTACATGTCTTCAGTATGTATATTTATTTTCATTATTTTCTTTACGTCACTTATTTTGAATGAGTTCCATGTATCAAATCAACACTAGCAACTATGGTTTAAGTTTGATTTATTAAGGTTTTTTAAAAAAGTTTTCTCGTTCTAAATATATATATAAAAGTTAATTTTTGTATTTAATAAACAAGAAGTTGGAATACTTTTTGTGATGGGTTTTGAAAAGTTAGGAGTTGTTATTAGAAATTATCTACTATATTTTTTAAATTGATTTGTGCTTATTAAAAGTTAAAAAAACTATACATAAATTTTTTTTAATGTTTATATTTATTTATGAGTATGTTTTGATTGACATAAAAATAAAGTATTTATTTTACTTATATTTTTGAAGTATAACTTATTTTAAGAGTTTTATTTTATATTTATAATGTCTTTATATTGAAAATCACATTTTTCATCTTTTTTTTAGCAGATAAACATTTCAAACTTAAAAAAAATGTATTATTTTAATTTATTTTAAAAAAAATAAGTACTTTGTTTTAAATTGTATTTTAGCACTTAGTATTTTAAAAAATGTGTTTTTTATAAGCTAATTCAAACATACCTATAATAATTTAACATAAAAGAACAACTTTAAAATATATTTACCACTTTAGTTCACACTCCAACCACCATTAAATAAGATATTAATAAAACATACAACATATTAGAATCTATCTCATATAATAACAATTAAGTGATTAGGATAATAAAATTAAATAAATAAGTAATGAGTTATTGAATGTCAAATGCGATCAAATAACATGGTTATTTTGGATAAGATTAATACGCAAGTTAGTTCCTAAAATATATCTTGGTGCTCTAAGGCTTGGTTTGATAATGTTGTGCATTTTTTAGAGTTGTTGAGGTCTTTGACAACTCCAAAAATTGCTTTAAAAAAGAGATACCAATATTCTTTGATAAAAAAGTAATAGTAACTCTCAATAAGCAAAAAAATATAAGAGTAGTGTTTAGTAAATATGTTTTAAATATACTTTTTATATTTAAAATTATCATAATAAACATAAACATTAAAGAGAGAAATAATGCATTAAAATTTAAGATTATATTAATATTTTAACATTTAGAGAGTATAATTCAATTCTAAAACACAACTCATGAGTGCTTCCCAGAGCACTCTTCTCTAACTTTTAAAAGCTAGAAGCAAAAATACATATTTTTTTGTTTACCAAACACGAAAAAGGTTTATGCATTTTAAAAGCAGAAATATCCTCTTAAAAAACTTTGTCAAACTAAGCCTAAGTAGTTCTTAAAATAAATAAAGTATCACCATAATCCTAAAAATGTTAACATTGTTCTTGAAATTTTAAAATGTTACCCTTGTTAACCTCTGAAATTGTTAAGAGAGAGAGAAAAAAATGGAGACAATATTTTAAAGCTTTTGGAACGACATTAATACTTACTATCTTTGTTCATCAATATTAGTCATTTTAGGCTAATGCATAGAAATTAAAAAGTCATTAAATGACCTTAATTTTCTTTTGTATGTTTTTTCTCCATTAATTACTCATTTCTTTCACTACTATCTCTTCACTAAGAGTAAAATTGATATATAGTCAAATGTTAAAGAGACTAATAATATGAACTAATCTAATTTTTTTAAAAGAAACTAATATTAAAGAAATGAGAGAGTAAAAATTGAGATATGAGGACAAAAATTTTGTTTGTTTTCGTGCAAAAATTTGGGTCATAAGATAGAAAACTTGTGTATTTTTTGTATCTTGGTTTTAATGTGACACATAGAACACGAGGATATAACATTTTAGATTAAGATGATATATTTTTTCTATTTTTAAGTCATTTAAAGTATATTTTTTATCTTATTTCTATTAAATCAAATAAAATATAAATATAAACAAATATATTTTATTCAGTATCACCCAACAAAATATAAAATTAATTTATCCCTTTATTTTGTATGTTTCTGTTTGGATATGTCTGTGTGTGTCAACAAAAACACACCTTGGAAAATTTTGAGGACTAACTTGCGTTAACCCTTCTTTTGGATACGAAGATTGAGAAGAGAAGTAGGTCGTTGCTGACACAGCCTCGTGTGGCTCTCTCTCTCTCTCTCTCACATTAAAACAACACGCAGTACTCTATTCTTCTTTCCTTTCCTCCTCTCACCGTTCTCTCTCACTCGCAGAGACGAAATGGATTGAGAATTCTCCTCTCTTTCTCAGCTTAATTTTACTTCGTTTCAGATCAATCAGGTAACTCCTCTTTTCTCTGTCTCTCTCACTTAATTATTTTCTTCTTCTTATTTTCATTTCAGTATTATTTTGTTTTTATTTTCATGCCATGGGTTTTTATAGATCGGCTTTGTTTGCTTGTCTGGAACAATAATCCACTTTCCCCGTTCATCATTTGCTTTTCTGCTCAATTGATTTCGGAGACATTGCACTCTGAAACAACCCTAGTAACAGCACTACAGAGAATTGCGCAATTTTTTCTTTTTCTGGAAATTTCATTATTTTACTCTCTCTTAAGAAAAATGGAAGATTCTCTTTATTAATTTGAGAGTTTCAAGTTTTAACCTCGTACTTCAGTTGTAGCTTCTTCTTTCTTTCTTTTCTTGTCTTGGTTGTTAAATAATAATTTTATGCCAAATTTGCTCTTTCTACTTTAATTTTTTTTTTTAGGGTTTTTGTAGTTGAGGCTCAAAGGTTTAGATCCTAAACGATTTTCTGCAATTTTGTTGTTTTTGGAAGCCTGAATGCTGCTTTTGATTGTTTGATTGGAAGTTGTAGTGACTAAACGTGCCACTTGACAAATGGCAAAGAAATGAATACTTGAACATTTGGTGATTGTTACTTTATAATATGATATGTTACAAATGATGAAGCTGAATGAATTCTTGAGGCTTTGTCTTACTATTACTCTGCTCCTCCCTTTTACCATAAAGGGTTTTCTGTGTGGGAATATGTACTAGATTCTGAGCTGTTTCATGGTTTTATCTTGTTCAGCTTTTGTACCTATGGAAGACACGGAGTGTGCTGCTACACTGATAGAGTCTACGTCTTCTAAGATACAACAGCTCCAAAAGGCATTTGCTGAGCTTGAAAGTTATCGAGCTGTTACGCTTAACTTGAAATGGAAAGAGCTTGAGGAACATTTTCATGGGCTTGAGAAGTCCTTGAAGAGACGCTTTCATGAGTTGGAAGACCAAGAGAAAGAGTTTGAAAATAAGACAATGAAATCTCGTGAAATATTGGAGAAGCGGGAAGCAGCTGTTTATGCCAAGGAGCAAGCTTCGTTGCAGAGGCTTCAAGAGAAAAGGGATTCTGCTGTATTTGCCATTATGAATGCACGAGAAAAGCACAGGAAAGTGTCATCAAAAGATTTGGCTAGTGTCTTTGATGGTGGTCAAGGGACACCTGGAGTGGAGGATAAACCAGTGGATGCTGTGCCCATTGCTGGTGAAGGTAACTTTGAAAATGTGAAACTTTGTCCTCAAACCAGAAATGTGGAGTGCATGTCTTATCCAGAGTTGGTTAAACTATGTAAAGAGATGGATGCTGGAGGTCTGCACAAATTCATATCTGATAATCGAAAGAACCTTGCTACTGTAAGGGAGGAAGTACTTCATGCATTAAGAGCTGCTCCTAATGCTGCCCGATTAGTCCTGGATTCTCTTGAAGGATTTTATTGTAAGGAAGTGTCAAATCAGGATGTAAAGAAGGATGCTAACTTATTGGGTCTTCGCCGTACCTGTATTATGCTGATGGAATGTCTAAGTGTTTTCCTGACCAACTCAGACTGTGTTTCTGATGTAATTTCAGAAGATATCAAGGACAGGGCAAAGGCAGTTGCTGAAGACTGGAAGCCTAGATTGGATGCTCTTGACCTGGATGCTAGCAACGGGAATTCCTTGGAGGCTCATGCCTTCTTGCAACTTCTAGCCAGCTTTGGTATTGCCTCTGATTTTAACGAGGAAGAGTTCTCCAGGCTAATTCCAATGGTGTCTCGGCGTCGCCAAACTGCGGATTTATGCCGTTGCCTTGGGTTGTCAGAGAAGATGCCTGGTGTGTATTTTATCATTTATAATTTTTAGGGTTGTGATGTGAGAACATGCATAAATTTAGCATTTGTACTAAATAAAGAGTGAAGCAACTAAGCTATTGAATCTCTTTATATTAATACTTCATTTTACTCTTTTTGGTTGTGCAGGTGTAATCAAAGTTTTGGTAAACAGTGGGCGGCAAATTGATGCAATTAACTTGGCCTTTGCATTTGATCTTACAGAGCAGTTTTCACCCATTCCTTTACTGAAGTCTTACTTGAAGGATGCTAGAAAAGCTTCTTCTCCAGTCAAGGGTGTTAATTCGTCTCCCACTGGGCAGGTGTGTTGTTGAGTCTCTTCTATTAAGTAACATTCCCTTTGTTGTATTCTGTTAAGGGTTTTGCTAACAATTGACTTAAGGAAACTTGGTAGGAGTCTAAAGTGGAAAGATTCGATTGTTTCCAATGCATTGGAAACTTCAAAAACTTAATCTTTCAATAAAATATATTTTAGATTCCTTAACTAGTTCCGTAAGGGCAGTTGTTAGCTTTTCCCTTCTTTTAATGATTTGATTAAGGGTGCGTTTGGCTACACAAGTTAAAAGAAGCTTGTTACAAAAGGAACTTTTGAAAAGTAATTTATGAATAAATTATTTTGTATCTAGAATCATAGTAATAGAATTTTTTGTTTTAAGTATTTTGGAAAGTGTTTTTTGAGAAGTTACATATTTTAACTTCTCAAAAAACACTAAAATTGACTTTTTAAGAAGTAATAAGTTGTATAACCAATCAGGGTAGAAATTTAAAAAGTGACTTTTGAAAAGTTAAAAAAAAGAGTCAAAAGTTGGGTTATCCAAACAGGCCCTTAGTGATCTGAAATATTGGCTAGTACTTTTGATTTTTCTGTCTATTTTTAGTTGAGGTTACTTGATAGTTTTGTTGTCATCATGAAGGGTAAGGATTCTCTAAAGTGAGATTCCTCACTTTAGAGGGTAAAGTGAGGGATCTCACCATTGAATTTATAAAGTGAAAGGTGGGACCCATTATTACTTTATGAATTCAATAGTAAGATCCCTCATTTTACCCCTAAAGTAAGGGATCTCGCTTTAGAGGATCCAATTTCCATCATGAAATATTGACCTTGGTAGTTGTGGAGGAATTATTTTATTAGAAGATTTTTAGAATATCTTGTCACTCCCTCCCTTTCTAATTAAATGTCGTTTAAGGTTATTGCACGGGAATCAAGGCACTCGTTGAATAGTCTTGAATTTCTAGAAAGATTAGATTGAAAGACTAAATTATCCTTTTATAAGAAACAATACGAGTGGCTAAATAAGAGATGGAGAGAGCAAAAGGGTTACCTAGTTTAATGCAAACAGGGGTAGAAATGGTATGAAGTAGTCAATCTTAAGAGACAATTAATTTGAAACATTTTTTTCCCCTAAAGAGACGATTAATTTGAAATGGAGTTAGTAATATATTGTCCAGTCAGTTCCAATTCTTAGGAGTTGCTTGCTAATTTTATTTATGTCTTTATATTTACTTGTTTGATTGGGCGTTAGGGTTAGGAGTCTTGTTGGGGTTGGACTTTTATTAGTAGTACTACATTAATATTGGACCTAATTATTAGTGTAAATAAAACCTTGAATAAACCCACTATTTAGTCCCTGTTGTTTTTTTAACTCGAACAATTTCATCCCTCTTAACTTTTTTTGGCTGATTTAGTCCCTGATATTTTTTAAATTGATCAATTGCATCCCTTTTGAATTTCTTTCAATCAATTTAGTTCTTGCAAATTACAAAAATTAGACAAGTTAGCTTTTTCATCAATCTCCTACATTGAGACAGCTGGCTTAGAGCATAACAGAGGGATGTGACACGTTAAAGGTCCACGTCACATCCTCCACATCAAAAACGTTATTTTACACACTAATAGCGCACCCCCTTTAAGCGAAACGACACTGTTTTGCATCCCATGTCTGCAAAACATGTCATCTACGATTAAAAACAGACATACATTAATCGGGTATGTTTGCAAAAGATGAAAATGGAGTGTTTGAGTATTTACATGGCAAAGTAGACAAGTTTTCATTGAAATTGATTGATTTGAAAAGTAATAGGGATTAAAGTGGCCAAAAAAAATTAAGAGGGGTGAAATTGACTGGTTTGAAAAATAGCAAGGACTAAATCGGCCGAAAAAATTTAGGAGGGATGATATTGTTGAGTTGAAAAACACTAGGGACTAAATTGGGGATTTTTCCTAAAACCTTTGGGTCAGGGTAATGTAACACATCAATCAATCCAATCTCATGTTATTCATTAGTAACTTCATTCTCTTTTCCTCCTCCCCTGCCTCCTATAATTTGAACAGTTTGCTGAAGTGGAAACTAGTTGTGTGGTGAGACCATATGCTAACATTGCAAATTTGCATCTATGGCCAAACTTATATAGTCTTATAATTCTAGCCTGTTGTAGTGGAACTTAATCCTTTTCCAAACATCATATATTAGGATATATATTAATGAAAAAAATATGTTTCTTTGAACTAAAATACATCTTACCGTGTCTATCCTAACTAACTTTTGATTTTCATCACCCCCTCCAATTGGCACAAAGATATCTAATATGCCCAGCCTTAATGTGGTCTATGAAAGGCTCTAGTTAGGATGTCAGCTGTTTGTTGGGCCATTGGAAGAAATGACATACATTGCCTCCTAATTTTTTGTTTTAAGAAATGACTATCAATTTCCACATCTTGTTGGGTTGTACTGGACTGTTTGGAGTGCTGATTGCCCATGTTATCACATATAGCTTCATTGGCCCTTCAGTTGGTCTTCTTAATTCTTCTAGAACTCATTTCAGCCACAATGCTCCAAATATCCCATGTGCCATGGTGCTGGAAACGGCTTGTGCTCTAGTTCTGGCCTTCTGTTTGATATGTAGGAGTGTCAACCGGTACCTGCTATTGACCATCTCGTAGCCTCTGATTTGATCCATTGATGTTTCAGCACATCTGCATCCACTGATACCAGTTTCTTCGTTTTCTTTGACTAAGCTACCTTCATGCAGAGAAAACATTTTGGTGATCCTAGGACCTAGGTTTTTAATTTAAATTCTGCTGCAAGAACGCCTTTGGTCTCTTCACTTAGGTCATGTGCAGTAACTATGATGTGGTCAACATAGTTGATCAGCACAACAACTTCCCTGTTGGTTAGAAACTGACAAATGGATTGTTATCTAATGGAAGTACCCTTGTTTCTTTACGTACTCTCTAAATCTCAAACAGCCTCTACTCTTGGAGGGCTAAGGCTGTGTATGTTTATCCTCCTCAGGCCCCATCAGGTGTGTGCCTCATGTATTGGGTCATCCTTTTATACATGGGAACCATACTTGTCATAAGCTGGTGGAGGCTCCATGTAGAGTTCCTCTTCAAGGTCTCTGTTTAGAAATGCAGAGATTTGCAGCCACGGAATGTGGCACTTTAACTGTGTTGAGTGTAGCTACAGATGCGAACGTTTCCCAATAATCTATGCCATAGATTTATGTGTACCATTTTGCTGTCAGCTGTGCCTTGTATCTTTCTGGAATTCTATCTGAATTCTAATTGACAGTAAATACCCATTTGCAACCGACAGTTTCTTTGCTTCTTGGGTCGTCTAATGGTTGTCTAAGTGTGTCTACGAATGTACAAAAGCATCTATTTGTTTCTGGTAGATCCTTATTTGCAGCCTTCAAGTTACTTTCTTCATGTTTGATTTTTATTTGTTTTTTGTTGATATATATTCTCTTTCTGAATATTCTTAGTGACTTGCTGTTGTTTCAGATTGAGGCTAACGATAGAGAGATGATTACTCTTAAGGCTGTAATCAAGTGCATTGAAGAACATAAACTGGATGAGCAGTATCCTCTGGATCCTCTGCAGAAAAGAGTGGTTCAACTAGAGAAGGCCAAAGCTGACAAGAAGAGGGAAACTGAAGCGACGAAGCCTCAACCCAAGAGGCCCCGCGCAAATGGCGTCGGATATGTTTCCCGTGTTACTAACATTCCTTCTGACAAAACCTTGTATGCTAGAGTTGCTGACAGGTACCCTCAGTACGTGTATGACCGACCTTACATGTATCCCGGACCAACTGACAATCATTGCCCCCCTCCTCTCTTTGGTTCTGCAACCTATAACCTCTCTCCGAGTCATGGCAACTACTTTGGAAATGGCTACCAGTATCAAGCTACATATCTCCACTAGTTAGCAGAGATGAAGGATGGCTTTGATCCTTTTCTTTAATATTTAGCCTTTTAAGTCTTAACCCTTAAGCTGTTGTATTGTATGTTGCACTTTATCCATGTAATATTTAAGAACGGCTGAGGTTAAAATGTCATGCTAAAATTTAACTGTTGTAGAAGATATTCTGATCATCTAATGTATGCACTGTGTTCTAGTTCTGTACAAGCTTACCTCCTTCATTTGTAGCACATTTTTCTTGTTTATTAGATTTATGACTTTTAAAGAACTGCAATTTCTCATTGACTACATGGATTTTCTCAGTTGAAAAGCATAGATCTACTTGAACTCTTGAGCCCNAGATTAAGTCTTTTCAGAGATTTCATCTCTCTGATGACTTGTGAAATCTCAATAGGGATTTACATTATTCTCTATCTCCCTTGTGAAATCCCTAACCCTCAATCCCTAACTTAAAGGTGCTTTGAAATGTCAACCTGTGAGTACATTTGACATTATAATGGAGTGCATGGTGAGTTTATTAACATATACTTTAGATATATGTGTTGCTGTATAGTCTTGTGATTGATTAATTTGATCCCTTATCAATTTCTTTCATTCGTTGTAATCTTGTCTCTATTTTTCTTCACATTAAATATCTATATGCACATCAAACATCAAAGAGTTGTAATTAACTGTAACAAGGGTCCACGTAGCAAAAGTTTTGAATATCAGTTTGCTTGCCTGATGCAAACTATGTACCAACAAAGGTATTGAAGATTTATTTTTCTTTTGATGTTTATAGAGATGCAAAAGCTAATTTCTATTATGTGTTTTATTTGCTCTTAATATATTACAACCCTGATTTTAGAGACATGCTTATTGATGTCCCCCCCATGTTGTGCTTAAATAACAGATTTTTATTTTTATTTTTTATTTTGTAGCAATTGGTGCTATGTATTTTCTAATTCTTAACCAACTTAGAATGGAGATATTCCATTTCTGACTTTTAGTTTCTATGTGAACCAGATACTGCAACTCAAATCTGACCAACAAAAGGAGGTTGAGAAGTTGGTTATAAAGTACAGAATGCTGGCTAAGAATGCCAAGGCTAAAGTAGAACCAGAAAAAGAGGAACTCAAGACAAATTATGAAATAGTTCTCAAGAGTAATCTGTTGGCCAAGGCTTGGAAGCACAATCATGATAGGCTGATAGAAGGAGAAGAAGGTATGCATTGTGCTCAACGTTCATTTGTTTTCTTGAAATCCTTGTGTGTTGTCAAGTCTGTAAGGGTCATTTAGTATGTTTTCTTGACAAAGAATATCACTGGTTGTCTGTTTTGTTATGAGTCTCATGTCGACCAAATAATCGAACTTAGGGTTTATGATTTAGGGTTTAGGATGAGTTAGGCTCTTCTCACAGGTTTGAGTCATAACATTGTTGGGGACAGAAAAAAAGAAACACATTAAGAAGATGAATGAACATTTAGTTAAGGGCTTGTCTCTTCTATTTTTCTCCTTGGATGTTTATCTGCAGCAATGGTTTGAGGTGAGCAATCACAGTTTAGATGTTAATTTAGACAAATAGATGCACGGACTCATTCTAGCTTATGGACCACATTTTTCAAAACAAGAACATTATTACTCTTCAGGTCTCAAAATTAGGCTCTCCCTTAAATTAAGGAAGAGAGATTAGTATTACAATTGTGAAGTACCTTCCGATGAAATATTGATAATATGCTTCCCTAATGGTGTTAAATAATCACCAATACTATATAGGAAGAGCTGGTAGGATTTGGAGGGTAGGGTCTATTGGGCAAAGTATGTCTTTATATTTGGCATGTTGTGTATTCAGTCAATAAATTACTAAAGTGCAATAACTTTTCAGTCACATATCTACTCTTGTGATGCTCATGTTTTCTTTGCCTGCTAAATGCTATTTCTCTGTTGCATCTTGTCTGATTGAATTGCTTATATATAGTAGAGAAGTTTGTATTTCCCTTTTCTTTATGTTAGTCTTTTAGTTTATATTGTAGTTTGCTGACAGCAAAACAACAAATAACATTTTGGTCCCTTTTGGCATGATCACTCAATTATTAGTAATCAAAAAACAAAATATAATTAAAACGTAAAACACAATTTTTTTAAAATTTACAAATAGAAAAAATTACGGCGGTTGTAAACTGCAGCAATATATTTTTTAGAATTTTTAAACAATAAATTCTGCAGCGGTTTTGAACCGCCGCTAAATAAAACGAAAATTCAAGTTTAAATATAATTTTCATCACACTACGATTATTCCAGCGGTTACGAAGAACAAATTATTACGAGACATAGAACTACACAATAACCAAAAGATTACAAGATCTATCCAAAAGATAACCTGGCCATGGAAAAGAAACAAAAACAAGGTGCGGTATCACTAATACTTCAATCTACAGTAGGACTAAAATGTTGAAAACCACAACGGATAGGTTTGCTTTTTGCAATTTACATTGCTTTTTTTTCCTTTTTTGGTACTTCTCTTAGCAAAATATAAGTATCATTTCTCAGAATTGTTGGCATTTTTGCTGCTGCTCTCAAGCTTCAAGTCACATGTAAGTGCCTTCTCATCTCTGAGAAAATTACCCACTTCTGTTTTATTGCTCACAAAAATTTACCTACATTTTTCCACCTCTATATATGTTTTATTTGTTGCACGAATTGAAGCTGAAAAAATGACTAATACATTTGATCTCATATCTGAGATAGACTCGAGAAGCCTCGATGGAACTTGAAAGTCTATGTTACTCGGTTGCGGGAAGTGCCTAACAAGGACAAAAAGAGGGACGTCTACAGTTAGAGTGATCTTTAATAGTGTGTCTACACTTTTAGCCAACTATCAATTAGTTAGAATAAGTTAGTTAAATTCAGTTATTGTGTTTGTTAAGTTAGTTTCATCAATTTGCTTGTAGTGCAAGCTAGCTGCACATGTATATAAGGCACATTGCCTCACAGCTGAATACCAAGTTATTCATTTCCTCCAATTTCTCTTTTCTTTCTCTGCAAGTTTCCCAAAGCTGTTATGGTATCATTCGCATTTTCACTACTTCCGCGCCTTTCTTTCTTTCTGCTTCGATCCTGAACATTCTTGATGCAATCGCTTTCTTGGCGATTTCTTCCAATTTCTTGAAGTTTCTTCAAGCGTTTCTGCTCGGCATTTCTTCAATGGCGACAAATCTTGGCCAGGATTCTTTATCCTCTGCCTCTGATCCCGCGCAAGATCTCTCATCACCATACTATCTTCATCCGAATGAGAATCCCTCTCTCATTCTGGTTACAACTCCCCTCAATGGTAACAATTACCATGGCTGGTCGCATGCCATGCGTATGGCACTTCTTTCCAAGAACAAGATCAAATTCATCGATGGCTCCATCAAGGCACCTGCTCCAGATTCAGCGCTGTATAATCAGTGGGAGAGATGCAATCATATGGTCTTATCCTGGCTCGTGCGCACTCTCGATCCTTCCATTGCACACAGTGTCTTGTGGCTAGACAAGGCTTATGAGGTCTGGAATGACCTCAAGGAGAGGTTCTCTCAGGGAGATCTGCTTCGAGTAGCTAACTTGCATGAAGAAATAGTGGCTCTTCGCCAGGGTGATGCATCTGTGACTAAGTTCTTTACGGATTTAAAGACTCATTGGGATGAGTTCGATGTTTTCAGGCCCTTGTCGTCATGTAAATGTGTTGTTCCATGTTCCTGTGGTGTTATCACTGAGTTGAAATCCCGTCTCAATGCTGATCGGGCAATCAAATTACTCAAGGGTCTTAACGAGTCTTTTCACATGGTTCGCTCTCAGGTGCTGATGATGGATCCTCTCCCTCCTTTAAACAATATTTTCTCTCTTGTTCTTCAGCATGAACGTCAATTGATTATGAGGTTGGTGCTGATGCCAAGATGCTCCTGAACTATGGCAGCAAGCCCTCTCCACCTGAACCTGCCAAGAAGTTCATCCCTGATTCCTCTAAGTCTAAACAACAGGCTAAAAAGTGCATGTTCTGTGGCTACAAGGGGCACACTGTTGATGAGTGTCATAAAAAGCATGGTTATCCCCCTGGATGGAGGTCAAAGAGAGCTGCTGCCACTGCCAATGCTGCTGTTGTTTCTGAACCAGACTCTCAGCAGCCACTCACTTTCACTGCTGAGCAATACCAGCACCTTCTGGCACTGATCCAGCCTTCTCATGCTCATTCTGGACAAGCTCAGGGTAATCTAGTTCAAGCTAACAATGCTTCTCATTCTACACAAAATCCAGGTAATGTTTCATGGATTTTGGACTCTAGGGCCACACATCACATTTGTAGCTCTTTGGATTACTTCAAATCTTATAGGCAGTTGTTCCCCCCAATGGCTATCAATCTCCCTAATGGTCAAACTTTATATTCCTCTCACATTGGGACTGTGCAGTTTAATGAAGTGCTTTGTTTGGCTAATGTGCTATTTCTGCCAAATTTTGAGTTCAATCTTATTTCTGCTAGCATGCTTTGTGCTGACTTAGAATGCAGACTTACTTTCTTCCATGATCACTGTACCATTCAGGACATGCCCATCTTGAACCCGATTGGACTTGCTAGAGCTCAAGCTGGCCTATATGTTCTAGACTTTCCTGCCCTGCACACACCTGCTCCTGACTCAACTGTTAATTTTGTAAAGTCAGTAGCTAGTTCAATTTCTGTTAATAAGTTTGACCTGTGGCACTATAGACTAGGCCATTTAGGACATGACAAGCTGAAATTGTTACACAATACACATCCATTTGTTCCTGTTTGTAAATTGGACATACCATGTGATGTTTGCCATTTTTCAAAACAAAAGGCTATTCCCTTTTCTCTAAGCACTTCTATTTCTGCTGAAATTTTTGATTTGTTGCATGTGGATATATGGGGGCCTGTTCCTACTATCTCAATACAGGGGCATAGGTACTTATTAACCATAGTTGATGATAAAAGCCGGCATACTTGGCTTTACTTGCTTAAGTCCAAAGCTGAGGCATCTCATTCCCTAAGAGGCTTCATTAGAATGATTGCCACTCAATTTAGTAAAAGGGTCAAGGTCATTCGATCTGATAATGGCCCAGAGTTTACCATGTCTGACTTTTATGCAGCCAATGGCATCATGCATCAATTAAGTTGTGTGGAAACCCCACAACAAAATGCTGTGGTTGAGAGGAAGCATCAGCACTTACTCAATGTTGCAAGGTCATTACTTTTCCAATCTCATATGCCTCACAGCTTTTGGTCCTTTGCTGTTCTACATGCCTGCTTTCTGATCAATCGAATTCCCTCTAAGGGATCTCAGCTTCAATCTCCTCATGCAATCCTTTACAACAAAGAACCAGATTTGACCTTTCTCAAGGTCTTTGGGTGCCTTGCTTATGCCTCAACTCTTGCGAGGCACAAAACCAAGCTCACAAGCAGAGCTAGGAAGTGTATTTTCCTAGGCTACAAGTTTGGCACAAAAGGGTTTCTCCTATATGACTTGGGTTCCAGGGAAATTTTTCTCAGCAGAAATGTATACTTCTATGAGAATTTCTTTCTATTTCATCAACATCCGACCCCTGATAACACACTAGCAATTGATTCTGTGATATTTCCTACTGACCTTTTAGCACAGTAGAGATGCAGCTGTCCCTGTTGATGCCACTCCTGACCATTCTGTAGAGATGTAGCTGAGAAAATCAACCAGAACTCGGCAACCTCCTCCTTATCTCAAGAACTATCACTGCAGCCTTCTCAGCTCTACAGGACACAGCCCTGATCTCAGCTCTGATAGCACCCCCTATCCACTGAGCTCTGTCATTTCCTATGATAGGTTGTCCTCCTCACATGGGACATTTTCCCTTAATCTTGCCACTGCTACTGAGCCAACTAATTATGCTGCTGCTATCAAGGAAGATTGTTGGAAAATGGCTATGCAGGCTGAGATTGAAGCCTTGCAACAGAACTGCACATGGGACATTGTTGACTTGCCTGCTGGAAAAACTCCTATAGGTTGCAAATGGGTATATAAGGTCAAGCTCAAATCTGATGGCTCAATTGAAAGGTATAAAGCCAGGCTAGTTGCAAAAGGCTTTACTCAAACCCATGGGATTTATTATCTTGACACCTTTAGTCCGGTTGCTAAAATGTCCACCATTAGATTGCTTCTTTCCCTTGCATTCATTAAAGGGTGGCATCTTCAACAGCTAGATGTGAACAATGCTTTTCTTCATGGGGACCTCTATGAGGAGGTGTATATGAAGCTGCCCCAGGGATTCAAAGCCTCAAAGCCCAACCAGGTCTGCCTTTTGAAAAAATCCCTGTACTGGTTGAAACAGGCAAGTCGCTAGTGGTTCTCTAAGCTCTCCACTGCCTTAATCTCTCAGGGATTTACTCAATCCAAATCCGATCACTCCCTGTTCCTCAAGCATTCGGGCACCTCCTTTACTGCTCTACTTGTATATGTAGATGATATGATCTTGAGTGGGAATAATTGGACAACTATATGCAACATCAAGCAATTCCTGGATAAGCAATTTAAGATCAAAGATCTTGGTGCATTGAAGTTCTTGGTCTGCAAATTTCCAGGAGTCCTCAAGGCATCACTGTCTCTCAACGAAAGTATGCACTTGAGTTAATTTCTGATGCTGGCCTCTTAGGAGCCAAACCTGCCTCCATCCCTATGGTTCCCTCTCCTCGGTTGTCCAAAACTACAGGAGAGCTGCTTGCTGATGCAGCACCCTATAGGAGACTTATCGGCCGTTTGATCTATTTGACCACCACACGACCTGATCTATCGTTCTCTGTGAACCAACTTGCTCAGTTCATGGCAGCACCCACCACTGAGTGTAACATCCCGCTTTCTCCTTAGCAGAATTTCGCTAGATAATTGTCCAAAATATTTCTAATTTCAGTTGAGCCGTTAGAATCATAAACTCTTAGGATGAAAATTGTCTGTAGAAATATTTCTGCACATTTTCTCAAAATTCTACAGACACTAGAATGAACCCTTTCTGCCTTTTGCACACAACCGCGCGTCTAAAGTATCCGAAAAAGGGTACGGCTACAGACGAGCATTCATAAATGCCTAAGTGATCCTAGAATATTACTTGGAAAAAATTAGGAGATCACAAGGATGTGATCAGAATATTTTTAGAACAGCTGTACGCGAAGTACCGGGATCGGAAACGCCAAAAACCTGATCAAAATTGATCTGCCGGAGCCCGTTAATTCTTGGCCACAAAAAGTGGCCAAGACACAAAGCTTTGCACGGTTAGGAGGAGGGCCAAATGGCCTAGTCAAAGAGTCAAAGATGACTCATGGTGGTGCTTAGGTCATGCATGACATAAGCAAGGGTATTTTGGTAAATTATGCCCAAGGGCATTTTGGGAAAGAGATTTTCGTCCCAAGGCCTATAAATACCTCCCAAGATCAGAATTTTGAGGAGAAAAATTGGAAACCTTGGCCAAACTCTGTCCAATTTCACATTCAGTCGTTTTACTGTCCAAAAACCTTAACCCGGAGACTTTTCCTCACAAGACCTAACTTAAGCCTCCTAAACCCTAACCTCACAAATTCTTCTAGCATCTTGAAGGACTCTCTTATACATCTATTCTAAGGTTAAGATCTTGGGTATAATCAAGCAAGGTGGGATTCTGCACAAACTGGCTGCAGCAAGTGCATAAACGTGGGTAAACCGACATAATCACTGTCTATGTGATTTAGGATGTGTTGAGCTATGTTTTATGTTAGAAATACATGTGGTTAGGATGATGTTTATATAACTTTGATGTATATATGTTTTGATGATTGTCTGGATCTGTTGGGCTGTCTGTGATTCTGTCAGAATTTAGGAAAGCTTAAAACTGAAATAGGCATATGGCACGTTTTGAGAGGAACTGTATGCTGGGATTTTTATCATGAAAAACTAAGGTGATTTTTGAGTTCTACACGAAATTTTGAGTGGGGATGTCAAGTTTTATAATTTTTGGAGTCCCCGATGAATTTCTCAGCAAACAGGCAGAAAACAGGATTTTTATGAAAAAGGGCAAAACGGGAATTTCACATCTTGGGACTGAAAAACTGGGTTTGTTTTCAGAAAATATGGGTTTAGAACTATCAAAAACCTTAAGGGCAAGTCTTGAGTCCATTGGGTTTTTGAGAACTAAAATTCCAAAGAAAACAGGGCGTTTACGGGGGCAAAACAGCAGTTTTGGAAAAAGGGCAAAATAGCAATTTCGTGAAGTTAGGATTGAAATCTGAATTTTTAAGTATGAAAAATGATCTTAGGACTATCAAGAACCTTGGGGTAAGGTCTTGGACCTCTCCAGTTTATGATTGCTATTTTCTGACAGAAACCAGACGTCTGTTTTGCTAGTTGCTAGATTTATGTTTATTATGTTCAAGAAATGTTTAGTATGAGATTATGTTTCTTATATATGATGGATTTGATGTTATGAGATTGGTAAAGTTAGTGACAGTGCATGATTGGTATCCATGAGTTATGTGAAGTTAGTGATATTATATGAACGATGTTATGAGTTATATGGTATAACGTGTTAAATGTTTATGATGATAGGGAATTATATACTAATGCTATATGATGATGATTGTGTGATACGAAGTATGTTAGATGCTTATGATAATGAGGTGCTATATGTTAGAGTATATGATGATGATCTTTCAATGAATATGATGAAGATGACGACATGAAATATTGAGTATAATTGCTATGTATATGACCTGTATATGACACTATGACATGCTTGATGTACATGACAACATGATATGATATGACATGAACATGACACGGAGGACGCCGCCATAGGGCGAGTGGATTTCCTCAGAATATGATACGGAGGACGCCGCCCTCGGGCGAGTGGATTTCCTCAATGACATGGAGGACGCTGTCATACGGCAAGTGGATTTCCTCATTGCACTTAATATGATATGGAGGACGCTGCCCTATGACAAGTGGATTTCCTCAACCCACAATATGACATGGAGGACGCTGTCATATGGCAAGTGGATTTCCTCATTGCACTTAATATGATATGGAGGACGCTGCCCTATGACAAGTGGATTTCCTCAACCCACAATATGACATGGAGGACGCTGTCATATGGCAAGTGGATTTCCTCATTGCACTTAATATGATATGGAGGACGCTGCCCTATGACAAGTGGATTTCCTCAACCCACAATATGACATGGAGGACGCTGTCATATGGCAAGTGGATTTCCTCATTGCACTTAATATGATATGGAGGACGCTGCCCTATGACAAGTGGATTTCCTCAAGCCTTCTACATGTTCGATGTGAATATGATATGTCTATATGATACACATATATGATGATAGGTAATACATGAAGATGATGATATGTGATTTAACTGTATATATTATATGAATATGATGATATGTGCTTTAGCTGCATAGATGATTTAGGAATTAGAATAGAGAACAGATGACCTAGATAAGAAATGAGAGATTCCCTCAGTCACCTAGTAAGGTAGGTAGCTGCTCAGGACCAGGTTGAATATTAATAACTGGTAGGAATGTAGTATAACTGTGGCATATAGAGATCCCTGAGCGGCGGAATCATAAATGAGATTAAAAATGAGTTACGACAACCAAGGTTTCCCACTGAGAACATAAAGTTCTCATACCCGCTCCTTTATGGTTCTAGGTGAGCAAGGCAGGACTTCAGCTTGATGTACGCAACGGCGGCCTTGAAGACGATGTATCAAGGAATAGAATAACAAGAACTAGGCTAAGGATGTTACAATCCATGTAGTGTACTTTTATGAGAACTTATGCATATGTATTATTTAAGATAATATCTATGTAAATGTTGGTGATGATATGTTATGGACCACTTGTTTACTTATTGTTTGATGTTGTTATAGTGGAGCAATTATTCGTGTAGTATAAAATTTTAACGCTTGCATTATAAATTCTATCTGACGCGAGGCTCATATTTTATAACACATGTATCGAACGAAAAAGTTTCAAAATGGTCCATATTTTCAAGTAAGAAATATTTTCAATGTAAAACTAGGGGCTAAGAGTAACCCCAACCAAAGCAAATAACAACCTAGTAAGCATTGTTTGCGATGTACACGTAAGCAACTAGCTAGGGTGTTTCACTGAGCACCAACAAGCAGCCATTCGGATTCTGCGGTTTGTTAAGTCAGCTCCTGGCTTGGGGATATTTCTGTCATCTAACTCTGCCATCCAGCTTAAGGCCTACAGTGACGCAGACTGGGTTGGATGCTCGGACACTCGGCGTTCAACAACTGGCTACTGTGTCTACCTAGGGGACTCCCTTGTTAGCTGGCAATCGAAGAAACAGGCTACCATCTCTCGCTCCTCCTGCGAGGCTGAGTATAGGGCAATGGCTGCTGTAAAATGTGAGTTGCAATGGTTGTCATTTTTCTTACAAGACTTTGGCATTACTGATCACAAGGCTGCTGTAATATTCTATGACAATGCCTCGGCTATCCAAATTGGTAGAAATCCTGCTTTCCATGAATGAACCAAGCACATCGAGCTTGATTGCCATTTGGTTCGTGACAAAGTACATGACGGGTTCATTCGGTTGCTGCCTATAGCATCTAAGCTCCAACTAGCTGACATTCTAACAAAGCCTTTGCCTCCTTCCTTGTTTCAATTTCTACATAACAAACTTGGGCTGCTCAACATATATGAACCTTGCTCCAAGTTTGAGGGGGGGTAATAGTGTGTATACACTTTTAGCCAACTATCAATTAGTTAGAATAAGTTAGTTAAATTCAGTTATTGTGTTTGTTAAGTTAGTTTCATCAATTTGCTTGTAGTGCAAGCTAGCTGCATATGTATATAAGGCACATTGCCTCACAGCTGAATACCAAGTTATTCATTTCCTCCAATTTCTCTTTTCTTTCTCTGCAAGTTTCCCAAAGTTGTTAATCTTTGTTGATGAGAAGGTATGTGTTCAAATTTTAAGCAATAGAGGGAGTGATTAATTTAAAAAAAAAAATTTAAACTAAACTCTCTTTATTACAAAGCTAGCAATATGTGAAACAGAATAATCCTATTCATGCTTGCGTCCCAAAGAATATGGTTTCAGACTTTCAAGAAAGTTTTGCCATAAGGGCCTTCAATGTCAGCCCTTTCAATTTAAGGGCCATTGTGGAGATCCTGTCATATGAAAATCTAGATGAGTATGAACTGATTGGTGAGCTCATGTTCTAAGTATTTTTTTTTTTTGATAAATTAGAGTGGCTCGAGGCCAGCAATAGCTGGGGAGCAACAAAAGAGTTTAATACAAAAGGTTGCTCCTTCTATAGAAGAGCAAACTAGCCGCAAACCAACAGACGGAAACAGCAAAAGAGAACACAAAAGCTACAAGGCAGCAAAGCAACAAAACAACAGGAAAAAAAGGGAACATGAGCAGCAACTAAAGTAACCAAGATGAAGGTCAAGAGCAACTAGTCAAAGCGGCAGGCAACTGTAAACTTCACCGAACTAAGAAGGAAACAGAGGATCCACTCCGAAGATTAGGATATGTTATTCTGACCAAGCCCAAACTTACTCTAAATTGACAATAAGAATTCTGGATGGTAAGGGAGCTTGCTACACCAAGATTTTGCTCAAAAGCCCAAACGATGAAGGATATTCAAAGCCTCCATGTTCCAATTGGGCTTGAAGTTTATTAATCAGGATCGTCATGGAAGTGCTCAGGGAATTTTTCTCATCACTTCTACCGTTTTCAAACTGGATTTGGAGGTGGGTAACTCTGAGCCCACTGTCTATGTCGTTTAATTTTATAACTGTATATGCGTTTTTTTGTATGTTTGACTGTAGAATTGTTAAGTAGGAATTTGAGGGATTACAGGGTAAAAAGGGTTTTGGGAGATTTTGACAATTGAAATGCATAACTATACTGACTGGAACCCTAGGAACAGTAAGCTTCTGGGGAAAATGAGAACTGAAGTCTCGGGGAACCAATTTTTATAGCTTTCATTCGATTGAAGAGAGCTTTCAGTCAAATGAAAGACAATTCGAGCTTTCAATCGATTGAATTCCAATTCAGTCGAATAAAAGAAAATCTCAGGATTTCAATCGATTGAGTTCCCAGAGCATTCGAATGAAAGCATTCTGAGGATTTCAATCGAATGAAGCCCTAATTCAGTCGAGTGAAAGAACTCGTAGGGGTTTCATTCGAATGTAACCCTAGACATTCGAATGAAACCTGAAAGACTTGAGACTTTGGTAGTTCTAAGGGATCCAATGAGTGAGGATATGCCTATTATTGTATGAAAAAGCATGCATCATGAGGACTGGGTTGTTGTATAGGTTTTAGGGCAACCCTAGAGAACTAGAGGTTAATCACCTAATGTTTAAAGATCATAATGGAACGTTAGGGAACAAGTATGTAGTTATATGATAAGAAGTCCCTCTCTTGGCAAAGTCTTACAGACATGCCCCTCACCAGTCCCAAAAGGGTGGATTGGTTAACAAGGTTAATGAACCAAGGAAAGAAAAGAAAGTATGAAAGAAAGAAAGGGTGACGTCATACCTAAAGATAAGATAAAGAAGAGGAGTCCAACGCTTGGTTGCGTTGTAAGGGCCAGCCCCGCCTCCTACCTAGTGGAGGTTAGCCCACTTGATAGGCGATGATGGACACTAGACCCCATCAATGGTTAGCAACCACTCTGGTATGAGTGCAGCTGGGTAGTCGTCAAGTTGGGAACAAAAGTGGTTGTAACCGTAAGGCCGCGGTTACATGAACGAAGGACTAGATGAAAAGGACGCTAACCCAGGTAAGCCGGCATGCGTAAGAAAAGAAAAGAAGGACACTAACCCGGGTAAGCCGGTATGCGTAGGAGATTCCCAGATTTCCCCTCATGCACTATATAGTTACATGTACGAATGAATGGATGTATGTATTATGCCAATATGTATGCAGGTATGTATGTATCTATATATGTTTATGCATTATGTATCGTCAAGGGAACGACCCAAGACGACTATTATGTCCTTAGCAGTAACATAAAGTTAATGAGCATGAGAACTTAGCTAAGAAAGACTAGATCCCCCAATGACCTAGCAAAGTAAATAAAGTTGTTCAGGACCCTATGCAAAGATAATAATCAGTAGGATGTTAGTATGCATGATCACTTAGAGCTCTCCTGAACGGCCTGGAGGATAACCGAGAAATGAAGCGATAGGTAGAGCTAAGGAACCCACTGAGGACTAATTGTTCTCACCCCTACTCGGTTATGGATTCAAGTGGGCACAACGAGGAAATCGACCCAAGGGACGCATGGTAGGCAACAGAGAACTGTAGATCAGAGCTGGAGCAAAACGACTACGGTCACGCCAAGGCGATAAATGTTTTGTATTATGTTTTATGAATTTTATACTTTTGTGTAAATATTTATTATTAAGGCAAATGTGTAACTGTGTTTTGGGACCGTGATTGTAAATATATATACACTCCTATTTTTCATGTTCCACTATGACCTCTACCTAACTTGTAAACGCTAGCGATTATTGTTATATGTTCTCTTGATCACGCACGGCTCCTAGTTTATAACTGGATAAGCACACGAACGATTTTCAAATCGGTCCATATTTTTGCGTAAGAAATATTTGCAAAGGTAAAAGTAAGGGCTAGAAGTAACCCTACACAACGAATAACAACCCTGTGAGCATTGCTTACTACCATGGAAGTGGGCAGTTAGTAGGGGTGTTACAGTTGGTATCAGAGCAGTTTGGTCCGAATGAGCCTGAGGACTGAGCTTATCTGCACTTATGAGCGTATTCCCTCGTCAAATTGCACGATGTTTAAGTATAACACCTTTGTGTGTAAGGTCCAAGTGTATAGGTCGGGGTTCACTGGTACCGGAACACCGATTTGTCCTTGTTTCTTGTGCACAGTCAAAATAAGTTCGCCATGCACTAAGTCTTGTCTATTGCGATAAGAAATAGTGTGGCATAATGCACTCTATTGATAAGTGCCCAAAATACACAATTTTCATCATTCAAAATGGCACTTATTCTTATATATTTTAAAGAATTATCTAATTAAATTCCCCTTGTTTTGTAGGTTTCTAATATATTTTGGTAGATGGATGCAAGTGTAATTTATTAAGGAATAATCCCATGAAGAATGGAAGAAAAGGGCAGAATTGGAAAAGAGCTTAAAGAGAAGATTCTGGCGACAGGACCGCTCAGCGATGCACACAGAATCGCTCAGCGAACAAAGGTTAATCGCTCAGCGGTACAGACCTTATCGCCCAGCGAAAGTACGTCGGCAAGCCACTTGCACCGGCGCCATCATTGAGCCAGCTGGAGCCAGC